>JAVJGI010000063.1:5954386-5978470 GCA_035590275.1 Ibycter americanus | reverse complement strand
GCCCCGGTGCGCCAGCTGCCGGCTAACGCTGCGCTCCTCCTGCAGAACCCGGACATCGCCATCACCGACAACGTGCTGCATTTCAAAGGTAGGGGGCTCGACGGGGGGGGTGTCCCACAGCCTTGGGGGGGGTCCCGCAGCCTGGGGGGGGTCCCGCAGCCTGGCGGGCACGGGGAGCCCTGTCCCCATCGCTGCCCTTGGTGGCCGGGATGTGCGGAGCCGTGGTGACACCCACCTGCCTGCAGACCGTTGAAGTCCAGCGCTGGCACGTTCTATCTTATCTAATAAGAAAAACCCACCCCACCCCACCCCCACCCCCCCATTTAAATAACCCTGACATTTCCATACGTCTTTGCTGCCCGCTCTCAGCTGAGCCCCGGCGGTAACTGGCAGCAATTTTTCCTTTCACAAAGACCTTGTTTGCAACTGTTATCAAACCTGGGCATCGGGAACTAGCGCTGGATTTGAAAGGGAAAGCAGGGCTCTCCCGAAGGGATGGGCTCGTCATCCCAACAAGCTCCGCGGGGCTGGCGCGGCTTGGCCGGCCCAGGTTGCGCCGAGGATACGCTGCGGTTGGGATGTTCCTGGGGGTTTCTCCTTCATTTGGTGGTTTTCTTTGAAGATGCATTTTCTAGGGAATGCTGTCTCCGCGGTGAGCCGAAGCCGGGGCCATTTGAGAGGGATGCGCGCATCGTGTTGGCTTCGGGATCAGTTTACGGTGTGGGAGGGTGGGAATGAAGCTGGGCGCGCGCAGGTTTTCGGAGCCCTGCCGGGGCCAAGACCTTGCGTGTGTGGGAGATGGGAGATGCAGGCACCCCCCCGCCCTTGGGAGGTGCTCCTGCAGACCCACCAGACACGGCCTCCCTGTGCTCACCCGTGGCTGCGGAGCTGGATCCCCCCAAGGCAGGGGGTCTCAGCTGGATTCCAAGCCGTGAGCAAGTTGTTTGGGAATCTGCCACGCTGCCTTCCTGCAAGCCAGGACCCTTCCCCAGCGCCGTGCAGAGTTGCGGCAGCTTTAGCTGCCGACTCCAGCGACTGCACCTCCAAGCAACGCTTTGGGTTGTTTGTGTCTTCCCTGTTATCGTGTGGTTCCCTCTCGCCTCCCGGCAGGGCAGGGGGAAGCACTGCAAATAACCGCTGAGTATTTCTATGGATGAAGCACCCTTTGCAGGCGGGGCGTGCGGAGCTGCCTGGGGTCCTCACACTGACTGGTAATTCTTGTCTTTTAGCTCAGGGTCATGGTGCCAAAGGGGACAACATCTACGAATTTCAGATCGAGTTCCTAGAACCGGTTGAGCCTAAAGTAGGTACTTTTACTTTTTCTAACTCTTGCAAAGAAAAAGTCATTTTTGACCAACTTGAAAATGGCTTCGCGTAAAGTTCGCGATACGGCGTTTAGATTTTCTTGGTGAGTCTGTAACCGCTGCAGACTAAAAGCTGTCTGTGGTGGTCCCCCGTCCTGGTGCTCAGCCACTGCCCTGCCTCAGTGCACGTCACCCGCCGGAGCTAGTGCTCCCATGGGTCAGCTTTAACAGAAACAGGGCCTTACACGTATGGGCTGGTAAACGGGACTTGTAAATCCTTTAAAGGATTTAAAGTAGCAAAATAACGGGAGAATCTGGCAATGGGTTGTCTGATGGAGCCGTGACTGAAGAGCAGGGGAACGCTGTACTGCAGGGTGTCGGTGTGATGGTTCGTGGCTTCTTTTCCAGCCTGACAAAAGGAAACCATGAGAATTCATGCTCTGGCTTGTGCAGATTTCTTAGGTTGCCAGTACAGATACGTTGTGGCTCCCGTTGCAAAAATACTTTCATAATTCCTGTTGCAGTCTGATAGGAGAGAGCTTGGCTGGGAGACCAGCCCCTCCGTGTTACTCGCCGGTGGCCGTAAAGTTTTTCTTTACCTCTCAAAGGTGTTAGGGGCAGGGCGCCGGGCTCTGCTCCCGCTGCAGGATTTGTGCTGCTGATTCCTGGCTGCCTGCTGCGGGTAGCTGCAGTCAGACCGGGAGCCGCCGTTCACCTCCGCTGCTTCGGCAAGGGAGGAGACTGCCGGAGGGTGGGTTTCTAGGGTCTGTCAGCAGGCAGGTGTCTTGTGTGGCTCCTGCCAGGTATGGAGTGGCAGACAGTGAACATCTCTTGGTTCCAGGATCTGGGCACCAGTTGGTAAAGCAGCAGCTGCCTAGTCCACGGTGTGGGGAGAGGTGCCCGGCACTGCCCATGGTTGTCCTCTGTGCTGGCAGACATGGGCTGTGCTGTGAGCCAGGCCTGGAAGGCAAGCCCTTGCCTCTGCAGAGCAGCCTCTTCCAAAAGTCTAGTCACTCTGAGTCACTGTGGAGGGACTGGAGGGCAACAGACTCTGAAACCTGTGGAGATGGTCGAGACCAGGAAGTATTACAGCCCAGGGTTTTCTTCTTCAGCTTTGATGTGCACCATGAGGGCCTCTTGCTAGCGTCAGGCTGGCCACCAGTGAGAGATGGAGCCTCTGACAGACAAGGACCAGGCGTTAGTAGCTGTAAATTACAGCTACAGCCTTCAGATCTCCTAGGAGCATCCAGACAGCCTTGACAGAGCAGTGCTGGTGTAACATGCTCAGTTAAGAATGCAGCTCATGGCTCCTCTACATCATTTTCAGCTGGTGTGAGAGGCAGTCCCACGTAGAGCACCCGGGGGTAGGCTCGAGGTGTGGAGGGATGCAATTGTGGCAGTGTGGGTGGGCACCCAAGGTGACAATGCTGTGGGCTGTAAGGATGGAGAGGTTCTAAGCTGCCATTATGCAAAGCATGGCCGTGGTGGAGATGCCTCGTGGGGTGGCAATGGCCACACTGCCAAGGCTGAGAGTTCTTCCTCTCGCTGCAGCAGGTGTCACATGGGGTCCCCTGTTTTGGACACGTACCTGTGGCTGATGGTAGTGCTATTTTTACCACTGGCTAGAGGAGGTGGGTGGCTCACAGTACTAAACACAAGAAGGTCTAAAGCCAAGATCATGGGTTCTGCCTAGGAAGGCCAGCGCTAGGGTCTGTGCTAGCTCTTTGTGGTGGGATGCAGTGGTGCTGTGCATTACGAGCAGGCTTTCAAGCTGCTTATCAAGTCCTGCAGCCATCACAGTTGCTATCTTCAACTGGGCTGCCCTTTGCTTCCATGCCATGGGTGGCAGAGAGACACTTGTGCTGCAGCAGTCTGTGTCATCCCTGCCTCCTTGACTGGGGGAGCTGGGGTACCAACTCAGCCTCAGAGACTGTTTCTTAGGACTTTTGCTGATGTGTGCTCCTGTGTCTGCCCTCAGCCTGTATGCAGGGTGACTCAAAGGCAGCTGAACATCACTGTGCAGAAAAAAGAGAGTAACTGGTGGGAGAGACTCACCAAGCAAGAGAAGCGCCCGCTCTTCCTAGCTCCTGACTTCGACCGCTGGTTAGATGAATCGGATGCTGAAATGGAACTGAGGGAGAAGGTCAGTCCTGTAGGCACGTGTGGCTTGTGCTGCCAGCTGCAAGCAAGAATAGCTCTTCTCCTGTGCTTGAACTTGTGTTCTTTATTTACCTGAAGTTGTCTGGCATGCTGATTGTTACTGCTATTTCATACAGACTCCATGCAGAATTGGTTAAACAGTTCACACTGTAAGCAGGAATTCAGAAATAGGCATGCTTCTGGCTAGAAAGAGCAGCAGCGTGGATCTGAACGGGTGGCTGTGCACTAGCTCAGTGCTGGCCAGGGTCTGCAGCCCTGCCCTATGCCTTAGCAGCCCTATGTCCCGATCCATACGAGGATCATATCAATGTGCCATGTGGATCCCAGAGCTGCTGGTCCCAGGTGTTGCTTGGCTGGACAGCAGGGATTTCTAAGGCTTTCCTGAGCCACTGCGCCAGCCCCAGTGGTGCATTCCCAACATCCTGGTAAGCTCAAGTAGCTTACTGCAGCAGGGAGGTGCAAGACCATCTTGGAAAAGACTTGAACAGACCACGTTTCTGCAGATCTGTTTTACAATGAATGCTGCCCTGTTCCCCTGCACAGCCACTGAGCTTAGCGCGGAGCGGAAAGGGCTGCTGCAATGCCAGGAGCCAGAAGGCAGTGGAGAAGGGCAGGCAGAGAGCCTGGGCTGGATGTTCTCAGTTCCCTTCAGGTCACTGGTGGGTCACAAAATGTTTTAAGGAACAGCTCTAAGAAACAGTAATAACTGAGAATTAACACAGAAACCAGCAGGCTTTTTCAGCAAAAGCATCTAATTCCTAGAATAAAATACATAGCGAAGGTGGGATAACTGGTTAACACCCTCTAGCTTTTACTGGTACCATAATTTCTGGGTGGGATAACTGGTTAACACCCTCTAGCTTTTACTGGTACCATAATTTCTGGATGATGAATGTGCTGTTTTATGCAGGTGAAAATTCAAACCCTCTAGCAAGTGGCTGCTTAGTGGAGTTTTAAACCCACTAGCTTTGCAGTAGTATAGTTAACAAATCACTTGCTAATTACAGTAACAGTCTTTAAAACCTTATCCTTCATCTTAAGGAAGAAGAAAAGATTAACAAAATGAAAATAGAATCAAGAGTCCCAAAAGACCGTAAGTAACTGTACCTTTTTAGTGTGTAAGGTGGCGTTTAGAAAGCTTTTGTTGCTCCTATGCACAAACCTCAGCTCTTACAGAGAAATTTTGACTGGCTTGGTGCATCTTGGAGGGGGGTCTTTGTACTGTGAGCGATTTAGAAATTTAATAAAAACGTACTGCAGTTTCCAAGGAATTTAAAAAATCTGACTAGCAAGAATTGAGTTTTAGCAGATGACGGTAAAAGCAGGCAGAACCCACAGTGCACACAGCAACCCTTTTATCGCAATCAATAGCTTCCCTTTTTCTTGTAAGCTTTATTCTCATAGGAAGCCTGGTTTGCAGCTGTACTCTTTGCAGAAGTGTTACCATTGTACTCTGCTCACCTGATGTGTTTATTATTGATTTTAGCTTTCAAACACCTGAAGAAGGGATACTTAATCATGTATAATCTTGTACAGTTTTTGGGATTCTCTTGGATTTTTGTGAACATGACAGTACGACTGTTCATCTTAGGGAAAGGCAAGTAATATGAGCTATTTTATTTACATTGGGGGCTTTGTTTCATATTTTAGTGTTGTTGTTAATACTTTCTAAATTATGAACTCTAAAGCAAGACATATTTAGGAAATAAAACCGTAAATGCATCTCTGAAGTGCAGGACAGAAATCTCTCAAAAGCTGTCACGGTGTCAAGGATAGCAAAATACTGTCCTCTGGTAAATTACAACTGCATATTCTGATGAATGATACTTGTGCTCTGCCAAGATTACTTCTAAAGGAATCAGTTGGAGCAACTCACTGCAATGTTAGTATTTTTGAAAATGAGCTGGCCAGAGTATTTTGGTTTTGAAGCAAAAACGACTCATTCTATTGAGGTACTGCGCTGTTGCTTTTTTTATAAAGTAATTACTGAAGTAGCTCTTGATCTTGCTGTGTGTAACAGAGCTCTTGAGCAGTGTTTCTGGCCTAACTGCTGTGACTTTAAATAAGACCTATAAAGAAGTTACATAATTATGCATAATGTTTTTTTCAAATACAACTAGAATCCTGTTACCAAAAGATACGCTGCTGTGCCAGCTACCTGAACATGGAAATTAATTTCTTCTCTAAAATGGTTTCCTGTGTCTTACAGATTCCTTCTATGATACATTTCACACTATTGCTGACATGATGTATTTCTGTCAGACCCTGGCATTAATGGAGATCATGAATTCACTAATAGGACTAGTGAGATCACCGCTGATACCTGCTGTAGTGCAGGTAATATTTCAATAAGATTCTTCTTCTTGCTCTTTCCATGTTTAAATCTCTCTTTTACACAAATGTTGAGACTGTCCTAAAATAAGTGGTACAACCTCACTGGCACTGGACTAGAGAATATATTATTCAGGAGGCAGGAATCCATGCTTCCCAGCCTTAGCTGTGGCAGGCTGTCTTCTTCCATCACCTAGGTAAGACAGGAACAACAGGGCAGCAAAAGCAAGCTGCGCTGACAAAATGTACATGATTTTGATTTGGTACCAGTGCCCTTTTTATCCTGGTTGTGGTTGTTGTGCATGAAAATGAGGATAGATGCTTTAAGACTAGGTCCCTTGGATTGCATCTAAATACAGAGCAAAATGCATACTGCTAAGAAGCAGGTCACAGCTCAGCTGCAGAGTTAGTGATGTGCTCAGCATATGTTTCAGGGGTGAATAGATATCCTGTGTGGGTTTGACAGCAAAAGCTTGCTTTTTCTTTTGATGAAGAGTGTGACTGTTCCTTAATTTGTTTTTCTTAAACAGATATTTGGAAGAAACTTCATTTTGTTTGTTGTCCTTGGAAGCTTAGAGGAAATGCAGAGCAAACCTGTGGTGTTCTTCATATTTTATTTCTGGAGTATCATTGAGCTGTTCAGGTTTGTGGGATTTTTCTTCTAGCAGGTGTGTACAGAACAATGTGGTTGTTCCCAAGAACTCTTTAAAGAAGATTTTGATCTTTGTACCTTTTGGAAAAGTGGCACCTAGTGCATTGCCCCACGGGGGTAAAATCTCCTTTAGTCATGGACTATCACAGCCTTCTAGGTTGCTGCCAAAAGCTGAGACAAGGCTGGAGTCTGAAAATAATACTGCCCTGAACCTAGGGAAACCTCTTGCTTTTTTTCCTTGAGAATTTTTTGCTTTGAATTTCCACTGCTAAGTGAGCTGCTCTGTTTCTTTTCCAAAAGAAGTATTTTGAAAGGTTTATTAGGCAAGCCAGGCAGTTACATCCATCCATATGGTCAGAATAATAGCATTAGTGCTGTAAACTGCCAAATAAGGGTGTGTCTATCATCATCCATAAGAACAGTTTTTTGAATATTCTTGTGTCATTCGGGAATTATGTTGACAATGCAGCATATATATGTAAGACTAATTCTTGTAGCAGCTTCTATTTTAAACAGTATCTTTCTTCTCACACTGAATTGGCTTTAGGTATCCATATTACATGCTTTCATGCATCAGTATTGAATGGAAACCACTAACCTGGCTCCGTTACACTGTCTGGATCCCTCTCTACCCCTTAGGAGCCTTGGCAGAAGGTATGTCCAAAAAAGACAGTTTAATAAATAATGAATTCAAGGCTGGGCAAATAACTCAAAACATTTTTTTTTTTTGGCTGCTGGACTTAAAAATAGTAAAATAGATAAATAGATATTTGCTTTAAGATGTAAGCATTTTTGTCTGTCTTACTGAATCAAGTATTTTTTTCAATTTGACGAGGAAACAAGTCTTCCTTTTGGGCATGGGGAGGGAAGTAAAGGCAACAAAACGTTACATGAACAAACTGAACAAGAGCGTGCTGCAGTCCATGCAAGCGGCACAGAACGACAATGCTCATTTCCCTCTGCTGACCCAAAGCAGTGTTACTTGCTTCTGTCTGCTGGCCCTGACTTGGCCTGCCAAGCTTGGGCTCACACCAGCTCACAGATCTTGACATTATCTTGTAAATCATTGTACAGGACAGGCAGGGGCCAATTTTTCCTCTGCAAGAAGCGTAGCCTGAGAGGCATGGTGCTTGCCAAACAGGGTTCTGCTCTCCTGCTTGGAGAGTGACTGCTCTGTGGAAGAAGCAGGCACCTCGCCTTCTTGTTGTATCCCTCTAGCATAGAGGCTTTACGGTGTACTCTTCTGTCTTAACAGGTCTGGATTACGTTTAATTTTTATTTATTTAAGAAGCATATCACCACTCAGCTTCTAGCTGTATGAAACGTGTTGTAATTGTACCTGTCAGAACCTGTTTCTGTGAGCTGGGAGTAGGCTTTGGCATTGCTCAGCTCGAAGTACAGGAAAGACTATGCCTGTTTCATTGCTGTGGATATTTCTGCGTGGTAAATACTGGTGTGGCATGAGCCCTGCAGGCTACAGTTGTGTGTGAGAACAGTGTCTCACCAGGCCACTTCGCTGTGCTTAGACCTTCATAGCTGAACTGCTATACTGCCTCCGCTAGCTGCTTTCCATCATACTGCATGTTTAAAAAGAAAACAGCTTTAAAATTGGTGTAATTAATGAGAGCTAGCACATAAGAAGGGAATATCCTAGAATAGTTGTCGTGGGCTGTGTATTTTATCTATGTTTGATAATGTTGGTGGCCTTCTGCTTTCAGCCGTCTGTATCGTTCAGTCCATTCCAATCTTCAGTGAAACAGGGAAATTTAGTCTGGGATTGCCAAATCCGCTGAACGTCACAATCCAGTTTTCATTTTTGCTTCAAATATACCTTATAGCCTTGTTTTTAGGTAAGATATTTAATTGTATTTCTCACTACTGAAATAAAAAGGCCATTTCCCTCTGAATTAAGTATATTTTCCAAAGAAAATTAAATTCCCGCATCTTGGGGATCATGGCAACACAAATTGCTTAATGTTAAGCATTATCCTTGTTGCTTGTTTATGTAAATTTGTCAGCAATGAGGGGAACACACTTACAATTAGCACTGGTTAGTCCCCCCAAGAAGGAGACCTCAGTAACAAGTTAGTGGCATCATCTACTGATCACTTGGGTCAAAAGAATAGTTTTTACATGTATTTATAACCTCAGTATACTTAGTTTCACCTTTTACGTGGTATTTGAGCTTCAGAATGATTTAGTGGAAATCTAAACATAATTTCAAATTAAAGCAGTGTTTAACTAAACTGCATTATAATCACTAGTGCAACATGAAGTCAAGTTTTTCCAGAAAACAATATAGAAGGCTCTTTAAATAGTAGTATATTTAAAGAAGGATGGTGCTTGATACAGATCTGTTTTCTGGTGTTACATTTCTAAATATAAGTTAATTTCATAGTATGCATACCCAGTATGTCAGGGTATCCACAACTCAGTAGAATCTAACCTAGAATTTTAAACTGAACTTTCACTAGATTTCTCCCTCTCACAGACATTGCTCAAATACCTTCCATCCAGTTTCACTCTGAAATTGTTTCACTTTGTAACAGCCTGTGCAGCAACTCCTGCCTCACCCAGCAAGAACATACTTGGATTAGCTTTCAATACTATACACACCCTTAAAACTTTGCTTTTTTGTGTGGTTGTTTGTTAATTTTTTGTTGTTTTTTTAAATTTGGTACAGCCATCTAACATTAAAATGATGCAATGATGTCCTACCTAAACGCTTCATTCTTTTTCAGGGCTATTTGTAAACTTCCGTCATCTCTACAAGCAAAGGAAACACCACCTCGGACCAAAGAAGAGAAAGATGAAGTAAAAGAGGACTGCAATGCTTTCTTATCTAACTTATCTCAATTACAAGATAAGCCTCTAATTCTTACGGTTTTACCCACTGTAATGTAAAGAATTTTGTAAAATTACATGATCACACTAGATTACATGATTTCATAGTGAATCAGGTACCATTCCCACATACTGTATTTTGTTCCCTTTCAATCATGTATGCATGGCATTTACCATTGTACAACAGTAACATTTAAACTTGTATCCTGTCAACTACCATATTAGAAAGAAATCCTATTATCTGCATATAATATGCTTATAAACAGTGGAGCAGCACTAAATAGAAATTGTGTTTATCTTTTAATTGGATATTTGCTCTTTCAATATTGCATGCAGATAGGGCTTCTGATGTCAGGATATACTATAAGCTGGCCCATGCTGTTCCTGGGGTGCAGCCTGATGGCAGGAGGAGCAGAGTCCGAGACCACTGTGAACAGTGTGCAGGTGTTTATTAACCGTTTGGGTAAACTTGCTCAGCACATACTCCCCCCCTTTTTCTTCTGCAGCATACTGATGCTGCAGAGTTAAAACTGGAAGTAGCTAATGCTGATTTAAATGCTACAAACTTAGTCTGTTTCTAGTTTAGCGTTAACAGAATAGAAGCACTGTGTGGACCCTAGCAACATCTATTCCTGGAGCAACACATCCTATCCAGTCATTAGGGAAAGGAAGCTGCCACTCTGTGACGTGGTCAGAAACGCTCTCCTGGTTGGTAATGCAAGCACTGAAACACAACAAAATAAGGAAACATAGGTACCAGCTTTCTCCTAGCATGTGAACCCAAACAGAACTCCATCCCACCCATGCAAAGGGAAAACATGGAACTGTCATGGGACACCAGGCTCCTCTGATCATTCCTGGCAGGGCTATAGCTCCTGTATTTATAGCCTTCAGAAAGGCAGTAAAAATTGCTTTTCTGCTTAAGCTTAGGGATGCAGTGGAGAAGTTGGTGTATATGCTTTGTTGGCTGGCCCCTGGTGGGATCATGTAGTGGGTCAATTAATGCATCAAATCTTATGGAGATCCCACACAGGGTTTGAAGGGACACTTTCCTCTGTGCTTACATTAAGCAACAGCAACAACAACAACAACAAAAGAGAGGCTTCCCCCACATTCCAGGTCATCTATCTACTCTCGCAGCTGGAAACCTTTGCTTCAATTGACTTCTATTTCAGCATGCCCTTCTTCAATCCAGTTTATAAAATGCACAACAAGTTTGCTCTAAACCATGCTGTGGTTATAAACAGGTTGCTTCACAACTGCCACCGCCCCAGGGCAACGCAAAGCAGTGCCAGCAATCCAGAACAGGCGCTGAAGTTGAGATTAGCTTAGTGCCATGCTACTATTTGCTTTTTCTACTGTAAAACAATATGAATCTTCCAGAAAATTATTTTCTATATTAAAGGTAACAAACAATGGACCCAGTGAATGTTACTGTCAAGGAAAGAAAATAGTGTTATAAGGGGATTTTAACAAAGAACTGGTACAGGCTCCATCCTGCATTTCTCAAACCGTGTTCTGTCAACAAGAGGCATGATACAATTTCTCTTTAGGGTTACTCAAGACTCCCACTCAAAGGAGAGTGCAGCTTGCTTTACTCAGGAGAGCTGAGCATTATTTACACACTTAATATTTCACTTAGCATACACTGTACCTATGTTTGAAGGATGTTAAAGGATTGTATTAGCTGAGTAATGGAACAGCAAGGATCACTTTTATACTTCTAATTTCTCCACTGGGCATTTAAACTTCTGTTATGAAATCCATATGTATTCATACATTGTATTTCTCAGTGAAATTGTGGTACCTAGTGCAAGCTGTCATGGATCTTACACTACTGAATTTTAGTCCTTCAGAAAGAATGTGTTTCTATTAATAAAGATTTACAACCAAATTTTGCTTTAGTTCAGTTGGTTGTTCTTTCCCTGAACACAAGAAGTTGCATAATTTATTTAACTCTTGTGATAAACAGCTGGGAGGCAAGCCTTTACCAGGTCAATGTTTTAGGCCACACAGCCTAGTTGTTATGAAAATGGAAGAAATCCAACTTAAATTTTCATGAAGAATTACTCTTTATTAATATTACACAAATAAAATCCTGTGTCACAAGATTAAGTTACTTTCACAAGCATAAGCACTGCGATGCAAGTGATAACTCACGGCAGTACAGACTGGCTTTCAAGTCAGACATAACGTTAGTGAATACACCCTGAAATCAGTTGTGTATCTGATCTTGCACAGTGATTCCCAGACAGGTTTTCTTTGGACTAATCGAGTCAATGTATAAAGTATAGTAGCTGCCTTTTAAGATACTTTTACCAGTGAGTGCAGTTACATAGTAACTGCATTTTGGGGAGGCCAAAAGCCATGAGCAGTCCGCTGCCTATGATGGCATTTTCTTTCTTTCCTCACATGTACCAAATAACTTCCACCCATCACCCAACACACTAATTGACTTTGGGACACTTTCCACAGTTTCCAGGTCTGACTAAAGCCACCACAAACTAGCTATGTTTATTTACCGAGCACTGATGCTCGTAAGGGACACTGTTTTGAAAGGAAGTTCTCCAAACAGTAATTAAACAGGCCCTACAAAGTAAACAGGACAAGAAAATTTGAACCACTTGAGCTTTAATCTATAGAAATTCCCAAAATGGAGACTTCACATTCTTTCAGTGCTGCTACTGGAAAAGTCTGTCTGCAGTGGAGCAATGTTATGATCATAGGCAGCATATTCCGATGCTCCAGTACTTGCCACTTTAAGCTGCTGAGCAGCATGTGTGAGCTGAAACGCTGCATCAGGATGAGCTGTGTCAGGAAGCAGGGTGCACTCCCGCTCCAGCATGTCTGCCACACCTTTCAAAAGGTCCAAAAAACCAAAGGCCAGGGCTGCCTTTCGTAAACGATTAAGTTCCTGCAAAGAAGGAAAGCTCCTTTTAAAGCCACTGTAAGCCTGTACGTAAGAAGTTATTTTCTTTCTTATTTTTTTAAAGGCAAGCTTGTTCGCTGAGAGGAAAATAACCTGAGTGATAAGTACAGCTGCTGGAAACTCCCCAGCTGCTCATGACATAAAAAATGCTTCAAGGCTGAAGATGATAGTGGCACAACTAAACAGTTGGTTTTTCCCTTGATCACTTCCTATAAATCTCCACTTCTTCCTTTTCGCTTTTGTGCATTCAGCTATTGTACCTGCCTGTTTTGTCTGTGTCCCAGCTGGGGGTGGCCTCCAACTTAGGCTTCACTGACTGCTGCCTGTAACCACAGTGACCAGCAAAATGTATATGTATTGATTTTTCTTCACTATAAACTGACAAGTGTTTATGTGCTTTTAGGCAGGGTATTCATTCTTGAAGTCTCCGGGGGCTACAATAACAAACTGCTTCAGTGCTAAGCTTTTAAGAGGAACAACAATTACCTCCAGCTACAGTCTAGATTATGGATTATTATGACATGACCAAATGTGCTTGGAATTCTGTCTTTCTCTGCTTCAGTTGTACAAAAACGTAGGAGACATTTTCAGACTCAGAACGACATACATCTGTGTTCCTATTCCTCTCTGATCCTTCAGTTTACTTCTGCCTAGACAACAGCATAAAATCTGCAAAGAAGTGCACCATGGAAGTAGCAGGGATCATGAGGAGCACCTGTAAACGTGACCCATCTATGCCACTCTGCCAGAGTATGTGGTGGCAGGGAAACCAGTCCCCTTGTCTCACCCTAACTAGTCTATAAAATAGACCCAGGATGTCTCCTTCTTTACAGAACCATGTATGTTTTTGCAGAGCCCTACAAGCCTGCACAGAACATACCACACACGCAGCCAGTATGTGTTCCCCTGTCAAATGTACCACTATCACTGTGGATCAAACCTGGGCCAGCCTGAAATGTTACTCACTTTATAGAAGGTTTGCGTTTTCTCAGGGAGTTTCCTTGCATTTCTCAAGATCTTCTGTACATCTGTCTGCAGAAAAGAAAAAAAAATAAAAAAAATAAATAAAAATCTTGGCAGCTGCTGGGGAAGCTGCAGAAAAACCCCTGAACCATTAATTGATAAATTATCCTGACCATTGACAAGACTGCAGCTCACAAAGGCTGAAACACAAATGGTAATTGTACTAAATCAAATAAACTAAGCCAGATGCTACACTGGAGACACAGCTTTCATTAAACAAGCTATGCTTTCTGATTGCATTTTAATCACAACACTTTAAAGAGGCAGTGTTTATAAAAATGAAAGCAAAGCAATAAAGCAATTACATTAAATGGACAAGACACACACAGACTCCACTTTGCTGGTAAGATCGCTACTGCTGATCCAAGTAAAGCATCAAGTCCAAAACCTGCATCATTACCTGGAGGCCACTTGGTTTAATCCATACGGTAACATTCTGTGCGTAACTGCGCTTGTTCTTGGGTTGCAAGGGGAAAGGGCTCTTATTGTCATCCTCTCCATAAGGATTTTCTTTTGCATCTGGGAGAAAAAAGAAAATAAACAGACTTAACAACTAAGATTTGGCAAGGTCATTGACGCAACACTGAATGTGTAAGAGTTATTTAAATGAGTGTGACCAGTACCTGAAATGGGTCCAAGCTGTGCCATCTTCCCTAGCCATGGAAGAGGCTCAGGACCAGGTTCAAAGAGCGACATCATGAGGTTTGATTTCTTCTTGCTATCCGCTTGTGAATAGAGCATTCCATACCACTCTGGCCTATTGAAAAGAGCAAATCCCAAAGACTGAAAATCTTCCACCCCTCTCTGCCTAGTATTTGTCTCCCTCCCACTGTGGGGAGGCTCACTATTTGCAATTTATACCGGCAGAAACATATCCACAAATAAAAACCCACAGCTTTGTCTAGCAGTGCAGAGTTCTGTACAGCATACAGATATAAATAAGCACAATTTATAAATGAGCAAAGTAAGAGATTTCTCAGGCAGACATCCAGCTCCATACCCCAACTGGACGACAGCCACCATTCCCTCCACTTTCAGGCTGCCATGTAACAAAACACAGAAGTTGGGGATTTTCCCAGCAATCTGATTAGCTGAATTCTCATCTTCAGTGTCATCTGTGATCCCAGGCCCCACCTCATCACCTTCTGACGAAGAATAAAAGCAAACAAAGAGGCAACATAAGAATAAATTCAAACACATTAGTTCCATTTTCAAGACACCGCCCTGTATTTTCTGTCATGCAAAAGTTAATTAATACTTTTGTAGAACAGCTGTTAAATGAAGTGTTTGGGCAAAGTGGCACTATAACATTATATAAATATTCCATTGCATCCTACTCACAAAACAGAGTTACCAGAAAACTGCGAATAAAACCTTATCTTTGAAGAAACTAGAAGCAAAATGAAATGGCAGTAGGAGTCTGGCAACAGATCTATGTCTGCTTCTGAAGCAAAAGCATCCTGAATTTCAAGTCCTCCTCCCCTATGCAATTTGTGGTCATTAAGAGAAACTTGCTACATTTTAGCAACTGGAATACAGCTGTGATTTAACTGTTAATATCTTCTAAGGTGAAAGGCCTAGCAGGATAGGAATGTTAATACCAAGATGAAAGCGTATCGGGAGCTTTCATTCCGCTTGACCAAGAGAAATCTCACATTCTCTTTACTCCAAGGCCACGACAAAAGGAAAGGGGAAGTCCTTCTCATCACAGGCTAGTGCACTCAAGCAGCTGCAAGTCAGTAATACGCTTAACCATCCTCAAAGCCTACACCAGTCATTTGTATAGATACATATATAGTTGGCCCCACTGAGCAGCAATTAATGCTCAAGTACAACTGAGCGATCTAGTTGTGATTAAGATCAGATTTTTCACAACAACAAATCATTCCAAGAACCAGTTAGATGCAGGCATTAAACATTCGTCTAGCACCACATATTTCATTGCCCGTTACTATTTTTAGCTTTCAGTTTAGCATGTTCTATTAATGATGATGCTATAAGGACACTGTTCCCTCTATTGACTTTCTAAAGAACACAGTATTCAAAAAAAGAAAAAGCTTGTGATCAATGTTTTAATTTTAATGTAACTACACAAACACGTCTTTAGAGACAACTGGCATTTTGATAAAGCATAAAACCCGTGCTTCTAGTCTAAACCATCACAGACATAACAAGGGAAGCTTAAAGCAGTGTTTGCTAAAAGAAACAAGACTTGCTCACCTCTGTTAAGTGCAATTGGCAGTACTAAGTGTCTGGACAAGACAGGAGGGCTAGAAATATCAGCTATATCTACAAACCCAACAATTTCTAGATCTGTGGAGAGACAACAGGTTCAAGTCAGGTTTGGAAATAGCTGAAATGTATTCAGAGTCCATTCAACATTACCACCTCTTACACCACTAAGTTTTCTGAAGCAGTGACTAGAGGTAGCACAACAGAGCCCCAACACAGATTGGGGTGTCTAGGACATAGTAAGAGACAAACATTTATAAATAATACCATGACACTTTAAGATGAGAACATAACTTTCATCACACACATACTGCTGTCCATGAACTGTGCTGCTGGACAAATACAGAATCGTGTGCATTGCTTTTTACACTGTACACAATCCATTGCCACTTTACAAAGTCAAAAGGAGAGAAAACAAAGGACTAAACCAAATCTACTAGCTTCAAACTGGCATCACAGGACCTGCAGGAATCCCCATCAACTCTTTGGCAGGATTAGACCCTATGGGGCATGTTTCCAGGACTGGGAAGACGGGGTTGTGGTTCTTGAGTTTTATATGTGCACTGGAAGTTTAACTACAGCTCCATCTCATAGAGAGTTGTGGGCATTTGCTGGTAAAAGATCGAGGCAGCCATGTCTCTCATGCTCAGCTGTGTACGATTTCCTTGCCAATTCTTGGCTGCAAGAAATGTTGTATGGGTTCATGTGTCTCAGCCATGTGAAGGTTTTGGGGTGTGGCTCTAGCAGCTTTTGACCAGCTCTACACTGGCAGAGGTGTAGAGAGTACCGGCTTTGTAAACTCTTCTCTACATGAAGCATGGTGACACATGTTGTGCCCTAGCTATGGACACAGGTCCATATGCGTATGGCACAGTTAGAAGTTCAATGTCTTTCCAACCTGTACTGCAGCTGGAACCGGGGAGCACAGACTCTCCTTGACAGCCCAGGCAAAGGACCTGGCCCAAAGGCAATTCAATTGATTTTTCTCATAGCTGGACAATGAGCACTTGATTAAAGCCATGGAGGAATTCAGAGGCTGAGCACACCATACACTGCATTTTAATGCACACAGAACAAAATTTTCTTCATGCCAAATTCCCATCTTTGGAATGACAGGAGGAACTCTTAAGACTGAATGCAGCACCAAGCCTCCCTCATCAAGAGGAACCACATGATCTTTTCCTTTGCTATTGCTATTTTGGTACAGATGCACTTATTCCTATTTAAACAGTATGCAGCTACAAGTAAGAAGTGATCACACCCCAAACGAGTTTTTTCTCTTGTAGATTTATAAAAAACCCAAACAAATCAAGGCAATCTTGGTGGCAGTAATTTCTGGGTTGCAGTTCACTTCCTTGCAAAATTTTAGCACTATTGTGCCCTTATTCACATGCAAGCTGTGCATGTTTTGTTCATGAACACAGAAAAAAAGGAAGTCTACAGGACAGATCAAGGAAATGAAATTGCCAGTAGATTTAGAAACTCTTGAAAAAGGAATTATCTGAAAAGATGCCTGGGTATCTGATCTAACCAAGTCACTCTCTTTGCACTTTCCAAATAGCTCAAAGCCAGCAGGAGCTCCCATCACCTCCCTTTCAGAGTTAGCCACACTGGGGTGTCACTGAGGGTGCCAACCTTTAGCTCAAGAGCCACAACACTCTACTGCCTAACTGGAAAGAAAAACAAAATGCGTGTGGCCAAGTGCACTGCTGAGGAGCTGAGAGCAATTTTGATGCTACAGTTGAAATTTAATTCTTAAGGCAAAGCAGTAAAGCTCAGTGTGTTCTCTCTAAGAAGTGTACCTAGCCATTTGCTAGCCACAGGCATCGGCTATCTACGGACTACCTGCTGTTCATGGGTGGTGTCCACTAATGGCAGGGCTGAGAAAGGTTTTCTTTGCACAGTTGTTTTTAAAAATAACTTAGTATTAAGTTATTATCTATTAAATATTAGTATTATAAGAAGTGCCAGGATGACAACCAACCTATAAAGACAAGAGATTTCATAAATCTCAACCTTTACTTGTGCTGCCTCACCAATTTTTCTTGACTCCACTCCTAGTGGATTCCTTGGAGAAACCTCCAGAAAGATGCTAGTTTGTCTCACCTGATAATAGAGAGTGATAATACAGAGTCTTTCTGATAAAGGCAACTCATAACACAAAATGCAGCCCCTTCTTCAACACACCTCTCCTACCTTCCATGAAGCTTATGAGGGTATGCATGGAGAGCAGCCTGTGGCTGTCTTCCACAGTCTTTGCGCCTAGGAATTGGCACCTAGAGCTTTGCAAGTGCCTCTACCCTGCTCCAGTCCTTTTATGAGGCACACACGGCTGAAATAGGATGATGTTCTTGTCCCCTGGTGCCACATATACCAAAAATTTACAGTCAGCAATTGATCCTTGCAGAGAGAAAGTGGATGAAACAGAAACTATGCAAGATAAGAGGTGGTAGCGAAAAGGTAGAAATCAAATAGATTTAAGTAATAAAGCAATCAAAGATTTGTTACCTGTATTAATTGCTTTAGGAATGGGGTCTATTTCCTCATCTATAATGAAAGGTTCTGGTCTGGGAAATACTTGCACATCAGATGTTAAGTGGCCACACTTGAGAACAGCATGGAATGGTGTATAAGCCAGGTCTATTAGCTTTCTAGAACATGATCAGTTATTATTAAGGAAAACATAATGCAT
This sequence comes from Ibycter americanus, assembly GCA_035590275.1. Taxonomy (NCBI): domain Eukaryota; kingdom Metazoa; phylum Chordata; class Aves; order Falconiformes; family Falconidae; genus Ibycter; species Ibycter americanus. Next base: position 5,960,303 of record JAVJGI010000063.1, on the reverse strand, counting down.
ATCAAATGAAAATAGTTTGTCTAAAGCACACTAACTTAGCGCCCGAAACTTATTTCTTTAACCACAGTTAATTCAATAGTTCTGGTATCACTAAATTACAAAACAAAGCAGCATATTATCGCACTGATGGCAAACTAACAGTAACTGTGGAAATTAGCATCTTCTATATGCCAATCATAAACAGATGCTATGATCTGATTACATAATGACTAAAATAAATATTGACCTTAACCAGTGAAGGTCAAGATGAAAACACAGTTAACAAAATCATAAACTGAAAGAAAAAAAAGTTTAATTAGAACACCTCGTATTATCAGATTTCTTATGATATTAGTTTTCCTTTACAGATACTAACTGGAAACCTTCACAAAGGCATATTATCTACAAGCCTACTAACCCAAACATCGACTGCACATTCTTCAGGCAAAGGGGTCCATCAATGGTGAAAATTTGCCCTTCCCCATTGTTTAAATCTATGAGCCGTTCCAGGCAGTCTAAGGAATCTGTGCTTTGAAGCTGCAAAAAAATTAAGGTGAAATGTTTTTATTAAGTCTTCTTTTTACTCTCCTTTTATTAACCAATATGTTTTCAGAAAATATACACAACACAGCAAAAAGCATCTGACTGGATGCTATAACGATCTTTTGTTATCTCACTCCTTTCTGAATAAACCAACATTTTTGGTCTCTCAGGAAACATACTCCTTATGTTGCATTTATATTAGATCAGATGCAGCATTTGGCCTAGTAACAAATGATCATAGAATATCTCAAGTTGGAAGGGACCCATAAGAACTATTGAGTCCAACTCCCAATACATTGCTTTATCATGCTAGGTTTTGCTTCGAAAGCAGGTTCAGGAAACCAAAAATCCCAGAAGCTCTCAGTCTTCAAAGGCACAGGAATGCCTTAACTAGTATAACATTTTATTGGTAATATTAAGTTTCCAGCCCCATCAGGACAATATAATTTTTAGGAGGGAAGTCAGATAGAATTCTTTTTGAGAAGTTCTTAAAGAAAGCTTGTGAAAGCACTTAAACTTATCAGTAACAGGAGATTTATTTTACACATTTTCCCAGTTATTCTGATGTGTAAACAATGCTTCAATCCATCAGCTTAATCAAAGAGGATCATCCTTGATAGAGACCTTGAAGCTGAAATACCTGTTGCATGCCTAAGTAGAAAATCCTTCTGTGATGGACAGAAGACTATAGGTGTCAAGTCAAAAGCAATGCTATTAATAAAGCCTAATCTAAGCAACTTCAGTCCACATAGGCTTCTTTTTAAACATTTTTTATTCAGCAGAATTCTAACTACTGCAAAGATTTTTAAAGCTGGTATTGAGATTTTCAAAGGTACCTGAAGAGACAGAAAACAGTCATCTTTCCTTCAAACTAAGGGAAGTTGGTTTGAACGCTGGCTTGGAGTCTTTAGAATTTTGCTCACTCACATTTCTACGTAAAGCTATTGTTGTTTTAAGTGCTGAGCATCTTTGCAATAGAAATAATTTATTCAATAATTTAATTGTAGATTAAGAAAAGCCCCAAAAAGCATTCAATGTAATTAATGCAGTAAAGGTAATAATATAAACAGAGAAATAAAAATTGCATAGTATTCCCCAGGGAGAAACTGACGTGATTTATAAATATTATTATTATAATGCACTAATAGTAGATAACAATAGTGCAATAATAAACTTCTAAAAAGATACTACAGTTACATTTCACCAAATAACTAACACTAAGCACTGGAATGCCAACTAAACTTTAAAACTAAGCACAAGAACATCAGGTATGTTTTGTGCTGACCAGATCGTCACTTCAGAGAACACCAACAATTATCCAGTGCAAGAAAGAAGAAGGTATGTGTTAAAGACATCACCTCTTCGAGATTTGCCATGCACATGACATACAACTTGGATGGGAATGGGAAAGGCAGTGGAAACCGGTTGCTTTCACTTCGCTGGTTGTGAGTAGCTAGGGAGTGCCTTAGCGAGCCTCTGCCGATCCCCAAGCAGCCATCAGTGACAAGAACAACCTGGCATCAAAGAGGACAGATCAGCATTTCCAAGTAAAGACACATTTCTATCTGCAGAGGGCAACCATACACCAACACAGTTCAGTAGCCTTCTTAGCAGCGTGCACTTCTATACTATACGGAAAATCCCTGCTCACACAAGGATTTCCTCTACTGAGCTGGGGAAAGAATTGCGAGTATAATTTCCAGAAACAGGTACCTAAATAAGAAATGCAAGATTTAACCATTGCAATTTAAACTATGTGCATGGTAAATATATGCTTTGTTGTAATTAGGCAATTGCACTAAAGTTTAAATTTCATAGCCAGAACCACACTATGCTGTGCATAAACAGCCATTTTTAAGTGTACACTAGAAGCACAGTGACTATACAGCCAAAAAAGCAGTCCGCTGCTGCTGGACTCAAGAACTTCAGGTTTATTCTCAGATGGAAGGTAAAGTCCACTTCTTCTGTAGAATCTACAGGGCAACCCAACTTGCACTACAAGCCACAGAAACCATACAAAGGTAGTATTAATTACCCTAATTCGTTGCAAACAAATACTGCTGCAGTATGCTCACATTTTGCAGCAGAACTATTAAAGCAAAAATATGCATTTTTCCATTCAGTTGCAGGTCCAAAGTCAATCCTCGTGGAAACCTGCACTAATAGGTTACACTGAATAATGGAACTATTTACACTCAGCTGAGACCCAGTCATTTCCAGAGCAGTAAAATAGCTGCTCTTTCAACACTGCACAGCAACAGCAGGCATTATTTTTGGCTGAGATGCAAGGAAAATTAAATCCAACTGAAACTCAATGTATATCCACTACATCCGGATTTGTAGTCTCTCTTCATCCTCAGTCTCTCTCTTTTGCAGTCTCGTTACCATCTGAACTGTTGCTCACCAGTAATGTTTTTCCCAATTCCAAGATCCTGCACAGTACATTCCCCACTGCCTTTCATCACCGTATCACCTGAAGTTCCAGTAAAATGCGCTATGACACAAATGAGAGACCAAATTGTGGAGGTCTCATCTATGCTATGTTTTTACATCTTTCTAGTTCCTTGCTTTGAATGTCTGCTTTTCCAAGGTGCCTTTTATCCTTGTTAAGATTATAAAGCATTGCATAACTAAAACTTATATCCTTTTTCTCCTTAAGGAATATAGCTTGAGACATCTTCCTAGCTCATTGAGCTAGAAAATTACCGAACTTAAATCCTAACCCAAAGACCAACAGTCTCTTAAGTGTCTCAGAAAACAGAGGGCTAAAAGCAGACTTTGCCATAAGAGGCAGCAAATTCAGGAGGCTGAGAGCTGCAAGGGCTGAATGGAGTGCATGAGCAGATGCATGCCAAATGACTCATTTGGGAAAGAAGACCAATCAAAACAGATTCCGCAGCAGTCCCATGCTGTTGCTTGAGAACTGGAACCGTTACAAGCCCTGGAAACCATCAGGTACTGGAGAAGAAAGGTTACTATGTGTGACTATACCCTTTCCAAACTAAGCGAGGCTCCCAGGACAGAAGACCACATCCAGACCAAACGCCAAGCCTGCAAAATAGTATTCTAGGGCCAGATTTTATAATCCACTCCACTACAATAACACATTGGACAGGAAGCAGTCTAGTGTTTTGCTGCTGAATTCTTTAATAAAGACCACCTTCTGTTCATATTCCAGATACATCCAAAGTACTAATTCTTTCTCTTCCTGTAGCACCAGTGTGCCTGAGAGTATTCAAAGTTTTCAAATTACGTTTACAATTCCATCTGCAACTTACAGGGAGTACCAAGTATATGCTAGATCCTAAGAACAGTGAAATCAGTCATACCTGGCAAGGAATTGCAGCACCCCATTCCTGCTGGACAATATTGCAAACTCCCAGCAGCGCTGATTCTAAACAGGTTTTGTCATAATCATCCATGTTACTTAGGGCTTCCTGCAAAGACAAACACCACTGTCATTGCTGTGTGAAATATCACTACCAGGAAACAGAAAAGTTATTCACAGTTCTGTGGTAAGTCAGCATGTTTGCTTTGCATTGTAACACAACTGCATTGTTACACGATGCAAAGTGTGATGTTCTTATATGTGACCGCAAAGTTTAAAAAAAAAAAAAGACAGAAAGATAAAACAAATTATGACTTAAACCATGATACAATGGCAGCTGACTATGAAGGAACTATAATATTACTACAAACACAGCTCTTTAAAAGAAAAAAAATCCTTTACATGTCCCAAGGGAACAGTAAAGTCAAAATCTGAAACAATGTCTGATATAAAACATTTAACTTAGAAAATCCTTCCAGGTATCAGAGCAACTATAACTTCTTAAGAGATTCAGAAAGTAGACCACAAGGAGCCTGTCTCACAAAAACTCTTTGGCATAGAGAGTAACAGAATCCGAAACTCATATCTGCATCCTGTTTCTGTAACCATAAACCAGCTTTTCTCCTTAAAATGAGAACTTCATACTTAACACAGCATCATAAGAAGGATGCAGCTCTAAGACTAACATGCTAGAGGAGCTTGGCTGAATTCTTGGCTTTCAGAAATTCCTCAAATGAACTCACAGGGAGGCGAATATAAATCAAAGAGAATGCACTGGCATTCATCTGCTAAAATGCATACATAACAGAGAGTATCTTTAAAAATCTCTATGTCCCACAATGGACATACCTAAAACATGGTGCCCTGTGACAGTGACATGTCATTCATCCTGATATTATATATGATAATCAGATATGTATGTCCCATTTTCACTGGATTCAGAGACTTTCACTGTCTTGCTGCATTCATGTGGAATTTCCCTCTTGGACTTCCTCCTTTCCATTTTCTCCTAACTTCCCATCACATCTGTAAGGCCTAAAATCCCTTATTCTCATCCTTGCCCTGCTTCAACTGCTACATACTCTTAGGAGCACCTTCTCTCTACCAAATCACTTGACTAAGAACCTTTCTAAACTGTCCTGTCTGCTGCATCATTTATCAAGAGCAAATCAACAACTAGACAAAAACATGAACATCACAGAACCACTTCTAAGAGCTTCATCAGGCAGCGTGTACCTCCATCTCCACTTTTAACATAATTAGTCACTCTTCAGCGGTTATCTGCAAAGGTACAATTTGCAAAGTAGCAAAATGTTTCAAATGCATTGATTTCATCTATCCTTACAATAAAGATAAAACAGTCAATTCAAGATGTTGTGCACTGGATGATATGAAATAGCACAATTTCACCATGATGTGGAAACCTGTGTGGGGTTTTGGTGTTTGGTTTTTTTTAATACTGACAGCTTACTGCTTTTGTATTTCATGCACCCTACCTGGAGCGTGTTGTAATCTCTCGTAAAGGGCACCATCAGCTCCCAGAGCGACGAAAACACCACCAAAGCTGTGAACTCCAGCTTGTAGTTGGTCGCCATGTGCTCAAACAGCATGGTTAGGCCGTGGACAGCCAGGTGTTTCCGCTGGTACTCCTCAGAGCCCTCCACCGACACCGGCCGCGTCATGGACAGCGACACGTCCATCACCACCACCGTCGGCATGATGAGCTGCTCCTCTCTGCTACCGTGGTGACGAACAGTGATCCCCTGCATGGAAGGGAAAGGAAAAGTCACACATTAGTATAGGAGCTGCAGTTACGGAGCGATACGTCTCACCCTCCCGAGCTGACCCCACTGTGCAGCTGGGGAAGCAACAATTACCCTTCTGCCCCACAGAACGTGGGATTTAGCACAGATTAAGGCAACAAATCTTCCCTTGAACCACACACGGCATATCCACCCGGCTGTAAAGGCCTGGAAAGGGCCTGCGCGGCCAGGGCTGAGCCTCGATGGAGGCCAGGGCGCAGCAGCGGCACGGCGCGGGCCCCGGCCGGGAGCCAGCCGCCCCTCC
>JAVJGI010000063.1:5886616-5954226 GCA_035590275.1 Ibycter americanus | reverse complement strand
CGCGTCCCCCCGGAACGCAGCGGCCGAGGCGGGAAGGGGCCGGGCCGCGGCTGCCGCCCGCCCCACACAGCCCCGCACAGGGCAAGCGGCGTTTTCACCAGTAAAAGCAGGAGAAGCCTGTAGGCCTGCAAACACTGAGGCAAAGCAGTTCAGTTAGATGCCGGTACTGTGGAAAAGTACGATAAAAAAGGCTGCTGTGTGTAGAGTTCATGAATAGCGTGCCAGCTGGCAGTGGACCTCCTTCCCCCAGTTCTGTGAGGGTGGGAGTGAGGGTAAACTCCATCGCAAAGCTTGGATGTACCCAAGATACCCACCCAGACAGCAGTTTGCTTTAAAATTATCTTAAGGGTGAGTGTCAGGGATGGGGCCAGGCTCTTTTCAGCGGCACCCAGCGACAGGCCAAGGGGCAACGGGCAGAAGCTGCACCCCAGGGAGTTCCATCTGAGTATGAGGGGAAAAATTTTATCTGAGGGAGACCGAACCCCGGGACAGGCTGCCCAGAGAGGCTGAGCAGTCTCCTTTTCCAGAGAAATTCCAAACCCTCCCGGACACGACCCTGCACAGCCTGCTGTAGGAGAGCCTGCGGCAGCCGGGGCTGGGCCGGGTGATCTCCACAGGCCCCTGCCAACCCTCACCATGCCGTGGTGCTGTGACTCTGATTGTCAAATCACCATTGTCTAATCTGCCTGCGATAAATCTGCTGATTGGATTTTTATGACCATTGAATCATTGGCCAGGACTGTTGTTATTTCTTCCTTTGCGGAGCTGCACCGTGCCAGCGCCGCGCTGTACGGAAGAGCACCGACCCCATCCCCAGGCTGCTCTGCCAGCGAGGGGCCCAGCAGCGTCCCTCTGCCTCCGTGATCGTGGTGCAGGAGCTGAGGGATTTTTTCCAGGAGACAGTGAATTTTAAACATCCCTCTGGCATTGCAAAGCAGACTCGTATTGTGGTGAAGGCCAGCCCAGCTGCTTCTCTGGCCTGCCAGCCATACGAGATGCCTCAAAATGAAGCTACGTGTGAGTTGTCTTGTTTCAAGTGACCAGTGCGCCATGCAGAGGAGCCGTGTGATTTACCCCCGCTGCTCTCTTCCCTAGCTGCTGTGACAATGATACATGTCTCTCAGTTGGTGCTTTCATCTGGTGGTTGAATGGAGATAATCGCCTGCCCTCATACTGAGAATAACCTATAGTAGCAGACAAAGATATTAGCTTCAGAGATAGACCCAAATCTATACAATACTAATTAATCTTCTTAGGGACTGCAGGTATTAAACTGGATCGGCTATTCCTCCAGCAATGTGTCCTTCACACCTGACCCTCTCTTGTATTAGAACTCTGCCAGCAGAGGCATCATGAAAATGGGATCATTTTCACTTGCCTCTCTCTGCAACAGCATCTCTCACCTGGCTGTTAAGTATCAAAGAAGCTTCCAGCACTACGCTCAACCCTTGGTACTCCTCTTCCTCTTGGACAGCATCTCTGGAAGGTAAACAGTGGAGGTTCATTTGATTGCTTCAGGTCTCTTATGACTGAGACAGTTCAACCAGTGAGAAAGGAGTTGATCAGGAGCTGACCTGTAAGAGACTGCCACACCTAAAAGACTAGAGGAACAAAGAGGCTGATAGTCAGGTATTGTGAAAGGCTGGAGAGCTCTTACAATTGGTCCTAGCTTTGAATATGTTTCTGCTTGCAAAAGGTCTTTTAAGCAGCTCGTTTTGGAGATGAGAAGTAAATACAGCGTTTAAATAGGAGTGTGTGCATACATCTTCTGTCTGTGTCATTCCTTTTACTCTCTTATCTTTGTTAGGAAAGTTTATTTTCTAATAATGTGCAATGTGTTATGCATATTATGCAGTTCTGCCATATGCATGCTTATGTTCTTTTAACATATGAAAAGCAAAGCTTATATCATCTATTTATCTAGGTACTCCCATGACCCTCTATTACTGTTGCCTTAGTGATCTTCCCAACTATTTAAAAGAAGATAATAATGCCTGTCTTGCAAGAAATTTAGGCTGATTACTTCACTGGGTGTTATGCAAGATGGTAAGTGTGTGCTAACTTGCACGAAGAGTTTATCTGAGAATGGCTTACAAAACTGTGATTCACATCCAGCTCAAGAATAATGTAACATTCCCATGCTAGGGAAAAAAAAAAAAATCCTCAAAGAGTGGTATTCTAAGGTAAAGCATTCAAGCAGTGCTGAAGGGGGTAAATTCTGTCCCCAAATCACTGTCTCCATACTGTCACAGCTGCAGGCTCTGTCTGTCACTCTGGCATTTACAATTTCTCTCCCTTTCTAAAAGCTATTCAAATAATTATGCAAGATATGCTAATTATCCCCTAATAAAAGGTATGATTACAATTCCACTTTGCCAGTTCTGATTTCTACAGAAAGGCTTGAAAAGATGTAGTCATAGAAACAAATGGATGCTCAGCACCCTCAGTTTTACCAAGTCTTCCTCATGCTCTTTTCAAACTGAAGGAAAAAATCTCACTGTTGCTTGGTTTGTATTCTGTGGGAGTGCAAGGCTGGAGAGCCATGGAGCAGCATAGCTGGGAACTATCAAGCAGTTTTCCTCCTCCCGTTGAGGTTACTTAGGTAAATAACTGGTCTGCTAGGAGGGAGATTTTAACAGCATGATCTTGTCCTCAGAGCATCGTCTTTTCTAGCAATTTAAAGTAGGTTCCTTGACAGAAGCCATATTCTCTCCTCCTGCAGAACACTGACCCAGTTGTTAGTATTACAGAATAACAACTCGACTCAAGCAAAAACACAAACGTTAATAGCTCCTGGATGTGGGCATTAGGTGGAATCAGAATTCAGCTCAGATTGGACTGTCTCAGCCAACTCCTTTCTATTAAGCCAAACCTTTGATTATTAATCAGCATCGCCTACAATCATAAAAAAAAGAAAAAAAGACTGAAAGCTGAATCTAGATCTGCCTTTACTCATTTAAGTCCATTTCTTTGTATTGAAAAACAGAAAAGCGCTCAGTCAATGGTGGAAAGTTGCGATTCTTTGTTTTTTACACCAGATTTTCTTTTGCAGGATTCTGCATTTTGTGTCATGCAGTTTCACTCCTGATACTTAAGATCAGCAAGAAACTCCAATGGTGGATATAAGTGCAAACTGGTGATTAAGAGAAGTCTTCAGTGGCTTCTGGATACAGCTCTGATTCTTTAGGAAATGCATTTGCCACGGAGAAGGAGGCTACAACAGAACCGAATCTTTTTCTTGCTTGCCATGGTGTTGGTCCTCTCTCTTTATCAGCTCCAGTTCAGCCCCTCTACCCTTGCAGCATCACACACAGCACCCCGACCTGTGGACCCTGTCAAAGGGACCTCCAGGGACCTCTCCAGCAACAAGACTGCCATAAAAGGCAATGTCACAGCAGCACCCAAAATATGTGTGTATGTGGATCCTGAGCCAACTATGCCCATCACTACATCAGTGGATAAAACACCACAGCGTGAAAATGTCAGTGAAAGCCACCCAGATGAGAAGCCACCATACGAGTCCAAAGGAGAATATCCCCAGGACCTATTCAGTGTGGAAGAACGCAGGCAAGGGTGGGTTGTACTTCACATCTTTGGCATGATGTATGTATTTGTGGCCTTGGCCATAGTGTGTGATGAGTATTTTGTCCCTGCTTTGGGAGTGATCACAGAGAAGATGCAGATCTCTGAAGATGTGGCTGGAGCCACCTTCATGGCAGCAGGTGGATCGGCACCAGAACTCTTCACCTCCCTCATAGGTGTCTTCATCTCACACAGCAATGTCGGCATCGGTACCATTGTGGGCTCAGCAGTGTTTAATATCCTCTTTGTCATTGGCACCTGTGCCCTCTTCTCAAGGGAGATACTCTACCTGACATGGTGGCCCTTATTTAGAGACATCTCATTCTACTGTGTAGACTTACTGATGCTCATCCTGTTTTTCCTAGACAGTGTCATTGATTGGTGGGAAAGCCTTCTTTTACTGACTGCCTATGCCACATACGTATTCACTATGAAACAGAACGTGTACCTAGAGCAATGGGTGAAGCAGGAGCTGAACAAGAAGCTAAATGCTGTGCAGGCAGCATCAGCAGAGCATATACGGAAGGTTGGTGTCCTTATTTTTCAGAGGGCAGGTTGGAAATAATTCGTTCTAGAGTAAACCACAAAGCAAAACTTCATCTCCTTCACAAAGTGCATATTTAAACAAAATCTCAAAATATAGGTACTGGTCAATAATTATGGTTATAGAATGAGGGAAATGCAATCTAGATAATAGAGATTCTAAGAAATTAGAGAACACCACTAAAAGGGAGTTATAACCTTGCAGTTACTGAATATATGAGTTGCAGTTGCTTATCTACTTTCAAAGATGTGTGGGATTTTGCTTACTTGGTTATTGTAAAGGACTTTCAAAAAAAAGCACTTGCAGAAACACATTCTCAGTCTGGGTACAAGATTGGACAATTCTGCGTTGAACAGGGGAAATAAAAGCTTCTGGTAAGAGGCACCGTCCAAGCCTCCTGCAGATGGGTGATGTTGAAGGAAATTCTCTTTTTCCCTTTCTGAAGCTAGGTGTGTTGCTGGGATGCTGGTGGTATCACTTGTTACCCAATCTGCAGCACGGAAGGGGATCTGGCAGCCTTCAGCAACCATTGCCACCTCTTCCAGTCAGCATTTGGTAACAAGATTGAAATGGCCAAATCCCATATCCATGCACCAACCACAGCTGTGTGTGCTCAGAGATGGTTCTGTATGCTGCTGGTGCTCAGACAGGAGTTTTGTGGCTGTAACTACACACTCCAAATTTGAGACCAGGGCCTCTTCACTCATTGTCTTTTGAAGGAAGAGTTGACTGCTTACACAAAGACAGTATTTGAAGGTGTCCCCAGGGCCAACTACCCTTTCAGACTAGCAGGTTTGGCCAGGACATGGTCTCCAGAACACCGGGGGCTTTGTCTTTTTGAGCGTGCCTGCCCACTTCCTCCTCCCCTGTCCCTCTTCAACTCTCCTACCGCCTCTTTGTCCTCTTGACCTGTGCTACTGCCAACCATCAAGAAGAAACCACTAGATTTCAAATTGTCCTCTGGCAGTGGCATGCTTTACTAGTCAGCTGTGCATCACTGTCACTCAAGCGTCCTTTGCCCCTTCTGATCTCGTCACTCCATGTAATTTAAGGAAAGGAAGGAAGAGGGGTTAGGATAGTTGAAGTGGTGCAGAATCGAGAAAGTGCTTTTCTTTCCTCCTCCTGGTCTTTCAGCCAGTGCTTGTGGCTGGGAGTCCTGAAAGCTCATGTGTTACATTCCGGTGGGATAGATGTGCAAGATACTGCAGCTATACAATTACATCACCGTGGACATCACCAGTCATCACAAATTGAATCCAACCCTTCAGACTGAAGGAAAAAACACCCAACCTGCACTTTAAGTTTACAGAGAACTCTCACTACCATATAGTAGCATGACAGAGAGCTGCTGGGAAAAATAAATTACCTATATAGGAAGTAATGCTGATCACTGGAAAAAAAAAATACCCCTTTGCACCTTCACTCTGCCTCTGCTGGAAAGTGAGTAAGGATACAGATTTTTGGGGATGAAGTCTGGGGCTGCCTATATCGACAGGAATCAGATGGTAGATGCCATTTGAGTCTGCCTCTGGGTACCTGCATCCTCACTGAGGATTAATCCTGTAGGTAGAATCCTGTTTCTCTTGGAGACCACATGGTTTTAAGGAGGGCAGGTGGCTTCAGCTCTTTCAGTAGCATCCATGCATAGTCAATTGTATTAGCTTTCCCACTTTCTCACAGACAGTAGCCTGAAGAGCTATCATTAGATCCTGAAAAAACAGGTGAAGTGGTAGTGGTGTTCAATCATCTTTGTTCTTGCTTGCATGCAGAAAAGCACTGGGGCAGTCGCAGATGATGGAACAAAGCCAGCAGATGGGAGGAAGCTGCAGGTAGGTCTAAGCTACTTTACAGGGATCTGAACTCATTGTATTTTGAATCCCTCCTCATGTCAGGTCATGAATAAAGGTGTCTTCTGTGTCAAGAAACCTGGACCAAAGCCTACTTTGCGCAAAGAACCAGGCATACCTGGCACAATATCCACAGCTTACCTAAGAGGACACCTGGCTGAGTTGTGTCCTCAAAGTAATTTTTATAAAAACTGAGACAGCTCAGACTTCCTGAGTGGATTTGACTAGAAAGAGTGCTATTCATTCTACACTTTAAACAAGCATAGAGAAATTCAGAGCATGACTTTTCTTACCTGGTTTCATGGCCAATTTTCCTCCTGGGCTCCCAAAGCAGAGGTCAGTAGGGCGTGTCCTTCCCCATAGCAAACACTGGAGAGCTCATTCCTCTGCTGCTGGTTAAATTGCTGACCCTTTGTCTTTGCACAGAGAGGCCTATCTTTAGTGGTGGCTGCATATGTATGTAATGTAACAGGTGTTAGCTTCCTCATATGGATGCCGCTTGTTCCTCTGTGCACTTAACCTACCTGTACTAATTAATTCAAAAGCTCATTGGGACTCTGGTGTTGACTGTAAGAACCGAGCACCAGAGCTTTCAAGTTTTAAGTCAGGACACCTGACATGACTGTAGCATTACCTCAAAGCAGCATATAAATCTACACAGTTATTAACAAGCTTATGGCTAAAAGCACTGGATGCTTTGATTATTATAATTTATAACACTGTTGTATTGATGCTGAGTCCATGTAAGCCCATTGCATTTATCTAAAGACAGGTTGGCCTGCTGTCTCAAGATCATGTCTCTTGCTGTGAGCGGTTGGTACTGACAGCCATCCTGTGAACTTGAGCACAGAGGCTGTTTAAAATCTATGCTGAGGCTGCTCCTTGGGCTGGGGAGATCAGACTCCATATAAACACATCCCCAGGGCAGAAGCGAACCAAGGGTGGAGAAGTTTTGAGGGGGAAACTGTTACTGACTGGTGTGTTGTACCTTCCCATAGCCTGCAACAGCCTTACAGCGAGGCAGCAGCTCAGCCTCCCTTCACAACTCTCAAATGCGCAGCACCATCTTCCAACTCATGATCCACACCCTGGACCCTCTGGCAGAAGGTGAGTGAATGCTCCACACCTGCAGGACTTGGGTTTGCAGCCCCGAGTGCAGAGCAGTTTATCTGGGAATACAGCCTTTGTATGTCAGGGTGTTGGGGGTCAGCAACTGATCCTTGAAACGCAGCTATGAGTATCACAGTTAAGTGGGGGGAGCTCTGCAACAGCGGGATGTACCCCTTCTGATCACACGGCTATCAAGGACAAATATCTCACATTTTGGTGCTGACATATCTTCTTTGCCTGTGCCAAACCGGTTGCTGCTGTGGTGGCAGCTGCTGCGTGAGGGGGAATGAGGGCATGTAGAGCAGCTGCTGTTGCTGGGGTCCCTGCAAGCAGTGGTGGTTACCACAGTCCCCCATCTTCTGCTGTCTCCCTGACAGCACGGGCAGCAAACATGAGTTACAGGCTTCCTCCACCTCATAGCATGTCACATCTTCCTTCCTCTTAGCTCAGACTTCACGCCAGTCTTGAAACAGCAGCATTCCATGTTGACTACATTTTCAAGAAATTGCTGCTCAACCTATCAGTCTCATTTATAATGGGAAAATGAACACAGGGAGAGCTCATTACCTATACACCTCCACAGCTATGCACACAGCCCCTCACAAGGCATACATCTGAAGAGGAGGAAAACTAAGTTAAAACCCTTGAAGAATTATCATTTTGACAGTGGTTAAAATTCCAGCTGAGATCTAAAACACACAACAAGCTCCAATTTATGATGGTTAAGCCAATCTCTACATGATTTAGACCAACACTGAGCACCTCTGAAAACCACCTGCAACACAACAGTATCATTATGGCGCTTTGCAGCCAGTGAGCCAGCTCCCCAGGGCCAAGGGCTGATCAGCTCAGGGCTAAGACATCTTCTTTTAAACTGCCCAGGGTGCAAAGAAGCCACGTCTGCAGATGGACCCAGGGTCTTTGTACACAAACTTTTAACATGCCACTTTGTATCAACTTTAATCCAAACACAGTGTGGAGGTTCATTTTCCAAGAAATGATGAAGCATATTAAAAAAGACTTTTTTTAGGGTTTTTTTCCTAGCTCAGCACATGCCCTGCACTTCCACTGCCCTACTTGTTCTAAAGAGATTATCTGTTGTCCATTCAAAGAGAGATTGAAGCTAAGCAGATCAACACCCCTCAGTCTATCACAGAGGTTACAAAAAGGACTCTCCAGATCAAAATCCCAGCTGCACAAACTGATTGAGAGAACAAAGGAGGCTTGATAAGGACAGCAAGACAGATAAGTGTCCACTTTGACAGATTTTCACGAAGGCACCCATTGTGTTACTAATGGTAGCCTAACAAGAGCCAGACTCATCAGGATTTGCCCTACTGCCCTTGCCTCCTGTCCCCCCAAAAGGTGGTATCGACAGCACAAGGATAAACCAAAAAAACTTCTAAGAGGACGTCCCATTGCCTTCAGCATCAAAAAGTGCCAGACCTGAGGGAGTGCTGCCACTCGGAGACCCTCCAGCACCTTCTCAACCTTCCTGTACCTCTAAATGTCTTTGTGCAGCATCTGCCTACCCCAAGCCAGCACACACTTGGCTTTCTGGTCCAGGCTGGTGCCCTGGTGAAGCCCTGGAACCTCAGCAGGACCTTGGAGGAGGGGAGCCACTGCTGGGGGGTTTCAATGCGGTTGTAAGCCACTGGCCTTGCTAAAGAGTCTGTTATTACCACGACTTGTGAATACTGAATAAATAGGCCTGGGGGGCAGCGGGGGAGTAGCAGTTTGGATCTTCTCTGAAAGGCAACTTCCCCTCATTTCAGCCAGACTTTGAGTTACAGTCGCTGCATGCAGCAGCCACTAGATGGGAGTGTGACCATATATACTTAATACACAGTCTTGATACAAGTCTAATACAACAGGGATGGTGCGAGGATGGGCTACAGTCTCTCCAAAAGGTTGTTATTTCTTAGACCACTTACTATAATAATGCCACTGAGGTTAATCTGCCCCAGGTACATGCCTGTTCCACTCAACACTGCTGGAACAGAGACAGCTCCTTAGAAAAGGTACCGATGAAGAAAGTTACTGATACTACAACAGCACAGCACTCAGAATGAAGGAGCCAGTGTCCCAGGTCCTGTGTATTTTGTAGGAGACACTCCTTACCCTGATAAATTCATACCTAAAGAAAGGGAGTCTGGAGAAAAGGAATAATTTATGAATAGACTGAGAAACCTAAGTGCCTTGAGGATCTTGGCCAAAAAGATGAAGTGACTTCCCCAGGATGACGGAAAAAGAATTTGAACCCACCAAGGCATATCAGGTCTATGATTGAAAAAGAATTTGAACCCACCAAGGCATATCAGGTCTGCAAGCTCAGCATTTGTGTTCATAGTACTGCAGCCCTTTGGTACCCTTGGGACACCTGGGTGCCTGCTTCCCACTGATCACCAGCACAGTCCTTCTCTTTGCAGTGTGTGCAGCACTGTCTGTACCAGACACATTTCTGTAATTAGGTTGCAACAGAAAAGATGATCCCAAAGCAATTTATCTTTCCTCAAGGGTCCTTGTTCCTTCTTGCCAATGCCTGTAGCATCAGCACTTAGAGGCTGTGGTAAAGAACACTCTACAAAAGAAAAAGGTTGCCAACTATTGCTCAGCAGTTCCTAACTTAACCTACTGAAATTAGGATCTCTGTAGGGTTTCCTTCTTTCTGCTGCAGTTGCATTTTATTTGGACAGCACAGAAGAAGTTTCAGAGCAGCAAGGTCCATAATGTGGAAAAACTGCCAGCACTGGGCCTCCAAAACTAACTCCCGGAGGCAGAGATCTTAGAAATACAGTAGAAATCGGAAATACAAACTTTGTTTCACTGTTTCTAAAGCAACACCCCTTGTGTGAAACAGAAATTCTCATTTGAACAGTGGATTAAGTTCAGAATGTTTGGTTTTCCTTGTTGTATTAGGAAGGGATCACTACTTAAGTCTTATTCTCTGTCTACAGAAGACTAGGTGGTTTACTTTAGATGTTCTAACATTTACATTGCATCCTGAATTATATTTTTGACAGAAGCTTTTATTTTCAAAGTGCACCCCCCCCCCCCCCTTTTTTTTTTTTAATGAGGAATTTCTAGCAACTTTGGTCTTTTCTCCACTTTCTCTGGAAGTGTGTAGAAGCAGAGCATGAGATCTTTTCAAAATCTTCCAGTTAGACACCAGAGGGAACTGTTGGGAAATTAAAGGGAGCAAGGATTTTAGAAAGACTGAGGAACCTTCTCATTTCTGAACCTCCAGTTTTACCATTGGATTATTCTTTAAACTCTAGTCACACAGGGAAAAAGACAGAAGCCTACTTTTACTTTTAAATGAAGAAAAAGGCTCCAGCAGCAAGGTTGTCAGAGCTGTCTACCCTCAGTATGCCCCAGTTAACAAGCTAATGATTTAGGAAATTAGACCAGAACAGAGCAGCAGGCAGTGTTACAGGCTAGAGCTGAGCTAGAAGACTGAAGGCAGCTACAGCCTCTCCTTGTTTCATTAGCATTCAATGACTTGTTTTAAGAGAATCATGATACAAAGGGGCAAAAGGAATCATGAGGTTTTTTTACTTCTACTTTTAGACAGCAGAATCTCCAAATCCTCCAGGTTCATGCCAAATTTTAAAGAAAAAAATCCTTCCTGCTGTTCATGTTGTAAGTTAGTCCTTTTAGATCAAATATTAGTGCCAAAGAATTGATTAAACATAAGAGCTAAACTCAAGGTAGAAGCTCAGCTGCCACCTTAAATCCAGTCAGGATGCTGTCAGTCCACAAGACAGGAATCTTCCTGAAGAGCATCTCATCTCAGGGCCCCTGGCCACAGGCATGTCCCGTGTGACGAGCTCTCAGACTAAGGGGCAGGTACCAGCAGTGAACACCCCAGGGACTGCACTCCTGAGTGAGGGCTGAGCCCCCAGGGCTGCACAGCACCCGCAGCACCCTGCCCCTGGCTGCTGCAACAGCCAGCACCCTGCCCTGCTCAGCTAATCCCCAGCACTAGCAAGGGCTGAGCTGACAGATATCCTTCCTCCCTATGCTGACCTGCAGATCTTGCCAGCTTATAGCCAGCTCTTCCTCCAATCTCAGTCCACCCTGCATGAATTGCATGTCAGAGGAATTAACACCTTTTTAAAATGAGGCTGATCTCATGAGAACTGGATAGTGGCCTGGACCTAATCTGTTTATCCTGACAGAGAGATGCTCACAGGCATTGCTTGGGTTGGCGCTCACAGCCTGCAGCCTAGGTGAGGGCAAGAAGCCAGGAGCTTGAATTTATATAATCTCTTTCAGGCTGAGCCTGACCGCTCTGACCCTGCTGACAGAAGCTTTTGCAACAGCTTCTGGGAAAAGCTGAACAGAGAGATGCATTGCCCAGTGGTTAGAGGAGACTGGGAGCAAAAGGTCACCTCTTCATTGCCCTGCACCAATGGGTATGCTTGTGCTGAGCATCAGCAGAGGGGGAACGAAGCTAAGTGCTCCACTTTCCCCATGGTAGGCTTCAATATTGACAAGGAGCACAGAAGAGTCAGGCTCCTTAGTCCCAGCCAGCCTTTTAATGGAGAAGAGCTCATTGCTTCATCTCTGTCCAGCCATTCCAGTGTTCACTGGAAATCCCAGTTGGTGAAAATTGTTTCTGTCAGACGGTAACAGGAATCTCACCAGGATAAGACTCATCCCCAGAGTCCTTAATGTCTGAGCTGGTCCCAGTTATTGGACATATACCAGAGTCTACTGATTTTCACAAGGTTCAGTTCAGAATCTGCCTGCAGGGCTCAAGGCCTCGGACCTGCTATTTATATTAACTCAGTATCCTGGCGATTAATAAAGTGGCAGGGACCTGCCCTTGAGGCAAAAGACAACAGCAAGTTCTGATTTCATAGTCAACAGGACAGTAGATTAAATCTATGTGATAAAACTTTCAGAGGAAATTAATTTACAGCCCTGCATGCAAGCCAAGCATAACATGGCCAATTTCTTATGGCTACTGTCCATGTGCAAACCCTGTGACCCTCAGCTTAGTCATTGGGTAGGCAGCTCACCAGAGGATATAGATTGGAGCAAAATGAGGCTTTTCTTTGAGCCAGTGACTTGCTCACTTTCCATGAGAGTAGGAGTTAAGATATTTGAGCACAACATCTAACTGGAGACACGCACACTGTTTCACAGCTCACTGTAAAACAATAATAAAGCAGCTCAGCGGAGCAGAGCATGGTTTACAGTGGAAGTCAACAGTCCCAGAAATACAGTACTGGACACTGCACTGGTGAAGATGATCTCTCGGGTAGCCTGGGCCATGTTGAACCTGGATACCAGGAATTTAAATCAACTCCAGAAGAGGAGACACTCATGCATACTTAGAGAAATCAATCATTTTCCAGTTAATTGGAATGTAAAAGGTTTTAATTTTTCCTTACTATCAGGTGGCCAGGCTGCAAGCAGCACAGTAAAGCCTCTTCAACAGCCACATGGCAGAAGGAAGGTTTCATTTTGAGCTTGCACATAATCTAGCCTGAAAAAAAATCAACAGCCCTTTTGGAACAAAATGATACTGCATTGAAACTGCTCCTCTGTTCTTTCTGAATTTGCTTCCTATGAAGTACAGATATCCCCTGTATTACTGAACTGGAGAGGATTTCTCTTCCCTCTTGATTCTCTTTTAAATATGAAAGTATTGGTTACATGTCAGACTGCTGGCATAATTGCCATAGTACCAGGCATTTAAATGTAACAGCTATGATCAACAAGCAGCAGCCAAAATCCAGGGCCACAGCCAGAAAGGCAACTCACAAGTCAGCGTTGACTGCAGTCCGTGCAAGAGGAAAGGGACGAGTGTGTGTGTGTTGGGGGGAGGTGGGTAAAGGGGGGCTCTGCATCGCTGACAGCTGCTGACGAATGCATCCTTCTCACCCACAGCAAAATTTAAAGACAGGGTTGACATCCTGAGCCACATAGCCAAGGCCCAAGTAGAGACTCTGGCTGGACAAGGATCAAAACCAGAAGGTGAGTGCAAGAAGAGTCACTGCTGTTTGCCTAGTTGTGTGCTGCAATCCCTCACCTTCCCAGCACTCGACACCCAAGGGCTGGCAAAGAAACACTATGGTCTAACACAAATTTTCTGTTATTGCTGGTCACAGATGGCTGCTATAATAATGCAGCAGAAATCAATCGATGTACGCTAACAGTGGGCAATAAAAGCCATCCCCACAGGAGCCTAGGAGTGGTTAGTGAGATAGCATCCAAACAGAAAGCGCTACAAGGATGTAGCATAAATTGCCACCAGAAGGGGGGAAGAGGGGAAATCAGGCCATTACAGACAGCAGTTGGGTGCTGCTGCACTGCTGATCTTTGGTAGACCCTGCAAATGAGGTGTTCGGTAAACAAAGTACCTTCATTTTAGCTTGGAAATTTGGCACACTTGCAGAAGAGCACAAAAGATTCCTCCAGAGAGAAAAGCCGCACTGACTTTGCCTATATCAATTCTAAGGGTCTGTGCATCCTCCCTTTTAATAGCTTTTGTATTTTTCTATATCCTACTGATACACGGGCTTCCTGAGCTGATTCAGAGGCAGCGGCTGGCCTGTGCTACAACCTGGGTCTTTGCCATCAGCGAGGCTGGAGATTTTGAAAAACAAGCAAACTTTCGTGTGGAAGGTGCCACCTCCACAAGCACCCTGCTGCAGTACAGCAGTCACCCGAGTACCTCACAGTGTTGGGCCTCACCTATGTCAATGAGACCAAACTTGGGGAAAACACTGTTTAAGAAACAAGTACATTCTTGGTGCGAGTGATCGACACCACATTGACTTCACTGAACTATGAATTTTCATCCTGTGATATGGTCCACAAATTTTGTTAGTGCATAGAGCTCTCCACATTCCAAACACATTATCGCTCTGTTTTACACTTCGGGCTGAAAGCACCCCATGAAATCCCAAATGGCACTCATTGAAAACACGCATTTCTGAAAATCTCTCCTCTAGACTTGCTCCCTAGTGCAGTTGTGAGGCACTGCACTGGATCAGCTTACCCGGTTCAGGGTAAGATACCCTGTAACACCCCATCCACGTACAATTCATGGGATAATATGATCCTACTGAATTTACAAGCCTTGACCATGTGGAGGGGATCCCTTAACCTAAACTGCAGCAGTCTGAAAGGTGCCCTTGCTGTGACAGAGCAGTGAGCCAGTCACTCCTCTCCCCTCTGCTCTTGGTTATTCATATTTCTACACTCTTCTGCACAGAGGTTTCTGTGTTCCTCCTGGCTATGCAGGTTAGCACAGAGGACACTGCAGTTATTTCCTTGTATGTGTCAGCACTTTTCTATTTGCATTTGAATACTTACCAAATGATTAGGAATTAAAGTCTGGCAGCACATAACTGTCATTTCTCAGAAGCCTCGAAGAATATCAGTTCCCTGGAGAATGCCATACTCTACCAGAAAAAAAAAAAAACAAACACACACCAGGGAAGCAAAGCTTTACATCCTTTCTGGCTTTTAACGATGGCTTTAATAAGATCTTCAGAATCCAGAATGAAACCAAGAAACACTCATCAGCTGTAGGTCAGATAATTAGCATTTCCCTGTTATGCATGTGCCACACAGCAGTTTCAGACAGAAGGTCATAGGAGCATCAAGGTATCATTCTACACCAGGTGGGCCAGATTCTGCCCAGCTTTTGCTGCTTGCAATCCACGGTAGACAGAGAGGACAAACAGAAAACCTAAGCAATCAGACTGGGTTTAACATGAAATGCCACAAATTTTTGTAGGAAACACAAACCTCCCTGCTGATCAAGGGGAAGGCGACCACCCGACACTAAGGTGACTGAAACCAGTGTTGCTTCTTATCACTTTTAGCAGAAGAGGAAAAGGCAGCACCAAACACCATTCAGGTAACTCCTGCCAGTGACTCTGAACCCAGCAAAGACAAACAGAAGGCAGATGCACCGCAAGATGGACAGGTATCGAAATAAGTATCATAAACAGTAAGCGCTTAGTCCAGGTCAAACTTCACATGTAGTTCTTCCCTCTCTAGAGCTTTTGGGATAGGACCCAACCCATTTCCTGTAATTGGCAACTACAAATAGACTGTGTGTAGCAATAGCTGAAACATTTCAGCTTACAAACGTAAATCAGGTCTGAAATGCAACACCAACTGATACTGTGTAGTATTTTCTCAAGTCACTCTTCAGAGGTCCCATGGATACTCCAACATAAGGGAAGATATGAGCATCTACTTGTCCTGTGTTCACCAGTAGACATTTCTGGTTTATTTCCCAAATCCCTCCTTTCAATCGATGTGATTCAGCTGTTCTGACAAGGAAAGGTTTTTCAAGGATGTGCAGTAAATGCTGCATTTGCGTCAAAACCCCATCTAAAAGTTGATTCTAGTTAATGGATACAAATTGGTTAACATAATACACAGGCGCCCAGACAGGGCACACGTGGATTTTGTCCCCCAACAACAAGACGAGGGCTGTGCCTGCCCTCGGCCACGTTACAAATGTGACCTCTGCCCAGACAAGGCCATGGTGAATAAATGCTGTCTAGCAACTTGTTAGTGTGAAAACATACTGGCTTTTTTTCCCCCCCCACCCTGATCTACAGCCCTCATCAGACAGTGACACCTCAGAAGACAGCAGCTCTGGGAGTGAGGAAGACAGTGACGATGACAGCACAGATGATGATGAAAACGACGAGCCATTATCTCTTGAATGGCCAGAAACTAGGAAAAAACAAGCTATTTACCTTTTCCTCTTTCCCATTGTCTTTCCTCTCTGGAGCACTGTGCCTGACGTTAGAAACCCAGTAAGAATCTACCTTCCTTCTGCTACTGGATTCATTAACTGAACTATAGATTTCCTCTCAGCAAGAGTCCCCAGTTCTATTTTTCCATGTCTAGTCTTTGCATAAGTGCTGTTAATGCTGCAGGGAGAGGGACAGGATCCCCAGCTGCAGCACAGCATAGTTCCAGAGACTGAATTTAACAAGTCACAAAAGACTAGCAACCACTGCTCATCTAATCAGGGTGACAAAACCCAAATGCAATTAGAGAGAGCAGGTTAAAGCAATTGATTGCAGTGAAGTGTTTCAGGTTAATAATTTTCATTGGGGATTGTTAACTTTCCTGAAACTTCTCCATGTTTTTCTTTTCAAACATGATTTTAACAGGACTCCAAAAAATTCTTTGTCATCACATTTTTTGGATCCATCATCTGGATTGCTGT
Organism: Ibycter americanus; assembly: GCA_035590275.1. Lineage (NCBI taxonomy): Eukaryota > Metazoa > Chordata > Aves > Falconiformes > Falconidae > Ibycter > Ibycter americanus. The sequence continues at coordinate 5,937,926 of JAVJGI010000063.1, read as the reverse complement.
ATTCTCTTACCTCATGGTGTGGTGGGCTCACCAGGTGAGGGGTTTATTTTCTCTCTGCAAACAAGACCATTCCAGAACAAGTAGATGAAGAGAGAGGGAACAGTGTTACTGTGGCATTTTATCTGATGAATTACAGCTGCAGTCATCCATCAAAATAGTAGAAACTTTGTTTTGTTAGAACCCAAAAGGGGATTTTCAATTTCATTCTTTTCAATTTGACAAAGAGTCATTTTTTTTGAGAGCTTCCAAGGGAATTTGTGCATCTGTGAAAGGAAAAGTGCCGTCAAGATTTATCTTAATACTGCCTTTTCATTGATGAATGATACTGTGCAGAACATAATTACCCCTTAATTGAAATTCTAGGAAAATACAGGTTCTGGAAGCTGCTAAATGATCTCAACTCCCACTGCCTTAATGCTCACCTGGTATTCTGGGAAATAATACTTGCATCTTGTAGATTCACACCCACAATTTGTATTTAGTGATCTACTGCACATTCACAGTGCAGTTGGATCACGCTGTAAATCCACAGACTGTCATTTCCCAAAGCTCTCAGATCTTAGCTAGCTGATGTTAAATCTGGAGAGGGAAAGGTAAAAGACATCCAGAAGAGGTGAACTTCAGGCAGAAGAGTTGTGCTGTAACCAACTTGACCTTGTTTAGTCTTGGCAAGACTAAGATCAGATGCCCTATGCTACAGAGCAAATCAGAGATCAATGTACACTATGAAATTTAACTTTTTATACTGTAAAGCAGAAAAATGCTGCCATCTTTAAGGGGATTCAGAATATTTTAACTCAAATATGGCACAAAACCCAAAAGACTGTAGAGAGCAATTAAATTCCACGTTTCAAAGCTAACAGCTCTACCCAACTTTCTTTGTGTTTATTAGGTTGGTGAAACAATTGGGATATCAGAGGAAATTATGGGGTTAACCATACTGGCAGCAGGAACATCAATCCCTGACCTTATCACCAGTGTCATCGTTGCACGGAAAGGCTTAGGTGACATGGCTGTCTCCAGCTCCGTAGGCAGCAATATCTTTGACATCACTGTTGGGTGAGTATTCGTTCAATGCTAAAAGCTGCATTTCTTCTGAAATACAAAGCTAGCTGTATTCCAAACACAGTCTTAATTTTATTGTAGCTGTAATCAAATGACAGGCAGCTGGGCAACCAGTTACCTTTTTTTTTTTTTTAAACCTAACCCAGCCAGGAAAGACAGATTTCTGTAAGTCAGTCCACCATTTCCACCTAATTCTGAATCAACAGAAAATTACTGATTTTTCAAGACAAAACTGCAACAAATCTTTGGCTAACATCAAAGATTCACAGACAGGATACTTATCTGTAGTCACTCAGAGCCATTCAGATCCTGTGCAATCAAGGCTCAGTATCTGCACCTGTATCTTTCATCAACAAAGTATGCAGACTTACTTCTTTATTATAGCCTGCTGAGACATTTAATTCATAGGTATTATTGTAAAAACCCTTTTAGATTCTTGGATTGCATTATAATGGTTCAAGTATTATCCAAATGCAGTTTTTGACATGAACAACATCAATTTTAGATTTATGCTGAGTTATACTGAATGCAATCATGCATTTTTTTTCTGTAACAGTCTGGAAAAATTGCTTAGTTACAATGCAGAAAATGAACTGCCTTAGAACATTTGTTTCAATTACTTTTCCTTTACTTGCAGTTTGCCAGTTCCTTGGTTCCTTTATTCTGTCTTCAATGGGCTCAGTCCAGTTGCAGTCAGTAGCAATGGTTTGTTTTGTGCAATTGTTCTCCTTTTTCTCATGCTCTTATTTGTGATTATCTCAATCGCTTCATGTAAATGGAAAATGAACAAACTACTGGGGTTCACTATGTTTGCGCTTTACTTTGTGTTTTTGGTCATCAGTGTGATGTTAGAAGACAAGATAATATCCTGCCCAGTATCTGTATGACATTTGGACACTCCAGGCTGTATGTAAGCATACATCAAAATCAAAAGGGGTTTAAGGTAGCAATTGTTCTACTGAAAAAAAGCAACCAGAATTATAACAAACTTACTGAGAATAAAGTATCTTTAACATACTAATAAAAAAATAAAATCTCAAGTGGTACGTCCGCCTCTACTATTTTTCTTCACGATCAGAAAAGATCAGATAATGAAGTGACCAGTATCAAACAACGTACATGTTTAGGCATTCACAGAAAGGCTGATATGACATAGATGCATGAAGTTTTCAAGCATGGTTGATTCCCTCAAGTTAACGGAGCTGATTTTCAGCACACAATATTTACTCACTGTAGAAATATTTTCAGAAACACAGTCTAAATTACTTAAACTGCTCAAACTCACTGAAATCAATGAATGGTACTTCAGGTGGAACAGAATCAGACCTCTATGGTGTGCCTTTAGACAACTACTCTGCTTAAAATCACTGGGTAGGCACACATTCTGCATCTCAGAAGTCAATCCCTCAAATTGCATATAAGCAATGAGCACAGCAGTTCCCACGGTTTGTGCTACTGCTTGTTTGCCATGACTCCCCTCCTATGCAGAGGTAGTTTTCATCCTTTCCGTGAATGCCACTATAAAGCACACACAGCTGGTGCTCTACACATACCTCCAGGAAAGCGTACACAGAAACAACGTGATGCACTTCAGGGGAAATGCTTTTTGCTGGCCCTCTTAAGACCATGGGAAATGTAATACTAAGGTTTTCAAGGGAAAAGCAAAGCAGTAAGAATTATTTCTGCATGCAGAAGAACACAGGATTTGAGAGCTGTGGAGCAATCCTGAAAGCTATCCATACGGCTCCTTTTAAATCTGTACCTGATGTTGCAACACAATCCCTACAATTTACACCAAGTGCCACCAGTACAAGTGTGATGTCACACAGATTTACATCTTACTGTAACAAGGCTAAACATAACTGGGGTTAGAATACCACATTGCCACCAATAAAAACTAAAACCAGGAATCAGAAATACTGCAAGAAGTTGAACTGCTTGAGTCTTGTTTTCATCCCGCCACTAATCTCAGAAATTTACAGATTATCATACCCAGCACTAACTCATGTAGTTAGCACTGTCTTCTACATAACCACTATGAAAAAATGCCACTGACATCAACTATCAACAAACCTGAAAGGTTTATTGTTAACAATGCCTCATGTGAGCAAACAACGTAGTTCAGAGCTGCAGACATTTGTCATTCTAAGCCATCTAATAAAACATTAATGAAAATAACCAGGTAAGTTTTGAGCTTTTTATTGACTCACTGTAAAACTTCTTTTTTCGGATGAGACAGAAAAAAACCTTAACATTGTGAACACTGACTTTGCATATTTTAAAGGAACTACAAACCAAAGCAAACATCCAACATACCGGTTTTTGGTAAATAAAATTTAAACATTACATATTTACAAATCTACAACCATTCATTTAAAAAGTGCTGCTTGCAGACTAACAAAGTACCATTTTTAAATCCCAGTGAGATAATATCCAGAAATACCCCTCTCTATTATTACTATTTGCATCCCCCATTTGTTATACAAAGATTTTACACGCAGGAATTTTCTCTTTCTCGGGGTACAAATCATTTAATTTGCCAGTGGAAGTCTAATTCATCAGGCTGTAACTGTACCAACAGCAAACCTTCTCAAAATGGGAAACAGTTAGCAGTGTCAGAGAAACAGCACAATTTCTATTCACATTTAAGTATTTCATCTCCAATAATTATTCCAGTGGAACCATAAGTAAAGCAAAATATATATTGCACTGCAAATGTAAAACCTTTGTTTAAGGTTTTTGACATAAGCATTATTTAGTACACAAAAGGAGAAAATTCAGTTCATACAAAATTTTAAATTGAAAATATGTCTCAAATATTTCATTTATCCATCTTTGCGGTACTGGAAAATATAGTCAAATTGCTTTTCTAATAAAGGACAGTGAGATTTGAAAACTTTTTTCAACATTGAATTGTATGATACTTAAAAATTATCCACCTCAGGATCTACGTTTTGAACATTATGACTTGAATGAGGAAAAATTTCCCACTTGAAGTATATCATTATTCTAACTATTTTTTATTATAGTACTTCTACAGTGGACTGACTTGCAACAGACTTTATAAAACAATTCATTAAGTATAATGATTTCACTTGATGAACCACTACATGATACAGTAATTTAAAAGCACACCCAAATAAACATCAGCAATGCTTCAGGAGTGCCACTCTGAGGATGCAAGGACACAGTGAGATTGTTTGTCTGAAGGATGCATATACACAATCCTTTCCATGGTACACTATATACTCCTCTGATAATACTGGCAGGACTGTTGGGATGTTTGAATGAAGTGGCAAACCTGTTGGCTTTATAAGTCCAAAGACAGCTGGAAGTACTTACAACGAAGCTGGGACTAGGATGGAGAAAGCGGGCCACGTGTTACAAGTGGTGCATCCATTCCTGTGCTAGCACACGCAGATGCAGTGTTACGTCCTAGAAAGTGAGGGGTGGTTAGAGACCAGGCTCAGTCGCTTCAGCCAGACTAAAATAGGAAGCGTGAAGCTTCCTTCATAGCTCAGTACCTCTAACACACCACGGCAGCTCTGGAAAAAGCACTTGCCCTCCTTCACGGCTTGAAGGTCCTATAAAACAGTGGCTGCCCCAAGTGGGAAGTGGCATGGGCAACAGAACTGCAAAGAGCTCGGAACACTACCTTGTACCCAGCGCAAGCATGTATGAGTTTATACACACAGCAACTACTGTATGCAACTTTTACTTAGTAAATACAGTGTACCTACTGTACAGAGCACACATGCACACTAATAGGTACTTACAATGAGTATGTTAAAAAATAACCCGGTGTTTTCCATGATAGCTCAGAAGAATGAAGGGGGTATGTATCCACCCTACACTGATACACTGCTTACCGTGTACCTGGGTGAAAAAAGTAGCTATATTTCATGCATGAGGAATACTTTACAAGCGTGGCAGTACAAAAGAAAGCATCACAAATTGTTAAAATAAATTAAATGTGAAAAATGTTGGTAAGTGTAGCATTGCTAGCTTCACCTCAGGGTGTGTGTGTGGGATGCTTTCAAAAAGGTCAGCTACATAATTAGCAGCAAATTAGAGAAGAGGTATTACCCAATGAAAGCTGTATCCAACAAGACTGCATCTTGCAATAATCATCAGCACATACCTGCAGCTCTAAAAATTTTGAATCCTTTCTCCTTAGGGCAGCATCTTCTTACTACTTTACAGAGGTCTGGGAGGAGGTTACATAGAGCTTCATAGCAGCATCACTTCTCATTTAAGCCTTTAAGAGGTTCACTATTTCATTTAATAAAAGTAAATGTGAGCTTTAAAAAGTTTATCTCCTTTCTGCCTAACTAAATATTGCTGTATTATTACACTTGCAAACTAAAGAAATTTTTAAAAATATCTGCTGGTAGGCAGACCAAAATATAAAATCTAATTTAACAGCTGAATATTTATCAGTATTGTAACAGCAACAACTAAAAGAAATTAGAATTGGAAAAACATTAACATTACTTAAAATAAAGCTATTTGTTAAAGCATGGTTTAATTTGTTTAGGGTATTCTATACAATTCAATGTCTGTTTTCCCACCTCCATATAAGACTTCTGATATTTTCTCTGTAGCCTACCTTCTGGTGAGGAGTTGCTATGTGACTGAAAGCACAGAACATTTTTTAAATCTCTAGAACAAGAAAACATGAGTCAAAAGCCATGACTCCACCACAAGGACTGACATAGCGCTTTTCTTCACAGAAAAAAAAAAGTTTTGCCTGTGAAATAGAGACCAAACATTCCAAGTACATTTAATTACGCACAATATGCCCCAATAAATTACATTCCCTATATATTCCCTGTAGCAAGTTTGCTGTATGTACTTTAGTTAAAAGCTTTGGATTAGCATTATGTACGTGTCATATTTAGTGTGTTTCAAACACATCCACTAAGATTCTGAACACTGCATGTTTATGAAGAACTTCTTGCAGGCTGTCATTTGCTTTGTATTACATCTGTAATGAGGTCACATTAACAAACGCTAACAGCTGAGATGGACTGATTCCATAACATAATCTGTAGGACTCTTCAATATGCTTTTCTCTTTACTAGGGAGTGGGGAGTGAAGGGAACAGGAGAGGAAGGGGAGGTTTCTACAGAAGTGTTTTACAGAGACATCAGTGCGTTCATTAGAGTTTTTACAGAAGCTTACCATACCTTCCTTCTGATTGCTGTGGTAACACATTTTCCATGTGTGCATGAGAGAAATCCCCTATCTAGGGTACTGTCTAGGTGAAGGTTAACATTTTCTATTCTGCTTTAAAAACAAATCACTCTTCAAAAAGTAACTGGACGAGTTACTATAAATAGCAGTGTACTGCAAAAAAAATAAGCACTGTATTGCTTATGCAGCAAGTCCATTTAAAATTCACTCCAGTAATTTAAAAAAATTAAAAAAATATCAACTTACTATAAACAATTTAAAATATGTATAATACAACTTTGTATGCTCTTCATAACATCATGAATATTCTATGTAAACAATAGATTTTGAAGAATTTACTTCGCTCACATTAGTTTCAGTGCATTGTTTCTGTCCACCTGTTATTCAATTTTTTTTTTAAAGAAGGGAACTATAATATGTTGTCCCAAGTTAAAGAACTGATTTTGTTTAGAATCTTCCTTTCTACACATTGACTTGCAGAAAGGACAAGGGAAATAATATTTGGCCCATTTCTCACTCTGTCCATTTCCACAACTGTAGACAGGCCTAGTTTTTCCAAGGTCTTCTGCCACAGTACATTCGTACATACGTTCTTGAACACTGAAGACTGCGATGTTCCTTGTGACTGAAGTGGTTATTTTACACAGGTATACATCATAGGTATCACCTCTTTATCTAGGTATATTTAAAGATATGGTTCTCCAAAAATCTTTCGGCATTCCATCACTCCAGTACTTGGTGGTCTATCACAATTATGAGTATTCTTCACTTGATTAGCTGTGAGACGATCATAAGCCATTTTGTACTCTCTGTCAAAAGCATCTGCAGAAATAGAAAAAAACGTTCTATATACTGTGCTCAAAATCACAACCCAAATACAGTGACAGCAACTACACAAGTCCCTTTTATTCAGCACTTACCACAGAATGGCACACATCTACTTTTTTTTTGGAAGCTGAAAAACTAGTCTGCATACATTCATCATCTATGCTTATCTGAATAATTCATAAAACTTACCTATATCAATGTTATCTCTTCCTAGGGCAACAAGTGAAAGAAATAGTATTTCCCTGTAAAGGCTCCTGAAATTGTAAAAAGAAATGTCAATTTATATGCTGCAATAATATACCACAAAACAATTTATATTAAAAATAGGTTGAAGCATTTAAAGATAACTTTTCTAAAAACTGCCATTTTGAACACAATTCCTGATCACCACCTCCAAAATGTTGTCACTTCTGACGCCTGGAGAATGCCCTGGACTCCCCACATACAGACATCATTTGTGGTAGGTCCTTAAGGTGTCCACTAATGTGCTGGAAGTTGCACTAAGTGGATGCAGAGTGAAACATGCACTTAAGGCACTCAAACAAATCCCACCAAATGTAACAAGTAGGGAGCTTGCTTTTCCACAATTCTACATTATCTTGAAAAAGCAGGCAGACAAGCAAATGATCTTGTCAATGCTCCAGCTATTGAAAAGACTGCTATATAGCCTATTATAAATAAAAATCAGTAAATCCAGGCAAGAAGTAGAAATTCATAGGAAATAAATTTTCATTAATTCCACTGCTAATGGAAAAAACCTTCGTAAATAGGAGACTTAACCTCTCTTCTTAGCTCCTCTTCTGTTCTCTACTGGAAACTTAAAACCAAACAAAGATATCCACCTATGCACCCTAGGAACAAGTGTAGGGTTATTTAAAAAAACCCCACTGATATAAAGATAACATTTAGTAACAAAATATACACACTCCCTACTCCATTTCCCATTGTACAGAGATAAGAAGAAAAAAAGGTGGCTGTAAAGGGGAGAGGAAAGAGTGAAAAACAGTTTCTCCATTTTTTTCCCCCTAAAATAAATTTGTGAAAGTTATCACAAAAAAGAACAATATTTACCAGACTGGGTGATAAATTTGAGAACACTGCTGAAAAACAGTGCTTTCTTCTTTAAAACACGCACCACGAAAAAAAAGTCATATTACAATAGCCTTACAACAGGAAGGTCCAACTGGTCCAGCTTTGCTCCAGTTAAGCATGTTCATATTCTTACCGCTGTCTTTTAATATGTGGCCATTTGTTCAATCTCTCCAATATTTGACTCATTGGTCCATACACATCATTCATCTTAATGCTTTTCACCATGCTTCTCAGGAGCTCCTGGTTAAAAGAGTCATCATCTTTTTGCAATAAATGGACCATTGGGTACTTCTGGGCTGAAAAACATTAGAGATGCTGTAAGAATATATTCTTTGTGTAGCAAGGAAAATTGTTAAAGAAAGGTGGGAGGCTACACAAACTGTGAAAACATTGATATACATGTAGTGAACAAAAGAACAATAAACATCAAGTCAAAATAATATCAACATAACAAACAAAAAGCACACAGGAGAAAACGCAACAGCTGTAATGGGTCATGAGCTATTTTCAGGCATATGATCCAACACTGGCAACAGAATTCTTAGTAAGCAAACTCTACAAATAAGAAAACAAGCTAAGTGGATGAATTGCCAATATAAGTTCAGTGTTATCACTGAAACATATTCCCCCTTGCTCCTCCCTTCCCAATGAAGAAAAAGCCACTGGAGATACTGGTCAATGACTTGAAAGTGATATGTTGGAAAACTAAACTCGTTCAAGCAGTTTGCTGCTATACAACCACCCTCCCTCCCAAAACAAGTCATAAAAACTTAGCATAGCAACACCAAACTGAACACTCACTCTCAAACAAAAGAGTGCGATTTTGACCTGCAAGACAAAAAGTAGTATGATCAAAAATCAGTTATGTATCCTGCATGAACTATCCACAAAGACATCTTATTTCAAAACATACTCTTCAGTTGCTCAAAATGAAAACTGTTCTTTAAAAACAAACAAACAACAAACACCAAAAAACCACAAGAAACAAAGCTTACTCTGAGCATTCCACAAAATATATAGAGGCTGCCTTGGATCCTGATGCAATTTCATATTGTCCCACAGCATCTGAATGAGAACATATTTACTGTCCTCTGACATACAGTTTCGTGGAATCTGAACAGGAGAATGCATACATAAAGATATTTTATTACAAAGTCATGATAGAGGATTTCTATATTTAAAATACACCTTCACATCTATAGGCCTTTTGGTAAAAAGCTTTACTATTAAAACTGCTGTAAAGCCAGAGAAGCTAAATCTGAACAGGGTATCAGTGACAGCAAATGAGTATTTTGTGTATCCTCCTATAATCCTAAAATCAAAACTTCCTGCTACTGCTTAACTAGTTAAACTGCAACAAAACCAACTACTCTTCTTTGTAACTGTGGATCACAAATTATAGTGTGACTAGTAAGAGGTAAACACTTTCCCCACACAAGTACTGCTGAGCCCAAGTTCGTGAGTTACGCATTTTTTCCTTCAGTTGACGCATTCTTTACCAATTCAGGACTGGGCCCAGCATATTGTAAGACACATTTTTTTAAGAGTTACTGAATTATCTAATGATTTGCTATATGGGGAAATAAGTATTCCCCATACATCAGTATTTCCTATCTGATTCCATACCTTGGAGTTTTTATTACAGTGCTCAGAAGAAAGTATTAATCCTGGTAAATTGCTGGGCAAGTCCAAGCGCCTGAAATACCATACCAAATTCCAGAACACAATAGGATGATGATCTACAAAGTCTGCCACCGTTATTGCATGATCCCCTTCATTTTCAAGTAAACTCTCAAGCTCTTTCCAGACCACTAGAGGACTGAGATAAGGAACCGTTATAGGATCAGGACTAGGTAAGCGCCATTCTAGGCCCAAGGAATCCTACGGTAAAAAAGAAAAAATGCCATTAGTTGGAATGTAACTAGCTTTACAAAGTCTTATGAATGCTTTTGTCCCCTATGACACACACTAACATCTAAAAGCTACAACTAGTATTAGTTTAAATAATAAAACCTAGTGTTTCTCCTAATTTGGGATGGTTAATTCTGTTCTGCTAATTAATGCTGTTTCACATTTCTCTAATCTATCACACACTTTAAAAAAAAAAAAGAAAAAGAAAAAGAAAGAGACATTTAAGGTAGAAAAGCTACACACTGTTGGTCCTTGTAAAGTAGCAGGCAGGCTACCAGTAGGAATGATATGGCTGATCTTCTGGTTTTCCTTCTCATCTTCTGCCAATGGACCAAAAGTACTGATACTCCTTGCTACAGGGTGACTTGTACATTCTGACCCAGAGGTATTCTGTCTTCTTCCTGAGGGAATCTGGATACTTCTGGCACAAATATTGTCATGCTGCTTAGATTTGCTGGGGGTGGGAGGGGGGGAAAAAAAAAAAAAAACAAAAAAGGAAAAGGTTAAGAATCTCAGCTTTTTGCTCAAACATGTACACAGACAGAAATAAACTGGAAATAATCGACCTGAGCTGTCTAATTCTACCTTGTCAGCTACTACACTCGTTCATGTTACAGTGCAAGTTTTATTCCCCCTTGCAACGATAAAGAACACAAACATCCTAAGAAGAGTTCATAAAATTTGCAGAATTACAGCTGCCTACATGAATTTTGATACTAGGGATGAAATGGCAAACACCATGCTGAAAAGCATGATGCAGCTCTGAGATAACTCTGAGATAAGGAAGAGGCAGCAAGGAGATCCCCTCTCAAATCAATTTATCCTCTTCAGAGAGCATCTTACTAAATTTATTGCTGCTGATAAGGAATACATGCATCTTGACAGAGAACCTGAGTAATTTCTATGCAGAAAATGCATGTTTACCTGTTTGAATTTATATCCTCTTGAACGGACATCAGAGATGTAGCAAGGCCAACAGTAGCTGCAGTGTTACAGGACTTCCCACTCTGACTTGAAAAAAGCGATGGGAACTGCATGTTTTCTGTGGAAGGGCTGGACTTCAGAAAATAACTGGAGAGAAAGCACAAGCTTATTATTATCTAAAAAGACCAAACAATAATAATTTCACAAGCAATAAACACTACAAGCATTCAAAACTGAGGAAAATTCAAATAACATTATTACCGTCCAGGTCGCCGAAGATCTCTGATTTCTATGCTTAAAAAAGGCAGAAATAAATTGCCACAGAATGGACACGTGGTATTGAGATTTGAATCATCTGCTGTCCAACCTGCCATGATTTCTTCGTCATGAACCAAACAGTCACAAGTTCGACATCGCGAACAGCTTGAGATGAGGACCTGCATACCGCAGATAACACAACTCCACTGTAACACATTCTCAAAACTACCCTTCTTTTACAAAGCAGTTAAAACCGTAGCCAGATCTTTGGCCTTAGATGAATGCTACTCACCACATGCATACAAGTTTAGTCACATATCTGGTCCCAGGCTTTAGGTTGTAACATTTGGGTTTAAACTCATGCATTTTGGAACAACTATAAATCTTAAATCCAAACTGCATTAGCAAGCAGCTGATATGGTAAATGACTGGAATGAGCATTGTCTGAAAAATGTATTAAATGCAGGTCTTTGTTCTGTTGTAGCAAGTAGACTGGGATCTGGAACTGTGCTCGTGAAATAAATATACTTTAGTTAAGTGGGTTAAGGTGATCCTCTTATGGCTTCCCAGAGTAAAACCAGCCAGTTAATCAATAACATTTTTATTAACAATAACAATTCATTAGTAATCTGTTTGCAAACATAATAGTACAGAAATATTTATGCAACTACATAAATTATTCTTAGAATTTAAACACTCTTCTGTAGTGACTGCCAGTATAATAGAAACAAGGGGGAAAAAAAGATGAAAATGACCAGTCATTAATCCAAATCCACTGAACAAAAAGAAAAAAAAAAAATGAAGAAGAGTCACCCAAAGCCAGCGTAACAGTGAAAAGCCAAACGATCTTACTAGAAGCTACAACAGGAAATAGCTAGTTACCTATTCTCTGTTTTAAATATATAGTGCCATTGAAGACTTGCTATTTTCACTTTAAACAACTTTAGCTGCACAAGGGATTTAGATGCCTGAATTCAATGGCATCCAATTCTCAAACTCTTGAGAATTGCAGCTTTAAGGACCAAAAGATGTGACTGCAATAAAAGCACTTCTAGAGTGGGATTTGAAATGAAACCTACTCAGTCACAGAAATATTTATCTATCTTTCAGGTGATTAGTTTTAAGCTTTAAACTTTAGCAGAGATTCAGTTAGCATTTATATTTAAAGACGTATGTTTTTAGCGTATCAATTTAAATAAATAAATCATCCTGTACCTCCATAGCATAGTTCTGAAACACACTGGTACTACTCGTACTGCAAGATGATATTAACTCCGATTTGTCAGGTAAAGGGAACTTTGAAAGAGAACCTATTAACAAAAGAAACCCAAAGTATTAGTTATTCAGAATATGCATTTTTAGTAAACTGTTTCTCTGGTCAAACAATACTGCAGTTAAAAAAAAATGTGTGATGGAAGATGCAACAAATGAGATTACTCAGACAGAAAGAAACGTGAAGCTGGAGTGTGAGGTTGCCATCTGCCCAGCACCAACAACGGCAAAAATAAAATCTACCAACATAGAATTTCCATATGTTCAGTTTTTTCTTTTACAACAGTTGGTATCTTCGAAACAAATTTTACAGATTAATTCATACCCACACTTTCTGTCTGGACAAAAACTAGGGAAGGATAAGAGATGCTGCTGGTAACTACAAATACCTTCTCTTTACCACACTAAAACAGCCAGGCTCCCCTCGGCCTCAGGATGCCCCAATGCCCTGGACATGATGGCACCTTCCACTGCCCCTCTCCAGTTCCTCCACAGCCCACAAACTGGGGAGTCAAATCTGGGCATGCTCTTCTAGGTGCTAAGTGAGGGATCCAAGTAGACAGATCTTCCTTTCATCCTGATTCTGCTCAACACGCTGGACTCCATAATGACAGTAGTACAGAAATCGATACAACAGTCACTACCAACTACTCAGTGCAGATTAGGAAAAAAATTTAAAAACACAGAGTCCGTCCAATAATCAGCTTCAACAGTGGCTTATAGAAAATGGTAACAATTTTCCAAAAAGGATTTTTACTACTTTTGGAAAACAAAATCAGACTAATAAAGTTACTATTTGAAAGTTTTTAATAGGTGTTTTCTGGAGCTGCACATCTTACACAAATAAGGTGATTACATGAATACTGAAGGGACCCAAAGGATCTCTTATTTGCATAGCTGTAGCATCCAGAAACTTATTCAAGGACAGGATGTTACTGAGCAAGTTATTCCACAAGAAAGAACACCCAAAACAAGGTTCTACAATACAAATATCCATAGGTATGGACATATCTGTATGAGTAATAATTTGCTGGTAGAAAAAGAAAAATTAACTTCTTCCACAAAAAGGACTAACAACTAGGATGATCCCAAACTGAAAATTATGAAAGAACAACTTCTGAAATGGGAATATTTTTGTTCGGATCAATGAATGCAGTGCAAAAGCTGTCTCTTACCACACTGCTCAAATTGTTTTGATGAGCCATCATGGGAAGCTGAGCTTTCTAGGCTTGTCCTGCTGAGGCCAATTCCCTTAATTTCTGATGTGGTATTCTCTTGAGGAGAAGCACTTTCAAAATCATTGCAGACATCTTCATCAGTTAGAGAAGTAGATTCTGAGTCCAGAGCTCCAAGAGATGAAACACTTGCTCGGTCTGAATTTTGATCCTGAGAGAACGAAACAAATTCCACTGAGAAAAGGAAAGGAAAGCAAAAATATTTCTGAAAATAAGAGGCAGCCTCCTTTGTCTCAGGTAAATTCAAGGCATGAATTTCCTTCCTTGGAAAAATCATTCGGCACCGACGTGATACAAGGCAAGTTTCACTCAGGGTTAAATAGCTACACGAGGAATCTTTTTTAAAGATTCTTCTAATACAAATATCTAAACGAAAACTTAAACGATTTTAATCTTACAACTTTCCCCAACCATTGATATAAAAGTTATCAGCAGCTGTAGGAATACATTAGGATAGGCAAGGCATCATTAGCACTTTAATTAGTCTCAGATTGGTTTGAAGCACATTAGAACAATACATCAACAGCAAACTGCATCTATTTTCATTCCCAAGGACTGGGAACAAAATGAATTTTGGTTTGAGCTGGTGGCAGCAAACAACATTCTAACCAAATGACCTCAGGTCAAAGTTAGCCTTAAATCACTTTGGTAATCAATACAAGCAGATTGCCATTTTTTCATAAAAGCAGTAAAGCCTTAAAAACATTGCTTATTTAAGTATTTTTTTCTTTAGGTAAACAACGGAAGGCAGAGCAGTCTTGTCTGCCCTGTCAACACACTACGGTATACTTACCTTTTCCCATTAAATATACTCTGAGCCCATGCTAGACCAAAATTTTGTTTGATTCAAGACAATAAAACCAGGTTCCTGGCAATTCAAACATGATTAAAACAACTTAATACACATAGTCTACCATGATGCATGTCATTCAAATGTGGGATTCATCAGACAAGAGTCAGTGATTAAACCTTTACAAAGCTTTTTCCTTAATTTATAGGAACTTAGGTTTGGGAGGGAGGGGAAGTAATTATAAAAATTTACCTTTGAGGATGCAGCATACATCGTAAATTTTGAGTACCACTTGCTAGCTTTCTCTGCAACCCCTTTTCCAGCAGAAAACATGCTGCTTTTTAGAACATCAAACTTAGGTGTTAACAGTGTATCCAAGTTGAATGAGGGTGAAGACACAAGTGTTAATGCACTAGTTGCATCCTGTGGCTGTTCCTTTGCTGGACTGTTTGGGGAATAAGCTGGGGAGGACCAAAGTCTGTCTCTTGGCCTTTCTTCGTTTTTTGCATGATAACTCTTGGATTTGGTAAGACAGGATGGCCTTGGGGAGTTTGGGGGCAGGCTGGATCTCCTACAAGGCTGGATTACTGTCGGGCTCTTTTTATTAGCATTTCTGTCATCATAAGGTTTTTGCAACTCAATGCTTGGGGCACGACTTGACAAAGGGCTGCTCATATTGTTCATGTACATGACTATTTCTTCAGCTAAATCTCGTCTTGCAGATGGAGTGGAAACACTTCTGTCATCATCATCCTCCTCATCCTCTTTCTGCTGTTCTGTCTCGGCAACCAGCAGAGACAGTGGATCAAATCCAGTTTCAACATCTGTCTTTTCAACTGGCTTTACTGGAAAGCTGCTCTTTCTTTGCAGCCTTCTAGATTTCTCACTGGAGGATTTCACTGCTGTAGACGTTTCAGGTTCTGCATCCAAGTCTTCCAGATCAAAGATAACAGGAGACTCTGTTTTATCTGTAAAACTGCAATCAAAAGCTGCATCTTCATCACTAGATTCTTTCTCCATGCTTTCCCTCTTAGATCCTAAAGAGGAAGCTCTGATATTAAGAGTTTTTGGCCTTATGCTTTTCTGTAATGCACTAGACAGGATTTTGGCATCAGCTCCTAGTTTTTCAACAATTTCTCCAGGGTTTGCTTCCTGGTTTATTCTGTTCATCATGAGTCCCACTAAGCCATCTCCACTCAGGTTACGGTTCCTGCTTTCCCATGGTATCTCCCTTAAGTCAGGCTCTACTGCACTTTTATGTCTCTTTCTTAAAGATTTACTTTTTATAACTTCCGCTTCACTGGCATCCTCAAAAGACGATGTAAACAGTAATCCTACAGAACCCTCTGAAAAAGATGAAACAAGGTGCTTTATTTCTTGCTCTGCAAGAAATTTAAACAAAATTAAGAAAGAATGCAAATTTGTCTCAACTTTCAAGGAGTTTACAACACAGAGATGGAATTCACTATGTATTGTGCTAGTGGCTGAAAAGCTGATTTGACCATGGTCATAACTTTTAGGAAGGGTCAGGCAATAAAACGTTTACAAGGGAGTCAAATCATACAACTCAAGAGTACTTTGAGAGACACCAAGTAGTCTCAAGCATATTTAGTTTCCTTTTTTGGAGACATACACCATTTTTAAGAGGTCTGAAAGCTAGGGAGAGGCAACGGTATCTAGGAAAGAAATGGCGAAAGTGCAACACCTGATGAGTTAGAAATAGATCCATCAACAGAAGTTCTTGTCAGAGAAGTCTCCATTGTTTTGCCAGAGCTTAAAGATGCGGACTTTAAAGTACGATACTTCAGTATTTCAAGCACAGCTGACAGTATTATAATAACCAGATTTGACAGGAAAGACTTGTGAAAACGCCTGAAAGCTTCTTTTAATCATACTGCATAGAAACCTCTTGTCCAGCCCAGAGGAATTCATTTGTTGCTGGAGTTTATTAGAAAAAAACAAGGCCTGGGATTATGTAAGCAGATGTTAACTATAGCAAAAAAACCAAAAGCAAACAAGAAAAAAATCTGGAAATGCAGAATATTCAGAGGCGTCTCCCTGACACAGCATATGCAGACTCTAACCTAAACTCACTCCCACAAATTTCATCAGCCACTGCACCAATAAAATACTGTAAGTTTTGTCGCCAACAGAACTCAGGCACGTTACTTAGAACTCTTGTTAGACATGGAATATATATATAGGCAAACCTGCACAAGAACGATTGGTCTTTTCCAGCCTAAATGATTCTGATTTTAAGAAACAAAATCTATCTTCTCTTCCGCTCACCTGTGCTAGCTTCTGTGACGGTATTGTCAACTGTACCATTGAGCCGCACTATGCTAGAAGTGGCTTTGGCATTACTTGAGTTCTGATAATTTAGTTTAGGTAGGCAGTCACCGCTCCCTTTTGCGCTCTCCACTTCAGAAACTGTATATAGAAAAGGACAGACAGTTCTTTAAAATCAAAGCAACTTCATTTAAATCTCAAGTTTCCATTACCTATCAGATGCTTTACGCAGGATTAAGTGACAGCATGTGGTACATATCCCATGATGCGCAAGCTGATATCTACTTGGACAGAGGTTTTCAAGCTGGAACAAGTGAACTATCGATAGTTAACTCCCAGCATTACTTCTACAACTGGAAGTTCCATAAGCTTCTGTACAGAGTCCAAGTAACCAGTACTTGCATACCAAAATCTGTGGTGGTTGTGGAGACTAAGACCACCCTTGTTCACTTGCAAAGGTAGGTCTAAGAGTATTTTCTCCTGCCTTTGCAAGAGCTCAGGGCCAAGGAGCCTATCTTCAAACTGGTATCATTACTCCCATGACCATGGCAACACAAGGCAAAATGAAGCAGATGTTGCAGTATTTATGTTCACCTCTTAGATATGAAAGAGAAATTCTGTTGCAGGTGGTTACCCAAAATAGACAATTACTTCTCTAGAGGAATTCAAGCAACTTAATATTCAAGTTGTATTCAGAAGTGCAAAACATTCTCAGCACATAATATTACTGTAGAGAGCCACAAACTTGTCTTAATTATGGCTAAAAATACAAGCTTTCAGCAGAATCCACATTTTCTGTGGCCTCAAAAGTTTCATTAAACCTAAATAACCTGCCTGCCATCTTACAGGCATGTTTTTATGACTGTGGGTAACACACAAATTTTTCAAGCAAACTGAAGAAAAAATTCTAATGCTAGAAGAAAGACTATGGTGAAAAGAAAACAATGAAGTAACTATTCTGCTTCTGTATTTTCTCATGCTTTTACACCAATTCCACTTCACAAGGGGATAGTTAAATAGTAGGGGAAAGCACACTGAAAAAAATGAAATAATCTTATTATTAGGAGAACATTTATTATGAAAAATATTTTCAATTAATGTATACGGGAATCTATAGTACTTACACATTTTAACTACACAATCTGATCTGCTAGATGCTTGCGTAAAGTCTATGCTGCTCAGCTGCAGTTAAGGGAATCATGAGCAGCACACGTAAAACCTGAAGGAAAAAAAAGGCCCACAGCAAATCCAAAACCTCTTTCATTTCTGATGCATCTCCTAAATTTTCAGAATTCCAGGGAGCTGAGTAAGGTCTCACAGACCCGCAGAAATTCAGCTGTTCTCCTCTTATGGGTTTTATAAAGAAAACAGACTGGTAAAAAAGGCTTTCCTGTAGATTATGCCTATAAAGCAATTTAATTTTTTTAAAAGACAAAACCATTACTCTGTAATTATCATTAAGCCTTTATATTAACATTATCACTTATTTGAAACAGAGGAGGGAAAAAGAACTACAATTTTAGAAGTTAAACAATTATACATCCAGAAAATTACATTTAGAGAAAAGAACTTGAGGCATGGGCATAAACTGGTGTTATGACATACACTTGCAGTAAAAAATATCAGCTGTCCCACTTAGCTTTTGCTGAAATCTCTATTTATCCATAATGAACTAGATATCTATATTCACAAGACACATACGAGAACTGGAGTCACTCTCTCTCTTGTCCTCTTTTTGTTCTTGTATATCTTGAAGACAAGTTTTCCCTTGCTTGGCTTCTTCCTTGAATGATGTGTTATTGCCAAAGTCTGAAAGACAATTATGGTATTTAATAACGTGACATTGTTAAACAGAATAAATTGAATATCCACAGTAATTCAAAGGCCACTTATCAAGTACCTTCCAATTAACAGTGAACATTTTACCACGAAAAAGTGAGAAAAATGATTGGCTTACTTTTACAGTACAGAACATCGAAGCAATGCTCTACAGGATGAAATAAAAGGGGTAATTTGCAACATTTCTTTTTAAATACTGTATTAAAGCACTGCTTGTCTTGATTCTCTTGCCTGGTTGATTTGATCAAAATGTCACATCTTTTCAAGAACTCTAAGAGGCATCTAAACATGGTTTCATTTTAGCGTTGTATGTTTCTCAGAGTTAATGCATGTAATTCTCATGGTTTTACTCTAGAAAGTAACAAAATTAAAATAATGCAGCAGCAACCATGAGTTTCTTTGCAAAATAAGATTAAAATAAAAATAGCCAACACCACCCCAAAAAAACCCTGCAGACATTCAAGCCACTATCTGGTAATTGTTATGACAAAACACTGCCCCAGGTGTAACTAGTAAGTCTGAATGATTGATTTCAAGAACCAAATTTACTTAACACTAACATGGTTATTCCTCTTCCAGGTTGTTATAAAGCATCAGCATCCAAATAAGGCAAATTGACAAAGCAGGTAAGAAAGTTTATGTTCACTATAAATGCTAAGTGAGCACTTCAAGTCACACACATTCCATGTCCTTTGTCCAGGTCAACCTGAGCAGTGCCACGGCATCTTTAGGGGGTTTACTCTCATGCAGTTTAGGAGGTAACAGTAAGTACCTGTCCAGGATCAAGAGGCTAAAATACAGCTGAAAGTTAGCTTCTTTCCCTCTTTTCCCTTAAGATGCTGCACTCAATCTCTACAGAGAGGGTAAAAACCTTGTTGTAATTGTAAAGATAACAAAATATTAAAGTAGTCTGGAATTTATGGAAGAGTTTTTGGGAATGGGATTGCCTGAAGAGTCAGTATGCCTTCTAGCTATGCACTTTTACACAAAAAAAATCTTGAAAAAAAAAAATCAGATTATGTCAAAAGCAAATACCATTAATTGTAAGTGACAGTTCCTTAGTAAAGGACTAATTACACTTCCTTAGTTTACACGGTCGGAGTTGTGACCAGCATCACTAAGCTCTCATGTAGTGCTTTGCGTGGATAGGTTTCCAAAAAGTAGTTTATCAGGAAGGTCAGCTTCATGAAGGACAGGCAGAAACACAGTAGATTTGTTCAAGGTCACCCAGAAGGCTAGTGATAGAGCCAGAAGTAGGACTGTAGTCTCCTGAGTCTAGGACAGATACTCCAGCCATAAGGCCATCATATCTGTTCTGTTAGTCAGGGCAAGTATTTATTTGCACATCTTTGGAATTATAGAATAGACCTGGTTGGAATGGACCTCAAGAGATGATCCAGGTGATCTTCATACACTTATCCATGTATGTTGTAAAGGTCTTCCCAGGCAAACTACAACTAAACTAACTATATTGCTGGTACTTTAAAATGTGCTATCTTGCTTCACTAGTTGTAAGTTACAAATACTGTGGAAAGCAGTACCTATGAAAAATACAAACTACCCATAACCACCGGCATGGTAATATAGCCATTTGAACATCACTGGAAAGAAAAGGAAAGAAAACCAGAATTTACAGCCTCAGATCTTGTACTTGTATTCTATATAAAAATAAATATGATCATTTCAGTTGCTATGCAGAACCTGCAGGCAGTACTACAAACTCAAGGCCTAGTTCTAGTAGTCTCTTCACTAACATTAAAAAAGGGCCGGGGAAATGGCAAGGTTGAACAGAGGTTTCTGCCAGTTATGAGACTGACTATTGTATGAACTAGAATAATTATCACATCAGCTGCAGGTTCGTATTTTGTCTCCATGAAGAGCTGATACAATAAAGAGCAGACTATTGGATTCCAAGACCCCCCAAAAAAGCTGTTTTTAAAAAATTACGCAACAACTTTTTTTTATCCCCCCTCTAAAATGGTTTTATCAAAATTCACAACAGAAAGCTTTTTGAAATAATGTTCTGATCAGCATAAAAATAAAAAAGGATGTGAATACTCTACCAGGAATGGCTGTATGTGAGGTGCTTGCTGGTAGCTTTTTCAATGCTTTTTTAAACTGTGCTATTCCTAAAACAACATTTCGTATTTTCATCCATAGGAAATAGCCACCTCGATTGCTTGAAGGCCAGGTACTTTCCAAAACGGCCTATTTTGGAAATATCAAAGTTAAATAAAGTCATCTTAAGGAACAGTTAGATGTAAGAACAGTGTGAAATCATTAAATTTCAAACTGGGTTACATTGGCAGTTATAAAGCAGATTTCTAAACCTACAAAAATAAAGACAACACAATTATTCTGTCTTGTATTTCTTCCAGTTACTAGAAATGAGAGAATTACAGCTGAACTGCTCCCTTATTTTGCTTGCTTCTATTTGCCTGGAAGAAAATGCATTATTTTTTTTTTCTTCTCTTTCAAAAATACTTACCTTATTGTAGTAGCCATAAGTAATGGCATTAGGGTCAACACCAGCTTTCTGCATTTCAAAAAGCACTCTCACTGCTAGTACAGGCTGACCGTACTGTCCACACAGCTGCATGAGTACTCGGTAGCACACCTGAAAATATACACAAGTTAGTATTATGCTTCTACAGCCAAACGTACTCCATTCAATGGAACCCACAGGCCCTTTCTGGAATTCTGGGGCTGACTTACCTCATCAGGTGGATCTATTTTTTTGGTATGCATTTTTTGTAGCACATCATACGCAGTTCTCAGAGCCCTGACTTTTGAATGGCACACTTTCACATACGCAGGAAGGCAAATGAACCAAAGACCATAGCAGTGACGTAACAAACACCTGGACCACATCTGTGGTATGGACGAGTACTTCTTAGCAATTTTATGTGCAGATTTAATTTCCTGTAAAGAATCATAAAGATTATTTGTGCATATGTACATACACATTACACAAACCTAGATGTTAAAAACTGAACATGTATCATTCTACCTAGAGAAACTGCAACGTTAATATGAACAACATACTCAAAATGGGAATTCTGTAGAGTTGGCGATACCAAAAACTGTGCTATATTCCACCCCTAAATTTAAAAGAAATGCAAGTTTTTACGTCTATTACTCTTGGTCTGCATTTTTTGTAAGAAACATTTGAAAGTTAGAGCCCCTCTTAAAGCCCTGGACAGTGAAGAGCAATGAAAAAGTGGATGCGGGAACGCAACATTTACGCTCATGAACAGCGCGAAGAACACAGAAGGTATAGGGACAGCACAACAAATGACAATCTGTGTACAGGGGCCCTGTATGATACAGCGTAGGCACGAAACACAGGTAAACATCCACAGAACAATTAGCATGGCTGCCCTATAGACACCACATTAGTGAAGAACCATCAGGCTGTAGTCACTGCCAGTCGGTCTTTACAGCCAAAACTCAAGATGAAGGCAGCAAGCTGTCACTTTCCAAAAGTGCCTCACGGTACAAGAGTATCTGCAAGTACCTGCTTAGTTCTTCTGAACATTGGTGATGGACTGTTGGGGCTGCTGGTTTTGGAGGACAGTTTGTTATTTGGTGCTGTAAGAAATCCTTCAGGTCGCTCAAACAAATCTAGTTTTAATACTGGAAATCCATTATAGCTGTAAAAGAAATGTGTCACTTAACTCCTGTAAGTCAGTTCCAAATAAACATGTCACATAATATCAAACAAAATCAATTACACAGTTGTGCTAGAAGCTACACAGGAAATAAAAAACACAAAAGTAAATCTCTTAAGACACCGTTGACAAAGTGGTTTACTAATCTATCTGCATGATCTCATAAGCCTGCGCAGTCTCTTAACCTGTTACTTCAGTGTAAGCAACTTAAATTGATAAATACATTTGCTTCCATAGCATTTTCTTTAATTAATGTGTCAAATGCATTAGTATTGATTCTAGTTAATAAAAAAAATAATCCATGTGGTTTAGTCCTGGTGAGCATCACATGACAGATGATTATAAAAATCAATGTGAACAATATCAAACTATCTGAAAGGTTAAATTAGATTAGATTTTAAAATGTTTCTCAGAATTAATGAAGAAACTAATAGACAAGCTCATCTGATACCATTACTAAATTAGTAACACCAGTTTTCAGTGATTCTTTTAAATGTACTCTCTCTTTCCAAAGAGTATCTGCAGCTTGTATCGTTATCAGTAGTAGCAGCAGGCCAACAGACTGGGTCCATTAATTTAAATTTTAACCTTAAAAAGTGTCAACAGCTAGCACAATGTAATGTGAACACAAAGCCAGCTTTATTATTATTGCTCTGTGTGTACACACACACAAAATCATTAAAACTTCAAAAGAGCTGGCACACAAGGTGTTTTATGTACACATTTTTACTTGAGCAACATAAAGGGACAGGAAAAAATATCTGTACTTTGTGGCTATCACAGGAACCTAAAAGCTAAACTGTACAAGGGCAGCTGTTAGGATTTTGGCTAGCACCCTTCTGTGTCCTTAGGTTACCTGTATTGTAGAGGGTGCTCTTCACCATTTGGCAGATGAGGGATCTCAGGTGGTGTTATGAAAACTGTATGCTCACTCTTGTATGACTCATCCAGCTCAATAAGTCGTGTTTCCCCAGTTTTGTCCATATCTACCTGGAGAAGTTACATTAAAAGAAAAAGTAGTTACTAGTGTGATTGTATTTTCTGTCATTACAGCTATATGCTCAAGTAGCACAAAGTCTGTATCAGCATCAAAGGACTACATCTTAAAAGTAAGGATGCCTTGCAAAGTTATAATGAGAATAGTAAGTGTTGCATCTTTTTTGTAAACTTTACCCCAACACAATAATCAATGTTTAATGTTATAGTCTGAATTGACTGTTTTCAGGTAAATATCGTAAAGTAGTTGTACAATGAGGTTAATCTTTCTGAATTCAACCATTTCTGGATCTATGTTTCCAACTGCAGCAGGGACTTCAATTTTACTTTTAAATATGAAAGTAAGAACTATTTTTTCCCCCTCTGTCTTAACCACTGAAAAAAAATAACACCTTATCCAATTGTCTGACGTATACAGAATCTAAAAATGATACTACCTAGCAATTTCAGTCACTTACATAGTCATTAAGGTCATGCTAGTTTGCAGAGACTGCAGAAATACACATGCATTCAAAGAGATAATGGAATAAAAACATGGAACCTTACTAAAATTAAAGGAGGCTAGAAGTAACTTTGTTTTTCTAAAAAAAGCCCAGTAATCTGAAAGGTGAAGGGTAGATTTATGATTTTTTTTTTTTCCTCTTTCAGATAACTCTACAGCTGTACATGTGAAAATACAGCAAATATTGTGTGGTCCTGCCCTCTCGTAGCTAAGACAGAAATTCAGTTCACGGATAACAAAGGCATCTTGTAATAATACTATCATTAAGCATAAATTACAGCTACACTTGTTTGGTTTTGTTTTCAGCTTTGTAACTGGCAATTTGACTGTAAGTCTTTGCTTTGCTAGCCTGGCTGTCGCAGAGACGGGGAGAAATTTGCACTTCCCAGATTCATGGCCCTGCTTTAAAGACAGCAGGAGAGACATACACCAAGGCTCCAGGCAAATTTCATTCCATTAAGACAAAAATAAAGAGCCAAAGCAAAACTCAGCCACCCCAAACAAGATACTGGGAAACTATGAACTGTTTCGCTTTGAGAAAAAGAACAGACAGGTCTTTAACTTAGAAGCTTTCTCTGCTACTGTTCACATTACAGAAACTACTAGTGACAGAGCAAGTATAACTCGTATTACATTCTACCTGAGAGTCTTGATACTTGTACTGGTATTTGTATTGCTTTGTCTCTGATCTTCTGTCACCAACCGTGTCTCCTCCAATACCTCATAAGCGCTGCTTCTGCTTATGGCATGAGATGCATCTCCATCTCAGAGTTGGCACTATCAAAAACTATTTACTTCCTAGCACACAGAACATGCTATTTATTCACATATTGCTAGCCCCACTGTTCAGCTAAAATAATGTCACAGTTTACATTCATAGCCATTATTTAAATGGTTTAAATGGCAATGAAATTACAGCCAAATGGTACATTATTTCAAAGAAATTAATAAGCAACCTGTGGAACCCAAGGATGCATGTTATTCATGCCTTAAGAGTTTAGCAACAGAGAATTAATGTACAAAAAGCAGCATATTCCACAGTTCTCTCCCTGCGGTGAGGTGGAAATATATCAAGTAGTTTCAGCAGAATTCCTGAATATTTAAAGTTTCATAAACATACGAAGAGGTGTTCTTAATTACACGTTTTACTGCACGAGACAGATGGAAAGTATTAGCAAATTGAACCAGCCGAGTAGCAAGAACATATGGCTCCTGAAAGTGGAAATAAACGAAACGTTACATGGCAATTTAAATACTTCTAAGGATGTAAGCCCCCGCCACCCCCCCCACCCCCCCCAGTTACAAGTTCCACCAGTGAAATACTACAAAGCCAGCAGCTTAAATACATATTGAATTGAGGTAATTCTTGAATTCCTGGAGAAAATGAAAACTTGTGAGACAATTACACCATGTCTTTCAGTAGAAAAAAAAAAAAGGTAATCAATTACAATCTCTGCTGCTGCTAAGATAAAATAACATGTAGAGGAGATTATTCTTCGGCTTAAACTATTCTTATACATTATTTAAGACAGGGCTTAGATTGTATTTTATAGATAACTAATTTCATAGTTCATAAAATTTGTCTCAACCCAGTGGCCTATAACTACCCATAAGAAAGTGTTGTATCATCTTTCAACCCATGATATCACTCTTTCATGCATACCCTTTCAGGTACTGGTTCGCCTTGTGAAAGACATAAAAATATATATATATATATATAAACGTTCACTTCATTGGAATCATTCAAATTTGGTATCTGGTCAAAGAGCACCTTGGCTAAAGCTCTGGTTCATATAGCAGTCCTTCGTATACTTCAGTATTTTGACTTTGTATACAGTTACTGTTAAGCACAGTATCAGAAATAAGAGATCAAGAAAGAGAAGCAGGGAAGGCAAGGCAAATATATCATTGTTCAAATAAATCCTACATGGGAACCCACTCCCTCACGTCAGTGAACACCTAGGTTCACCAGCAATTCTAAAGCCATGGTAAATCCGAAGCTCATAGTAATTCCAGTGCCTCAGTTTCCCTACAATTATCACTGCTATTGAAGTAGTTGTCCCATTAATAAAACTGAATTAAATCCTCACTGACAGAAGCTGGAGAAGTACAACTGCTTTCTGTAAAATTTATTCTCATGGCACCGTCATGACCATTTTTTTATAGCAGAAGCTAGCTGCCCACAGCACCAACTACCAAAATCACTGGCATTAGAACAGAGGAGTCTTTGCTTCAGCTGTACAAGTGGCTACTTAACCTTTTAGAAAAGGTGAAAGCTCCAACAGCTCCACAGATTATGTGCAGTCTCACAGTGGCATTACCAACCTAAGTATTACTTTTTCAGAAGAACAGTTTGAATTCTCAGGCAAGATAACTTTAGCTAGGGCATCAACTTCAGTGCCCTCATAAACCATTCTATAAAATGAAACATAGCTGACAGAATTTGACGCTTACATAGCCATCGCATTCTGAATAAAAATCCTATTTAACATTAGTCAGAGAACTAACCTGCAACACAATGGAAATGAAGTACTGCTCAACAGTGTATAGTCACTGGGGTATATTCCTGTCTATGAGACCTCCCATCTTTAAACACCAACTGGCATACAGCAAAGCAAGCCCTACATGTTGAAGCCTTTTTAACTGAACTATATGATAACTGAGTGAACATGACAGAAATGTTCGTAATTAAATCAATTTACAATCCATAAATACCTGCAACTCATGCTGTAGAACTATGGAGCACACTTTTGAGAACTACTACTAAAAAAATATAGAGACTAGCAAAAGCTATGAAGAGCATTAAATACCATTAGACCATGCTTTTATATTTCTCTCACACTCAAAACTTAACTGCTTTAACATTTGTTTTCAAAACAACTTATAGCTCTTCTGCATTTTCATCGCAGAAATAGCCATAAATAGAAACTGTAAACAGCAGGTTTTATAGTCGTCAGTATTAATTCCTGCGGAACAAACAGCAGGTGACCTACTTTACAGGCAATCCTAGACAACTCTGCATTACATAAACATCAGTGTCCCAGAATAGTGTGTTACAGGTAGCCAGTGAGATGACAAGTAGGTGTGGAATGTCTTCTAATATTCATAAAAATTTCTTTGATGTCACAATAGAAGCAAACAGGGATATAAGAGTGTGAGTTTCACTCCAGTTCTCTGCAAACAAACACTAATGCAAAAAAAATGTCAAGCTGCCTCAAAACACTTTTGTAGAGCCTCTTCTGAAAACTCATTGTCTTTCCAAAGCTAATACACCTGTACTTTCTAGAAAATTAGTTCTTCAGCAGTGCTCAACACTATACTAACGTGGACCTTTCT
This sequence comes from Ibycter americanus, assembly GCA_035590275.1. Classification (NCBI taxonomy): domain Eukaryota; kingdom Metazoa; phylum Chordata; class Aves; order Falconiformes; family Falconidae; genus Ibycter; species Ibycter americanus. The sequence continues at coordinate 5,910,722 of JAVJGI010000063.1, read as the reverse complement.
TATAAACATCTTAGGGTTTTTAAAAGTCTGAGTGATACTTCCATGGAAGATTAAAACAGAAATCCACTTTGAACTAGGAAATCCAACATTCTGAGAGCTCCAGTCCAGCAGAAGTTCTAAGCTTACTTCAAGAAAAACATCAGTTGTGATCATATTGCACTTTCACACTCCTTGTCACGTAAGCCTGAACAATTGCCTTTCTGTCTCATTACAAACGAGAGAATAGCATAGCAACAGATAGCAAGGTACTCTTTTACTGCAACACAAACACGACGGTAGAGTAACAGAACCCACAAAAAATGACAGCTTACGCAAAGCTTATGTGCGACACACCATAATAAATATTGCTTATGTTAAGAAACCCATACATTTCATATCCATCAATATTTGATAACAAGGTCATTAGAAAACACTCCTATCCAAGAGAAGACTATGAATACAACCACTGTATTTAAAATATTAACATCAGCAAGCTGGTTTTGAATCAGGGGAAGCAAGTGACAGCAGCATGAGTGAAAGGAGAATTGATAAAGATTCATTTTAATTATTTACTTTTAGTACAACCCTTCTACAAATTCTCTAAGAGTAACTAGAGAATTGCTGTTAGAAAGAACTGGCCAGTACATTAATCAAAAGAAGGTCAAGGAACCCTTTATTCATAATGATTAAAAAATAGCGAGACTGCATTATATCTTTTAGTGTGCTGCTCATCAACTCCACTCCTAAATGGCTGCATGAAGTATTACACAATCTATAAAAATGATTGTAGTTCTATCTAAGGAATATTAATCTCCAACAAAGAACGCAAAGTTGCTACTTTACAGTCAGAATATTACACTTCTTACTATGGGCCAGTATTTCAGACACTTACATACATGTGAAAACTAGCACCTCTAATTTGTTCTCATGATATTTTATTTACACTTTCAAGAATTTGAAGCAGAAAGTGAAATGAAGCCCAACAAAAGAGGAAAATGGAAGGCTACAGTGACTAGAAAAAAGGAAGAAAAAAATAGAAATAAACTTGTCCTTCAAATATATTCTGCTTGTACTATATCAGATAACGTAAGCTACAGCAGAAGTTAAAAAACTATATGCACATAAAGACATGCTTACTTTATCTACGCAGTCATCAAAAAATGCAAGGCTTGCATCCTTATCACTGACAAAAGAACACTCTTCAATGAAGCGAATAAACATTTGAGTTTTGGTCATCAGTGTGTAGAACTTCTGATGTGAACGATCTCGACTTTTGAGGAAACCTATAAAGTGAAATCAGAGGCATGTAAGAATGCCTAAACCAAAAAAGCCCTCACCAAAAGTCAGCATACGTTCTGCTAATGAGCAGTGACCTTTCCGTAATCTTTGCTACTACTATGCAATTATTTCTGCACTTACATTTCTATCATTTACAACACCAACACCGCAAATGTTTTTATTCTTTAAATAAGAGAGAAACAAAAATAATAAATGAATATACATAAAACAAGTTTATGACTCTTCACCTTGTAGTTCAAAGAGAGAACTTGCATCTGTGGCTGTTTCAGAGGGTGCCTCGGTTATCGGCCTGAGATAAGACCTGTAACCTTTTAGTATTGAGGCCATGAAACACAAAAACGCTTCTTGGATCTCCAAATCTAACAGATGCAATTTCTTCCCAGAATTAAAATCATAGTCATTCATTGCTAATTCCATTAATGCGTCTTCTCTTGGTCGCTGTTGCACTGTGAACAAAAACAACATAATGTTTTACTTTTTTTTTCCCCCCAATACTGGAAAAAAATTTCCCTTTATCCTACTAGATTCACTGATTACTGAGCTCCATTAAGTTTGAAACAGATTAAAATATATGCAATTAAATTCAATCATGACATGTGACAATGGATTCAGCTTGACCTTATACGACCCCTGTATCTCTGGATAATATCAAAAGCAAGATACACTTACCTTTTCAGAACATTAGTTATTACAGCAACAGAGAGAATCAGTATGGACAGCACTTTAAAAAACCCTTAAAGAAAGCTGTTTGTAAAAACATGGGAAAATTTATACAAAATCTGATTAAAGAAGCATATTTTACGGACAAACATATAGGTGGGATGTGTGGGTTTTTTGTTTTTTTTTTTACATTGCCTTTCATTTCAAAGTGTTCCCAAAAAGCAGACTATACATATTAAGTACCTCTATACACAGAAAACCACCACTCAGATATGAAGTGGAGCATCAAAACACAACACAACGCAAAACACCCATACAAAGTAGGTGGTTTTTTTTTTAAAGATCTAGCAAAATCCCTACCCTTAAAGTAGATACTTGTATCAACATTTGAAAGATACCAGAACTCCAGCTAAGACTTCACTGTTACACACACAGAATACGGTAACATTCCAATAATGTCTCAAAAAGGTGAAAGGATGGTTTCACTCCTGTCTTTCCATGTAATACAATTATAGCCAACCTTACATTGGTACCATGTTTAAGCAATTCACTCTAAATTTAAGATCAGTACCACCATTTTTATATATACAGAAGATAAGGTTTGAAAATTTTTCTAAAGAAATCCTCGCAGTAAAATGTATCAAAATTTTGAAGCAACAGACAATTTTCGTTACCTATCATCTATACACACTTTTCTTGTGCAGCACACACCAATAAACTTCTCTTTCTGTACATTCTAACTGGGACACGATTAAATTCTAGTGACCTCAGTAGCCAAGGTGGCGTAAACAAGCCTTTTAAAAAAAAAAAAAAAGTGCCCTAAATCCAGGTAACAATTACAAAGATCTCATGCAATATGCTTTCCAGGTATGTATTTCTCAAACACGCAGTGTTGATCAACCCTGTCCTTATCATACTCGGATTTAAGTCTTAACCACTTGCTGTCTGTGCCACAGCAACTTGATTTCACAAATGCATTATTGCTCCTTAAGGCTCCCTCCAATGTCTATGGAAAACATCTAAGCAGACAGAATGCCAGGGTGCTGATGGACTTCCTTCCCACTTCACAAATCCTGTTAGCTATGATGCCCAAGCACATCAGCTGGCCTTGACTACATTTATATTTGCAAATGTTTTGTTTTAAAGAATTTCACTAACATCATCCCTATCCATTTTTCTGCTTTCTCACATCAAGGTTCAATATACCTTGCTCTGCAATATTTGAGGATTCTACCAACAACCAATTTTTTTTCTTAGAAATGTCCAGTAATTGTTATACCTTTAAAAACCCAATATTTAAGACATTTGTTATTTCCATCTTAAAATTTTAGGTAAAGTACTGCTAGCTTGAGTGGCAAAGTTATCTCAATTGTCAAGACATCAGCAGACTTGAGCAGGCTTTGAAGACAAAACAAAGGTCTTTATTAGGTCCTGGCCTACTCTTTGCTTCACTATTCTCTTCTCATCAAAGGTCTGCATTTTTTTTGGTATGAGGATTACATCAATATAAAAGGATATCTGTTGAGCATTGCCTTACATATGAAAGTCTCCTCCACCCCATTATCTCCAACATGGGTTCTAATCCCTGGATGTAAAGCACAGATTTTCCCATTCTGTATGAAAACATTATATTTAGTGTAATGAGTGACTTAAGAACATGTTTAATTAGCTATATGTATCTGTCAATGTGGCACACTATAGCCAATGTAAATCTTATAAAGTACTTTCCCACTCACATTCTGCCAGTTGCTGATATAAATTACTTAAAGTGTTCATCAGATGTTTACAAGGTTTCTTTGGTAAGATCTTCCATGCAATAGCTTTCTTATCTCCAGTTCTGGAAGGGAGAAAAAAAAAAAAAAAAAAAAAAAAATAAGCATGAGTATATACTGGAATACTCATGTGTACATAGGCCTGTATTCAGAGGATTTTTCTATCCTACCAGAGAAATGCGAGTGCACAATTCGCTCCATTAGAACAGGACTTAGAAAACCAACCAAAGCCAAACCTGATTTACTATATGGAGATCTGATCACAGCCATTCAACCAATGCCCCGTACTTCAGGATGCTAATTGTGCACCCACAGTCTTTAGCACTGAAATCAATCCACTTAGAAATCATGAAAGATGGATTAACAGTACTAAGCACCTGCCACTGCAAAAGCCACCACCACACATGCTATGTTTTGAGCTATAGTTACTTAAACTAGGATGGAGACAATGACTAGAATGCTTGTAGTAACCTGAAATCAATTTGGTACAACTGCGTTGTGTTTTGTGCATATAGATTTGGACTTAACTATATCATTACTGGGATGAAAAAAAAAATTACAACATTCTTTGTCAACAGAGGGCACCAGCAAGCCTCCAGACTCTACTGGTCAAAGCTGCAAAAATTGTAAGCATTTGTTTGACACTTCTTTCTATACAATAAAACTGAATTAATCTGTTCTAAGAAAATTCGTAGAAAATCAGTTAAAAGTAGAATGAAAACAGAAATAACTGGAAATAAATTATTTTCAATTAATGAATATGTAGCTTATTAGACAAATACCAGACAAAATGCACAAACGTGTTCCTCAATCAAAAACTAACAAAATCAAAACCAAAGCTATCACAGCCTAGCTTGTACTAGTTCCTAAAAACTTCAGAGCAGAACTGCTATACCAAGTTGGTATCACCATGAAATTCTTAACAAAAAATTCTACTTACAAATACTTAACGTATGCAATCTTCTCTAAATCCACACACAACTACTGAAGCAAAAATAAACCCACAACTAAGAAAATTTAAGAAAAAAGATTTTAGTTAGGCATGGTAATGCTGAAAGACTGCTACCAACAGGATGATGATACAAAAGAACACTAATCAAAGACTTTGAGAAGCTACACTAAGTATATACAGAGTATATTAAACATTATACTAAAAAGTTTGTGATACACAAGCTTAATTTTGTGTAGTTTAGAATCTTGAATTAGAAGTCTTACTCTCTTCTATTTTTGTATCACATCATCACAAGGAAATAAATAGTTCTTCGTTTTGAAAATCATAACAATATGGACTGTCCGTCAATGGTTTTAACAGTGCACCGCTGTCCCTTGCTAGTATTTTTGATACCAGATAATTGGTATTACAGGAAAACATAATACTCTACACAGTTCTGAAGGAGAAATAATACTGTTATTTCAGTTTGTTAATGGCATGATTCTAAGTCTTAATTAAGACTCTCTCACCCATGAAAGTTCACATCTCTAATTCTCAACAGGAAGTTCCTATACTTCATATTGATATGGAGTAAGATTTAATTGTTTTAATTTTCAAGCAGATGCCCATATGAAGATACCAGAATTTCTCCAACACTAAGAAAGCTGATCACAAAAAATGAAAATGACTGTTCTCCTCCAGGGACAACAAAGTGAGACACAATATGGTTAATCCAGGAAATGTGCCAATGTGTGCAATAAGATTTTAATGTAATAGAATAAAAGGCAATAATGTTCCATGAGGATTGTACCTCCACTCTGATGTGTTGAATAGGAGATACAATTTCTAGCACGCTCATTTCAAGACAGATGATACATTAGAAGTTTAGAGGTTTAAAACAAACAAAACCTCTCAAATTTTTGAGAAAAGCTAGTTTTTGCCTTTGAAAACAGGAAGCAAAAACAAATATTAAGACAGAAGAAAAACTGTTAACAAATACTTACTGAGAAATTGTATTGGTATCTAGGTCAACGCAGCTAACATCTGGTGGAGGGTCATAGAGATCAAAGTATCTTGAATCAATTCCCACTATGAATGGGCACGGTGCACTTAGCACATCTGCCAGTGCCAAGGGACAGAGAGGAATATATGGGCAAGGCCAGTGGAAGGGAAATATCATCTTTGAAAATATGCAGAGACAAAACATAGGTTAAACATGTATAAAAACACCATCTATGAAAGTATAAACCATACTTACTAACTGCCAGTTCAAAGTTATTTAACGTGGCAGGTAATTACTACTGAAAATCTAGATGCAGCTTATTAAATAAAAAAAATGCACTCATTTCTCTAAAATTCAATTTGTAGGAAAAAGCTCTTCAGTATAGTAGACTGTATATAGCAGAGGTAGCAAAGCAATGCTTACTGAAGACAGGAAAAAAACATGCATTTAAAATTCCGCAAGAGAGAATACAGTGCCATTTGGAAAAATCAGGAACTCTTACTTAGTGCATTGTGATGACCAAACAACATGCTTATTTACAGTACTTACACAGAAAGAACCAAGAAGTTACTCTTTCTCTTCTGTCTTTGCAAGAAGGTATCATCAGCAACATGAATTTTTCTCTTTAATTATCTTTATTCTTATTTTTAAGTAACTGTTAAGCCTAACAGCACTACTACTAATTTTAGATTTTATCTAAAACCTATTATTTTTTCCACTTACAGATGTATGATTAAAAAACCAACATTACTTACAGAGACTAATGCCTCTGTCACACTAGTAAGGACAGAAGGTCGCAATGAATGGATGAGAATTTTATGTTCCGTCACAGCAAATACAAGTAGAGTTACTGCATTTTCAGGTCCTAAATTTTGAAGTAGTGTAGAAAACTTGCCCCCACTGTCAAAAAATATAAACACACTGGTGAGTTACAAGGGACCATAAAAAAAAGTTCAATAACAAAATGGAAAACAAGGCATTACATTAGGATTTCATAAGCATAAGTCTGCACATCTTTCTTTTAAAGATTTCAAGGCAGACTACTCAGTACACTTCACTGTTCAGTGAAGAACGGTTACTTCCCAATAGTAACCATGATTCCTTGAGACTCTTCAATCAGTCTAGACTATTTTCAGGACACATGCATGATGATTTTTCTTTTTGAGAAGCAATTTACAGGGAGACAACACGCATTTCTTTTATCATTCTCCTGCACCAAGACATGAAAGTTAAGACAGTCGCAGAACTCCTTCAATTACCTTGCAATACAAAAGCTGCACTATCTTGGGAGCCCAGGTACCAACTCCTAGCAAGGACATCTAACAAACTATATTCTGCCTCAAGAATCACTAAAATTGTTTGAAAAAACGCAGATATTGTTCATTAAGTATGCATCCTTGCCAGGGCACAAGTGTAATCACATAAATAAACTTCAGATACACTAGCTACAAAAGGTACCAGACAAGGTAAGTTTATTTGCACAATTACAACTCAAAGTACCAAATCTTTTCTGCAATGTAAGTCAGAATATGTTTCACAATTAAACAGAAGATACTGCAACTTGCCTCAGTGGAAGGGGTGATGACACAGGTTGGCTAAGTATCAGGTTATCATGTGGAGATAGCTGGAAAAAGATTTTAGAATACATCCTTTTTATTCTGAACTTTGGAAATATTTATTAGAAATTACACAACTCTAACAAAGAACACCTAAAAATAAAATTTAAAATAAGCTGAATCTTATATATCCCAGTTGTATAGCACTGTAAGAAGTGGCATGCAATGCTACGCATCAGTATCTTTTAGTAAAAACCAGGCAAAGCATGATCTTCCTTTCTGGATCAGAACTTAATACACTGCATGTTCATAAACAGAAATTTAAACTAGCTAATACTGCAAAAACTGAAGGGAAGTGACGACCCACAGCTCATACACAGCTTTCAGCAGCCGGGAGGGGAATTCTTGCTGAGTTTAGGGGGAAGGAGACTGATAAAATGCATGAAGGGGAGAGATGGCACATCGTGATGTAAAGTAGTATTTTCTTTGGAAGACATCAAAATTAGGCTCTTAGCTGGTAGAAATGGCTCAGCTCAGCTTTGATAGAATCTTTAAAATTTGCATTAGTTGAAGATGCAAGACAAAGATCTTACTAATTCTCGTTTCTTTCTTACATCAAGAGCAATCATTCATATATTCAGCATGAACAGGAGGATTCAAATGAGTACAAGAATGCAGATACACAATCTATTTATTTAAAAGCTTAACTGACATTTTCAGCCATAGCAAATCCAAGGTTACAAGATAGCAGTTAGCTTAATCCTCCCTAAGTAGTCATGCATTTTCCATCTATTGCACAAAAGCACACATACAAGTAGCTGTAGTAATTCAGTAAGTCACCGTAACTTGTACAACTAAGCTACAGTTGTAGTTGTTAGTGCAGACAACTTGTAGTAAGTATTTCATTTTTGAGTATGTTTCAGCTTAGACCCCACTGCAGGTGACCAGACAATAGAAGTCAGAAAATCTGATGAATTAGTCATACAAATGCTGAAGCACTAAGTCACCTAATACTGTGCTGGACAGGCACACAAAACATACACTAACAAAAGTCTATGCACCACTGTTTCCCTGCATATTTCACATAACAGAGCCTTCGAAGGCTTATACGACATTTAGCTTCACTGACAAATGAGGATGGCCACACCATTCTACATGCTGCATTTGTCTTCAAGTCACCTTGTGACAGCCACCACCATTAGCTTGTTCAGTGCAAAAATTCAAAGAACTCATTTTTTCAGCCTGAGGTAACCTTCATAAACTACCCTCAGAAAGAAAGCATCAGCCTAATGTCCTATGACTTTTGTGTTTCAGCAAAAGCAGATAAACACAATCAAGCATCTATTCAAAGAGCATGTCTCCCTTAGGCAGAAGGGGCACTTACTGCCCTCATTCTTCAGAGGAAGAAACACATTACTCTTGAAGTTTGAAGCTGGCAAATACATCATTAGAAAAGGAACATCTGTGTAATAAGGAGATGTAGGACACTGAGAACAGAGTCTAGCAGATTCCAGATCAGAAACAACCTACCAACAATGGCAGCTGGAAACTGGCAATCAGGTACACTTTCCTGAATGTTTTACTAATGGCTGTAATTTCTTTGAAACTTGAAAGTCAGACACATGCCATGTTCTCTCTCACTTGTAACAGATGCTAAGAAGGATCTAAGTATGGGTTACATCCAGACTGGCATACATGTAGTTACTAAAATACATCAGGTCTCATTTTCAGAAAGGGTATAGGCACTTGCAAGACATTCTACAACACATACTCAGAAGGATTTGCTATACTAATTATTTAGCAAAAGACTACCCTGTTTTAAATTAACAAGCTTCAGAGAGAAATGACTATTTCTTCAACGAAATGGAATCCCAAAAGCTTGTAATTTTCAAAAATACAGGTATTTCCCACACTACTTTTAGAAAAACATCTTAGATACTGCACTGAATAAGATCACAGGTGACTGTATCAAACAAAAGTCCCTGAAAGCAGCTGGAAGGAAGTACTTAGTCATAGACCTCAACTACCTACTTTAAAAGCAGTGGATTTTCTAGCTGCACATCATTTACATCTAGGTCTTCAGACTTTGTTCCAGGACATACACTCATGCATACTTTGACAGAGCTCCCTACAGATTCAGACTAAAAAAAAAAATAATCAGTGTTCTTCTCTAAACTCAAATATAGTTCTCTGTAAACATGTGTTTCACATTCCCCAGCACAAATATTGTACTGAATGTGAATACAAAAAACCCCCAAGATGTTAAAATACTGGGTCTTGAATTGAACTTTAAAATCATAATAAGTGACAGAAGTGTCAGATACAGTTTCAGCATAACTGTTTTCCAACCCCTTTTCAGTAACAGTAATAAATACAACTTCTTTAGAATATCCAAGTACAGTAAAGAGGATCTTTAATATTCAATACATTCTATAAAAACATAACCCAAGATGTATTTACTCTGAAACGCTTCACTGCCATATGGTCTACTGCATTAAGACTGAAAACTGCACAGGGCTCTCCATATTTTATTTCATACAAGTAGTAGCAGAGAGTAACATCATTTTGTAACAATTTGTTCAAAACCATGGGATTAGTAGAGTAACTACAAGTGGAATAGAGCTGTCTTTTCTCATTAAAAAAAAAAAACAAACAAAATGGTCTCTACTCGTTTTGCCTCTTAGGAGAAAAAAAAAAAAAAGGAAGATTTAATAACACTTCACTTAAGAAGTCTTTGAGACACAGATTTCCTCTCTCCTATCAACAGTGACACGGGTTGAAATTTCAAATAACAGGTAACCTAATTCTGGCAATTATATCATTTCACTCACACACAGTAAAATATGCGAGGTCTTCCAGGTAGGACAGAATAAGGGTTATATTTGATAAAGTGTGCCGCTGTTGAATGTGCCTGGCTCTTGCAGTTTTCAGTAAGAGCTATCCATTATGTAGAGGACAGTATGAAACCCTTTGGGAAAATGGGTAATCATGAATATACGCTTCACATCTGGTTTTTATTTTGTTTATTTTACACTCAGTCTTCATACAGTAGCAAGAAGAAAACAGTTCAAAAGCTATTGCAAAAGTCAAGCCAGGTATCTACTTTGAGTAGTTTTTCATAAATTTCCATATACTCTGGAAAGAAAAATTAAGTTCTAAGCTCATTAAACAGTTTCTTGCAGTATCTCATTAAAGTCCTTAACTAAACTGGAAACAGAACAGTGAGAAATCTGTAAAAATTAAGTGTATGAATTCAGGAAAAAATCCTGAAAGAACAGTTTGAAGATAAAAATGACGTTGCCCATTCACTAACCTGTTCAACAGCTGTTTTGTCTTCACTTAAGACATAGCTATTAAGAAGAAATTTACACTTACCTGAACTAGAATTCTTGGCCTCTGAGGGGATGGAAAAGGAACTTTATGCATGAAATGGGAAATGTGTCTAGAGGAAAAGAAAAATGCTGATTTAGTAGAAATTATAAGCTTAAACTGCTATACCTCAAGACAAAATAATTGCCAGTAAGATAAATTATTACATAGAAATGGCAATACTTATTCAGAAAAGAGAGGAAAGAAAAAGAACCATGCACCCAAACCCTACAGGGAAATTCTGACCTTCAAAACCTATTTTTCTACTAGTGACAACCAAAATGGCAGGACAGATTATCTTTCAGACTACAAGCTTGGTTTCTGAGACTGAAAAATTACATGGAGCTTTTCTTTAAAGAAAAAAAAAATAATAATTTGTAAAGTAGAAATATTGATGTTTGAGTATCATAATACCATTTTACAATCATTCTTCTGAAACTGGCTTGAAATAGCACTATACCTCAGAGACTAGCATTGGTTATTTGCAAAAAAATATTCACAGCTAAGAATCAAGGAGAATCATTAATTTCATCCATTTTCTTCACATCCATTTTCTTCAGTTCCAAATACAAAATGTTACGTAAGATTTCTGATGAAAAAAGTGTTACTTTTTTTCCATATACTACAAATACAGAAAATGTTTTTAAAATTTGAACCAGTTCTCAGTTTTATGAATCGATTAAACTTAGAAAAAATTCTAAAAGCATAGGAATTCTGCATAATACACACTTTCACATTAAAAGATACTACATGCAATCAGTAGAAACTAAGAAAGAAACAAGTAATTCATCATAAACTGCACGCTGCAGCACATACTTTACTGTGATTTCTATGACTCTTACCATTATGACACAGACAACCAACAAAATTTTGAAGAAATTCAGGCAAACCCACAAATCAGCACTGATTTATACAGAAGACTTGTTTTACATGTTTCTGATTCAAAGCTATGTATTTCATATGCATATTTCAATGTAGCTGCATATTACACCATTAGATGTATGCAAAACAAATTTTTACTGTGTTTTCAATTTTGTGCGCTTGTACTTGGCTTAACTTTTTGTTGCAGTTCTACAGTCACATAACTGGCATTAACCAGAAGCAGTCTTGTGCCTTCTCTTCACCATTCCTCAACTGACCTCCTTTGTGTCAGCATCAATGCCTGTGCAGCCACATGGCAAATGAGAACGGGAAAGGAATCAGGTTGACAACAGATCTGGGGTTTTGTCCTTATTACCAGTGTATGAAGAAGATGATTGCAGAAATATGGAACCTACAGCAAACATCAAGGGAGAGGTCTGCTGCTTGCAGAAGCAGGGCTGACTGAAAATGTTCAAATATGCACGTATGGCACAGACAACCTTCATCATCAATTAACTGCCGAAGAAACTAGGCTAGAGACTGTATCACCTTTTGCAAGACACTGTAACTATATTTACATTATCCACAGTAAACTGACCAGTTTACAAACCAGAATAAGCAAATAAATCTGTAAAATTAAAATTAATAAAACATTCATTATATTTACTTCCAATTTTATCCAGTCCCAAATCTCAAAACCCAAAAATAGTTCTCAGTTTAAAAAAACCCAAAAATCTTTTCATTATCAGAAGCTTACGCTATCAGAATTTTAAAACAAATGCAGTAGATACAAATAATGAAGTGGATAAACAATCACAAAAAATGCTTAATACAGAAAGTCAGAGTCTCTGACAAAAGTTAATATTGAAGTTTAATCAGAAAAAAAGACTGACGTGCAAGAAAATAAAAAAGCAAACACTGCATTTGAAATCTGATGCATTAAAAAATTACGTTAGCCTAGAAATATTAAACAGTATTACATATTAATTACAGGTATCAACCACTTCTTGGATGTAAGTATTTCCTCTGCATTTTAAAATGTGAAATCCTTCATGTAAGAAGGAAATTAAATTTATCACAAATAGAGGAGGATTACTAGTGTAAAAAAACCTCAGTCTGGTTTGTTATCTCTCATTATACAACAATTAGGCATTTGAAAAAATGCAGAACTATGTATTTCATTCTCCTAACTTAACATACGCAACATTAAGGAAGGATTTGTAATCTTTCTCTTCCTAATCACTGTGCTAAAGGGTGCAAAGCTAATTAAAAAAGGTTTTCAGAGATACCTTTGCAGGCACTTAAATCACAAATAAAAATGTAGGCTTTTTCAGGGAGTAGGTAAAGATATATTTAATCAATGGAGAAAAGTGCTTAATCTAGCGTAAGCATTATATTTAATGTTTGATGACTCAAGTCAAAAAGATATTATAGGAAACTTAGAAGTGAAAACAGAGCTCTCATCAACTGAAATTACTGTTAGGAATTTTTGAATTTGCTTACTTCTCAATGGGTAGGACATGTGGACCAGAAATGGAGTAACGATACAGAAAGGTAAGAAACTTCTTGAAAGCGTCAAAGAAAGGCCAGTGAGAGAGCAGACAGATGCATTTATTTGTTTGAACTGTTCTGCATGTGTCTGACTTTCCTTCAACAGCAGCTGCTAATCCCAGTTGAGATTTTTGTTTTTCCGAGAGATTCTCTTCAGGATACAGTTCATAAAACTGAATAGCAGCACCGTACACCTGCAAACAACACGGTTGATTTGAAGTCAATAAATCTGCCTCAGTCTTCAAAGCAATCTAACAAACCCCAAACGTGCAAGGAAAATCAAGTCTATGTTACTGTTTGAAAAGTTACATTAATGCATCATCTTCTGAAACAATCTATTCCGGAATATTCTTATGGCTGTGAAAATTCAGACTGTCTATTATTTATTTAAAACACTTAATGTCACATGAGAAAAAGTAATTTATGAAACCATTTAAGTGAGAGAAAAATCATCATTATACAGAGTACAACTACAGTCAACTGCTCCTACAATTGCCTTTAAAGCTGTTTTGGGAATCCTTTACATACAATTCCAAGCTGTATTCCTCTGACATCCAATTTACTTTTCTGAACAAGTATTTACATGCAAGGTTGTTTCCATGCTTGCAATAAAAATAGTATACTTACATGTATATGCAGTCAGAATTTTTACAGCTCTCTAGTTTCAAAGGCTAACATGATTGGAAAGCAAAAGGAATACAGGTTTATACGACCAATAGTCCAGCAGGGAAATAAATGCAAGTCAGTCTTTAAAGTAGTCTTGGAATTAAGCCCAAATGAAGAGATTCAAGTTTGTCTATGAAAATAATGCACTACCATCATCCTGAACAGATAAGAAACCAAATTTTTCAACTTAAATTATTAACAATTATTTATTTTTTTTTAAGCTTTAAAAATACCTTTTCTGCAGAAGCTCCAGTTAGTACAAATGTAGAAAAAACTGGGAGAGGGTATTTACTGTTAGACGGCCAACATTCAATAGTTGCACCCATAGGTAGACAAAAAAGAGGCACAGATTCTGGTAATGGGAACGATTCATAATCTTCTTCAGGATACCTGCATATTAAACCTAGAAAGGCAATTTGTAAAGAGGCAGTTATGTAAGGAATAGCAGAAACATATTTGTAATAGCTCACGTAATAACAAAAAATGCCCAGAAAATTCATATATAAGCATATACTAACTTCAGAAGATCAATAAAGTTGTAAATAATCAGGCATAGCAAACAGCTGGAAAGGGGTGGCACACTAGGGCTATGGAGAAGCCACCTCACTAAAAAACTGCACTGAAGTCCTACCTGCTGTTCTTGGAACTAGTCATAACTAATTTATCTTTTCCTGTTTGCAGGCTGTGTGCATCTCAGCTATTGTTATAATAGTTCACATTCATCACTAGTATGAGTAAAGATTTAAAATTTAGTTTAAAAAAAAAAGTAACCTGAATAATTGAAAAATAAGACCGATGTTCTCAATTATGATGGCAATTAATTCTTGCCAACAAAAGTTTCCTGGAAAAATCTGATAATAATATTAATTATTTTTTTAGTATCAACAGAATCAAAGCAATTAATTATGCTGATTCACCTCAGCTGAGGATTCAGCTAATGTGCCAGGCTCATGTCTTAAGACTGAAACACAGTTGTAAATCACCAAGTTGTGAACCAGGGGCTCTTAGCATACAGGCCATACACCTCACCCAGCTGTAGCAATCTATCCTTCCCTATTGCCAACCCAGGGAACTCCAAAGTGGGAATGACTATGGCACGAAAGGATTTAGGATTTCTCTGTATTAAAGAACACAATCACTACACATTCTTTTCTAATATACAGTGAAATATTAGTAAGCAATAAAAAATGGTAATCAAGAAGGACAGTGGGTTTTTTCCACCCCACTCATGAAAAAAATTTTTGTGTAAGCTACCACCAGATGTGGGGCCTTTTAAATTTTATTTTTTTTTTTTTTTTTTTTACAAGTTTATTGTCCACCCTTTAGTTTGTAAACAACAGCAGTTTAAGACTGAGAGCAGCATCTCAAAGGGATGCGAGTGAATTAAA
The DNA here is from genome assembly GCA_035590275.1 of Ibycter americanus. Classification (NCBI taxonomy): domain Eukaryota; kingdom Metazoa; phylum Chordata; class Aves; order Falconiformes; family Falconidae; genus Ibycter; species Ibycter americanus. The sequence continues at coordinate 5,895,687 of JAVJGI010000063.1, read as the reverse complement.
GCGTAAGCCTGAATCATGCTCAGGACTTGCCCTCAAACAAAATGAGGGGTTAAAAAAAAAAACAGAAAAACCAACACATCTCATCAGAGCCATAGCAAATCTAATTCTGTCTTAAATATATCAACAAAATAAAGATGATACACATGTCAAAAATACCTAAAGAGCTAAATGCCACTGATGTTCAGGGCAGTGTGGAAGTTCCACAGTATTCTTCAAGGTGTTTCTTAAAGAAAGTGATCATGAAAATGCATCAAATAATTCTTGTGTTATTTTCTTCTGCATATATACACATCCTTAAGAGACAGTTATCAGCAACAAAACCAGAGGTGGGAGACACACAGGTTTGTAGAAACCTATTAAAACACAACTGAGCTTCCATTTAAAAGCAAATCTTACAACAAAATTGTCATGACACATAATTCTAAGGCTTATTTTAGGACATGTTTTTGAAATAATTCTTCAGGGAAAGTTTCCTTTTGGATAATGCCAAGACAGTGTCTTTGTCAAATAATTCTTTGATAAAAAAAGAAAAGTATTACATTACAAATAAGCCTGTACATCCTAAAGATAAAAAAAGCTACATAGTAGTTACATACCAGCTTTATACGATATGGTGTTGGTTTTTGCCACAGACTTTTTATAACATAAATATACTGCTGAGCCCCACTGTAAAACAAAAGAAATTATTGGATTACGTGATGAAGTACAACAACAGGACTTCACAGAAAAGAGTGGAGGCAAACCTTCTCTTTCGTGTTTACAAAGAACCATAACATACACAGAAAACCACCGAGCATTAACATACAGGAATTTTGGGCCCACTATGCTATTTTTTCTGACAATGGTCACAAACATAACTGAAAGACCAGTACTGTGTTTGCCCCGAGCTAACCAACCCATGGCAGGCCCCCGCCTGGCCTCTGCAACAGAACTGGTTTATAGACTGAAGCATGACATCTATAAATTCTTCTCTAAAATATTTGTTAACACAACTACAGAATTTTAAGTACAATTGTCATCCACATAAATATTTAAACCTTTCTCCATTTTGTTAAACTTCTGGATTAAATGTGTATATGGACAGATACACATACATGCGCACACTTTTATATACACAGAGTGCAATGCTTCTGTTATTAACTACATTTGTTTATTACTTTAAGTTAATACTTCATTTTCTTTTGTGCCTGCATTTTTATTTTAATCATGCTAATCTTTAAATCTAATTACTTATTCCATCTGTGATTTCACAGTCTGTGAAACACTGCACCACAACATTATTTTTGTAGCTTCTAAACAACACTTTCTTTTCTGGCACTGTTAATGTTTTTGAATATTTTTAAAGTTACCAATTTCTGGACATGAGAACAAAGAACATGCAAAGCCACAGAATGGAAAACACCAGCACCCTTTAAGGGCACACAAAGCTTTTAGAAATGGGAGAAAGAATAGCAATTTCCACAGTATGACAAGTGACACAACAAGTTCTCAAGGATTAATCCAAAGCTGCTGAAGTCAGCACTAAAAAGACTATCTGCTCCAAGACTTCCAAAAAAACTTTGTTCCAAGCAGGAACAAAGAAATGTAATCCTCCAACTCTTCCAAGACTTGAATTATCTTTGAAGAGCGCTTATCACAATTTTTCACCAGGTATTCTGAGAACTGTCACAAATACTCCACAAACATTACATCATTGAGTATCAAGTGTTCAAAATCCAGATTTTGAATCTTACCATACTATTATTAAGATTCTTGTCAACCTTGCAGAATGTATGTGGAGGGGTTTCTCCTTTACTTGGTATGATTATACATATATCCGTAACAGCCAACGTGTTTTGCGTCATGTTTTCGGATGCTCTTCGGTAAGTGATGTACACTCTCTGTGATGAGGCACTGCCACTAATATTAGCAGGCCGACCATATGGAGTAGTTTGAATTATTTCACAGCCTTGCTTTACTCTTTCTTTCCCATCATATAAAACCCTAGTTAAAATGGGATGAACAAAAGTCAGAAGGCACATTTTTTTTTAACACTTTGAATACTTATTACTAAGAGTTATAACTGAATAGCACTAATTTAATAGCAGCTCTTGTTTCATCTCTGATCAAAACATTTTTACTGACAAGTTCCGGTCACGTTATATCAAATTGCATTCTAACAGAAAAGCTTTGTGATGAAAATATACTAGTTTTTCCTCACATGTAATTTTTCTGTTTACTGCAAAATAGTGTAATTTTCAGTTCTATTACAGATGCTTTGCCTGATCCTAAGAACACCATACAACTCACCTCTTCTCAACCTGTACTAAATAGGTTAAGCACCTTATCTCAACCCAAATATATACATTCAAAGTTATAAATGGCTTTGAAAGCTCCAAAACGCAAAGGATTACAGCTGTCATTAAAATCTACTCAGCATGCGTTTTTCCTACCATACTGGGTTACAGTATGCTCAAGTCAACAAATATCTTCTGGTTCAGAGTTTTGCCTTACATTAAAGTAGTATGGTATTTCAATAAACCTGCCTTATTTGCTCATTAGTCAAATAAAACTGCCAAAATCACCTACTAGAACAGAAAAAAAACCACCTCACCCCAAATCAGTAAGCGGGGGCTTATCCCTTCCTCGGCGATAACAAAGGTATATTTGCGGTCCTACAAGACTGCCATTATTGAGATCTGCAGACAGTCCTGAGGGAGTAACATCTATGCATTTATATCCCTGAGGAACTTCCTCCCCCAGAGATTTATTAAGTACTGTTACATCTGTAATAGGTTCTTTTGGTTTAGCGATTTTATGGCAAGCATCATTGAAGTGGATTTCTTCCTCTAGTGGTTTCGAAATATCCGTTAATCCTGCGACAACAAAGTAGTCAGCAACACGAGCCCCTTTGTCTTCCATCTTCCATTACAAGATGTTGTAACTGGTAAGAAAGAAATACGTTATCAGTATTTTTAAAGGCAATTATAAGATATCAGAAATAATAAAATTACGTTTATTTTAAAAGCCAGAAATTTGCAATAATATACATGAAAACACAATAGAAGAAAACAAAAGAAAAAATCATCATCAGATCATGTAATATTTTTCATTCGCAATCATAATCTTTCCAATTTGGAATTCTGACTCACAGTTATCAGAGTTGTTAAATCTTGGAATGGAAAACTCAAATGGCCTCCTTTCATTAACTTACACACTAGAGTAGCTGAACCAACAGGAATAGTAACAGCAAAATACTGAAATAGTTCATTACTTGAAGTTCATGGTTGGGCCAAAAAGTAGTTCTCATGTATTCTGCATATAGTCTGTTACAGTACCGTATTCACCATGACAATGGATCTTCTAAGGCATGATCTGCAATTAATTTGCTTCCTGAATATTAAATGTATATGCAATGCAAAGGCTGCCTTGACTATTTTAAAGATACAACTCTAGTACTTGCAGCCATCTCATCCTATAAGATTTTACATCAGATACCAAGGCCAGATCTTCCTGGAGTATTTTTGCAGGCTAAAAGTTGATACCATTTTATTTTAGTGTTTTGGGGCTCAGATCCTTGATATGCAACCCATGCATAGCCAGCAATATCCCAGCCTTTATACAGAACATTTAAACTGAGTCAACTTCCATGGACTACACACCACTGTGAAACAAAAACATTCAAGACCACATGAAGTTTTTTGTAATGAGAAGGAAGACAGTCCTGCTGTTCCAGCCGAATTGGGCTGGGAAATTACATTCTTTCTTCCTGGGTCACGTTGATAAAAAAATTCTTTATATATGAATTCTTTCTGTATAGTGGTTTTTGGGGGTGTTTGTTGTTTTTTGTTTGGTTTTGGTTGTGGTTTTTTTGCAGTGTTTGCTACCAACGTTGTAAATTAACTTCAGCTCAGGACAAAGTAGTATCTATAGGATGAAAAGATGGCCTTGCAAACAATGCAGCGCACTACCTATCAGGAGATTAAGTTTCCTTTTTGTCAGAGACTCTTGAATACCTTTGCAAGTCACTTAAACCTCATGTCTTATTTAATAGCTGGGGTTTGGAAACGAAGAAAATACTATCCGCTCTTTCATGGAACACTGAGAAATGGCCTAAAAATGTTTATCTAAGTCACCCATATGTGCTGGAACCTCACTAAAGTAGCTTCAGGAAGTTTATTGTCATCAAGTTCCAGACTTTTTAAACCAGACATGATATTTAAGACTCACTTTCGTTGAATTAATTTTGTTTGGGTGTAAAATTTTTTTGCAAGAGGAACTGTTACAACACAGGAGTTTGAAGAGCTTGCTAACATTCAGAAACTCAACAAACAGAATTTAAAACTGTTTGAATGGTTGGTACAAGACTTCATTTTTCATGCCACCTTTATTCCAGCTGCTTTATCTCCCTTGATTTTCTGCTCTAGGTAGCAAGTATTAAGCCTTATCAAACTTCACACAATCATAATTCTTGGATTTCACCAACAAATCTTCATTAAAACAAGCAAAATAAATTTGGACATCTCTCACTGGTAATTAGGGAAATTATTTCCTAAGTTGATACTGTGCATTTAATCAAATTGTTCTATGATGACCTCAGATTTCCAGCACCAGCCCCTGCTCAAGAAGAAAAAATGTCAGCCTGTGCCTGATCACTACTATCAGCCTCCACCAGTGCAAGAAAGGTAATTCCATCTTCTGGCTCTTATTTTGTAGGCTGTTCGTATTTTGCTGGAGCAACTGACTTGTCTGGCTTCTAAAGTTGCAAGGAAATGAGTAACAGTTTTTATTTTAGGGTTATTTACATTTTTCAAGAAAATACCAAGAAAACCCCCCAAACTATCCAACCTTCGTTTCTTTCTATATAGTTAATGATCAATATGGGACACTTGAGAACACATGATTACTGGGAAACAATCATCTATATAAAGCAGTGTAACAGTTTGTAAATAACTTTTCAGCTTGCTTTCTGAGAGAAGAGAGAAGGCAGTTACAAAACTATGCTTAATTTAGTCTACATTCAATTATTTCAAAAACATCTGGAATATGTTACTCAATTAGCAGTATATGAGTGTAATAACTACAAACTCAAAATTCTCTTTGAGTGATATATCCAAAGACACACAAATTCAACCACTGCATATGCTGCCTATTACTTCACTGTACATCTGGCTTCAGCAAATCCAGAATAGAAATTTCATAAAGCATCTTTAAACTCTAACATACGACCAAACACTAATATCTTTTAGCTAACGCAACTTTAAGTTTTAAATATTTTGTAACATTAACAATTCTCTGTAAAACTATGGTATACTACATTTTAACAAGTATAAAAACCTTTTAACTTTACCAACCGACAATGACTCTAAATTAACAGATAAGCAGTAACAGTGGTGTGGGTTTTTTTAAGCTACAATATACAGGGCAAGCATTTGCTCTGAAGTTAAAAAAAAAATATACATAAACACACAAGAGAGCTTAAGGAGTAGCTTTTAAAAAGCATCATCTGAAAATGCATCAAGAAATGCACAAAGAAAATAATGAATACTTTAGAACATAGATCAGAAAAGAGCTGTGGTCAAAGATACTCACAAGATAGAGGGTGTTCTGTGTGTGTGTATATATATATAAAAATATAAACCCCAAAATATTCCTCAAGAACTGCTGAGGAAGAAAGGGCTGGCTAAGTAAAAGCTACCAACTAAGCAATTTAAGCTCAATGCTTACCCCATCGTGAGCTCTGGTGAAAAAGCTTTCAATTAAAAGAGAAAAGGTAGACTGAAAGCTAAGTCTTGCACTGTTGTGTATGAAAAATGCCCTGTAACCACAGGCTCAGTACAAAGCAGCAGAAACACTACAAAACTGAACTATGCCTTAAAGATTCTGAGTTAGAAAAATACAACGTTTTGTTTTGTTCCTTTTCTCATTGGCATTATTTCGCAAAAATACACCAATTTCTAGAGTGCCTCACAATGCCTTTTAAGTTGAAGACAAATCAGTATTTTAGGAATAAAAAATTATACAAACTATGACTTTTAAAATAGCAAGTAAGTCTTACAACTTCATGTATTAGCAGTACACTATTCCAGTTTAATTAGCTGAGACAGCATTACAAATAAACAGAAAGATATATATACACATTATACTGAAGAATCATACCTACCTCACAACTTAAGCCTCACTATTCATTATTTCATATTAAGTTTATAGCAAAAGTTCTTAAATTCAAACATTCATTTTTTCCCAAAAGCACTTTCAAGAAAAACTGGGACAAGGTCTCCTCATTTAGAGCCAGTTAAAATTAGAATCCCCTACATACAAACACCTGCTATCACACAAATTTGCTTCCTAAGGTTATAGCAAGTAATACACAAGTCAGCAAGACTTTCTTAATTTAATGCAGCTTTTACAGAAGGAAGGGAGGGGGGGGAAGGCCTAGCTGATGATGCATCATCCCTTCATATCTGCCCCATCCCTGGCAGTGTCCAAGGCCAGGTTGGACGGGGCTTGGAGCAACCTGGGCTGGTGGAAGGTGTCCCTGCCCGTGGCAGGGCGTTGGAACTGGATGGTCTTTAAGGTCCCTTCCAACCCAAACCATCGTATGATGATTCTGTGATCTTTGCCTTCTGATACAAAGGCTTCCAGCTAAAAAAGGTATAAAATGCAGAAGATATCAAAACAATTCAGTGGTATTTTATTCAAGCCAACTTCAACTTTACTACAGCTACTGTGATACTAAAATTTTCAACATCCGTTTACTGTGAGAACATATTTATGCAAAATGTTAACAGACCCCAGAAAGAAGATATATAATGTGAGCTAATTCAGTGACAAATAATCGTTCTGTAAAAAGCAATTTCACATGAAGTGAAAAATCTGAATAATTTCTGTAGAAACTCTTACCATGAAGGTATTCCAAAGCATGATATAATTATATGCATCACACAGTACTGCAAGTCAGCCTCCAGGTAAGAAAAAAACCAGAAACAACATCACACTGTACAAGGGTTTTGCTTGAAACAGCAGGTCCCAGGTGAAATTCAATATTAACAGTGCCACACTGAGAAGCAGCTACTATTGCTTCTCTACACTTGAAGACAATGCCATGGGATCGTAAACATAACCTCTTACAAAAGTCCCTGGAAACAAGTGCAATATATGGTCTTCGAGCCATCTCGTAACAACCATTTTTAATGGACTGCATATTAATTAATACAACTATAAATTAAACACGATAAACATCAGTAAAAATCACTATATGCTTGCAAATAGTAAACTGACTTGTAAGAACATATTAAAAGACACACACAGGCTTTGCAGATCATGACTGTACAACTGTGGGAGAAAAGACAGCTTTCTGCAGTTTCTAAAAATATGGGAACAGGGAAAACAATCAGATAATCCTGCCACAGATCCACAAACTATTAGCTTGATTACTTTGCTGAAAGACAAACTGTAAACTCAGTTTCATTGTTTATTCGGTTTAATTTTTCAATATCAATGTATTTCTTCAGAAACATTTAGGAAATATTAATAATTTTTGGTAACTGTCACCACTGTTGTAATGGATAGGTGCTGGCACTTTAGCAACTGTGCAAAAGAGATTAATCTGAAAAATTAGCTTTGTGATCTAACGCTACAGATCTATTGCTAGTGTTAAAAAAGAACCTGTCTGCTGCAAAGTGCAAAACAATCTGCTATTGCATGATCAGGAGGTTTACAGGAATTCCGTGCAGCTGACCTTTTTGCGATAAAATATCAGTGGGACTTTGATCTAAACCTGAAAGCATAAAGCAGAGCATATATGCTAACTTATTCTGCATCCAACAAAGTTTTTTTCTATTTGCTATAAGCTATCCACAACTTTCATATAGAAAGCAAACAAAAATTGTAAGGCACAATTTTACAGCAGCTCACATTTTTTCAGATAAAACAACTAAATCTGTGTCCAAGCTTTTTGAACAGATCACATTTTTCATTCAAATACTATAAGAGGGAAGTACGCATCAGTTTTTTCCCCATCACATGACCAGAAATAACGCGGATGTGCCGTATATTCCATCTCTGCAGCAGCAAACAGGCATGATGTTTCATGAAGCAGAGTTTACTATCGAGGCACTAGACCATTTTCAAGGAAAAAGATACTGATATAATTCATACAACCTGCTCCTACCCACAGACTTTTGTAGAGGTAACTTGTTAGTGGGCCACAGACAAGAAGAACTGCTCTAGCAGTGCCAGCTTCTTTCCAGGAGTTTCCCAGATAGCAAAAAGGGTTTACTTGTATGTTTTTTTGCATGTGCAAGAGATACGCAACTAGTGAAAGATAGCAGTAAGGACCATCTGACTAGAACAGTTGCACCAGTCCACCTCTGGCAGACACAAATACAACAACTGCCTTGTAATCTTTTAATCTTCCCTGTCTTGATTCCCACTCCTTTCTGCATTTTCCTTTGAGAATATTAAATAGCTTATCAATTTGAGTTCCTTATTAGGTCCGTTTGCTGTCTAAAGCAGGTGACATTTTACTCTGTTAGCCTGACTCCAAAGAGATGTTGATGTTGTGCTTGTAAACAAAGAATGAATGTCTCCTAGTGTAGGATGGAAACCACTGCAGTGCTCTGCAACACACCTATTTTTAAAACAGTTCAAAGCTTTATAAAAAATTGTGGTTTTTTTTATTAAAGTATTCATCATATAATCACTTTCCAAGATCTTCCTTCCTCTGAAGGTACATGAAGAGTAGACAACCAGGCAAACAAAGCAATGACCAATTTTTTAAAATTGCCAGTAAAGTTCTAACAGCCCCTAGGATTTCAGTCTCATATGTGTACTGCTGCATTATCCTACTGAAGCATGCTGCCAACACACAGAAATGCGGTGGTTAGTCATGCAAGAGCAAAATGAAGTTAACCGGATCAGTCAGTCCTGCTATGGCTACTCAGAACCATTTCTCAGGCATGAGGCTGCACAAATCACATGAGAGCTCAACAGCCTCGAGAACATTTAAGTAAGTGCCAAAGTTGCCTGGCAAAAGTGACAGACAAGTGTGTGGGGGGGGGGGGGGGGGGGGGGGGGGGGGGGCGGGGGGG
>JAVJGI010000063.1:5866313-5877550 GCA_035590275.1 Ibycter americanus | reverse complement strand
ACTCGGCCGAAGCCCCTCGGTGTGGCCCCAGACGGGACGCGCGGGCTCTGTCCCCGCCTCCCGCCCGCCGGCAGCACCTTTAATTTAAAATTAATTAATCTGCGGCCCGAATGTGCCCGTCCTTGGGTCACCTGCGGCGCCCGTCGCCAGGGCCCGGAGGAGGTGGCTGCTGTCTGGAAAACAAGCTCCAGAAACGCAGGGGTTTTCTGCGGGCTTGGTGTAACCCGCGCCGGGCTGTCGCATCAAAGACTAGAAAAGAACCCGAGACAAAAATAATCTGCTCCGAGGAGTGCTGAGCACGAGGATGTGAGCCCTCCTCGTGCCGCTTCTCCGGCTCCTTGGGTCACGCAGCCTTGGGATTCAACATTTTATTGCCCTGTGCCATTTTGGAAGTGATGTTTAGGGATAGGCTCCAACCGTACAATTTTGGCTTTGAATTCCAACTTCCCTCAGTTCTGGATGTTTGGCTCGAGGGTTTAGATGTGGCTCGTTATGAAGACAGAACACGCGTACGAAGTTCTGAATTGGGACTGTAAATGCTTATGTACGTTCAAACCTACGGGACTGGTTGACCTCATCCCTCTGAAAAACCTGACGGAATAGGAAAACATAAAATTAAAAAGTACAAACGAAGACTTACCCCCACCCCGCTTTTATTAACGTGACTGTTGATAGCAGCAATGCTGCTCCTCCTACCCCCCATGCAGCAAACAGAGCCACTGACACGAGCGGGTCCCTCCCCAGGCAGCAGCACCCATGTGCAAGCCCGCACACGCAGTTTGCGCTGCCAGGTTTGATATTTGTGAGCTGAGTCTGCCTCTTCTTGTTTTGTTTTTTTTCTCAACAGCCAGCATACTGACTAAGGAATGTGTCAAACCCCTGTCCCAGGCAGGGACTACAAGAACAACATTGGCCATTCCTTGTATTTCTACATAAAATGCATTTCTAGCCATGCTCATAAAGACGTTGTCTCTCTCAACTATATACAGCGCGGTAAGTGAGAGATCAAGAACACGAAACCTCATGATTTTTTGCAGCAAGCTGGTCTGTGTTCTGTAGTGAGTCCTTAAATTATTTAGTGTGCTGGCAGAAATTTTTCTAAATCCTTTGACAGTTCCTGGTATATTTTAATCCTGGAAATGTTTTTCAAATAAATAGCAATAATGAAGTCCATCTTCTGGCTTGTGTTAGTAATTTTGATATGCAAACTATTCTGTGCTCTCTACCCTTGCTCGTTTTTCATGTAGGCATAATTTTCAGGCTTCAGCGTTAACATCCAAGATTAATGAGCCTGTTCCTACTTCTAAGAGTATTGTTTCAGCTGCCTATATACTGAGGCAAAATCACTGCACTGATGTATGAATAGTTCACCTCGCACAGTTTAGGTTCATAACCATTAAAATATTCTTGACTCTTTCTCGTGGAAACTTTCATTTGAGAGAAACATAATTCTTAAACCTTCTGTGGCAGTTTTCATACTTTTCAGCTCATGTCATAGGTAAAACTTTGTGTAGACGTCTTTGATTTGCTGGTAATTTATAGCCCGACCAGTTTGTTTCACTCCACCATTTATGTCCTTCTAGGATTTATCTGCATTTAATTACATATTGTGTCAGTCTCAACAAACTGCAGCCAGGGACGCGGATCTCACTGTGCAAGGCCTGATACAAACACCAAAGTAGTTTCTGCCCAGTCCTGCCATCGCAGCTAACACAGTGCCTATCTCCGTCCTGCCTTTCTTGTTCTTGTATCTCCCCCTCCCCCCCACCCTATTCCATCAAGGCTATTCTGCTTTCTGTCCGTGACCTACCTGCAGCTCGCTCACTGTCTTGGCCGTGGCATACTTTCTCCCCCACCAGCACATTTAATTGCAATGCTCCATTTCATTATTAGCTTGTCACCACCTTTATGAAGTCACCTTTCCTAACATATCTAGCCGCAAAGCTTCCCTGCATAGCTTGTCATCGGTTTTCCACCTTAAGGCTTGTCTAAAGCCACATGCGAAAGGGTCTATGAGACATAATGACTATAGTGCTGTATTTATTTCTGAATAAAGAGCAGCATCAGTGAATGGTGTCACTGTACAGATTTACTGTGTGCCCAGCTCCTGCAGGCTCATTGCACAGAAATGTGTCTGTGTGTCAGTCAAACAAAGCCTTTCCCTTCGTGGGGACTTTAGTGATCTCTCGGCAGTGGTCTCTACGTGCACATGGGAACCCCAAGATCATTAAGTCAACACAAGTCTTCCTATTCATTCCAGTTAGGGTTGGATCAGATTCTTGTGCATAGTGAGTTAATTAAACAAGTTAGCAACTGCATGTGCTCTAGGTGGGCAGGCATCGAGCATGCTTAATGTGGTATGCTGCTGCCTCGCGAGCGCAGGGTGGAGCACCGTCCGCCAGATTTAGCCTCCCCAGGAGCGCGGCCAGGGAGATGAGCAGGGTTTCTGTGGACAGGCAACCACAGAACCATTGTTTTCCATGTTGCAACCCCAAATTTCTAGCTTGTGGCACTGAAGTCCTTTTCAAAGTATGGTTTAGCTTATTTTAAGTGCATTTTACACACGGGTAAAATCAAGCAAGGCAGAGGACCAGTGGCAGATGGTCATTGACACAGCCAGGAATGGAAATGGAGATCTTCCCTGTCCCAGGACATGGTTTTACCAGACTTTGTCCCAGGATTGTGAGATCTGACTGCTTACAATTCATGAGGCTTCAGCAGTGCTCAAAGGAAAAAAAAAAACCTATTTCAGTTTCTTAAGTACGCAGTTCAGGGCTTAATCTGTTCACTTTCTTGGCAGTTTTATTCCTTTTGAAGTCTCTTGGCTGTGCTATGTGCACTGCTCATTTATGGCTACAGGGGGGAAGAATCAGTCTCCAAAAGAACCCAACAGAACATCTTTCAAGTAGACACAGCATATCTGTAACCTTGATAAAAATAACTATAAAGATAATGATAATGGATAATTATAAACCATGTAACTGGCAAAACAACACTCTGCATTTCAGAGGATGAATTGCCTTACCCTGTCCAGTAACCCACTTTACGGTGCAGTAATGGATCTACATCCGGAGGGTTATGCAATGAAATTGAGCCTTTGGCAAGCTGGAATCACGCTGGAAATGAAGCAACATCTTTGCGGGTTTTTTTATATATGCACATTTGAAAATCTGGAACTTATCCCTTTTGACATAAAGAGACCATCCCTGCTTGGGATGATTAAATTCTAGGACAGATTATGAAATAATAAAGTATTTAAATATTATGATGCAGCAGTACAACAGTGCAGTTATCCTTCCTTTTACTGCTTCAAGTATAGTATTTCTGAAAAGCTTTTTGCACTCCAGGGAAACTACTGATTATAAATTATAGAAGAGGCAATAGAATATCATGCATGTATGCAAAAAAAAAAAAAAAAAGAGGTTTCAGACCCTTCTCTAGATAAAGAACTTACTGAAGCAGCTAAAAATATGGAGAAATGAAGCGAACACAGGGCATGATCCAAAGGCCGCTGAACGCAGAAGGAGCACTGCAGGAGGGTTCATTAGGCATCAGAGTCATGTATGTCATGAATTACTATTCACCAAATGCAAATAAAGAATGTTATTGTATATGAGTAAGGATAAAGTCTAATTGCAATGTCTAGGCATTCCACTTGGATAAAATGAGCAGATTTTTCTCCAGCAGGTAGACTTTCTCAGCAAGGATTTATTGCCAATATTTATGTGAGAATTTCTAGTCCCAAAAGCACAGAAATGCTGGGAAACAAAAAGGAAAGAAAATACATCCAAAGAGGAGACCCAAATGTTTTCAAGTCACTTCTATAAATAAAAAATCTGATGCAAACTCATTATCATTTCACTTTTCAGTGCTGATTTGCTTCCTCAGGATTTCAGAGTGTGCATCTGAGAATTCAGACTGTGCATCATAAAGTTTCCCTCAGCAAATGCTAAAACTCCTCACAAGGCATTGCAGCCTGGCAGCAGCTATCAACTATCGAATGATGAGAGACCCAGTGGATGGCCATTGGTATTGTTCGGTGAGAAAACAGTTAACATCGTGCTTGGCTGTGTTGCTGGGGGTAGGGGTATCAAGGAGCGATGCCAGTACCTCTCCTCCTGTTGATAGTAGGCAAATAGGGATGTACAGCTGGAGCATATTTCTGGAATGGCTCTTCCCGTAGACACTGGAAGCTCCGAAAGAAATGTTTGCAGCAGATTTTTTGAGAACGGGACGGCAGAAGGGTTGCTCGTGGCTGACCCAAGTCCTAATGCATGTACCAAACCCAACCTGTTGTCTGTTCCAGCACTAACCTGGTTTACGTATTGCTCTCACCAGTAAAGCAAGATAAAAAAAGCTTCTCTTTGTGGACTAATGTCAGGAAGGAAATTATGCATGCAGATCCGCCAGCAAAAATAACAGTCTCGGGGTGTAAATGTACACACTGATACTGCTGTTTCGTTGCTATTTTCAGCAGCCCCTGTACCCTCAGGGGTGAGAGTAAGGACTTAACTGCTATCGCTGCTGTTCATGCATCAGCCTTAAGGTTCAGTTTGGACTCATGCTCTTTGGCCCATCTGGAGGTGATTTCTGCAAACAGCGGTCTTTTCTCTGAATCGGTCCAATTCATCACCCAGAGCCACACCATGTGATACTGTGGTGCTGTGGGTATCTTTTCTCACATCAGATATAAACCCACTTTCCTTCATTAGACATCTCGGTTCCTTATTATTTGCACTTTTATTTAACTTCAGATCATGCCTAGGCCACGTAATCGCATTCCACATACCTAAGCGTTCCCCACAGTTTTTTCTGGCCAAGATACTTACTTCAGGCTCTAAACTCTGGTGTAGTCCTGCTGTTTAAAGTTTTTGTGTTTTGTTGGAGAGAACACTTATGTCATGGTGGGTTAAGTGAAGTATATCTATCAGTTAACCACTTCTCAGGAGTACTATTAGGCTTAATTAATGTTTGTAGAACGCTATTGAGATTCTCATGAGAAGCAGCTATAGAAGTGCAAAGGATTATAATTAATTTAAAACTATCTCATTTTTGAGTAAATGGCTAACAACACTTAAGCTGAGATTCTCCCAGTAAAACTAATTTGTTTGATTCTTAGACAAAAACATTCTGAAATCTGGGTTTCCATTTCCTACCACCACTGTATGATGCATTTTGATTTTTATTGTCCTTTGACATCCTTTGATACATCCAGGCACATAACACAGCTTGCTTTAGTTCAGGAAACACTGTCCAGCATATGTAAGTCAGGTTAAAATAAAACAAACGACCAAAATAACTAAATTCATAAACTCAAAGGCAGTCCACATCACCATTTTCCTTTAATATATTAAGTATTTGAACCATAAACCCTGTAATTAATATTATGAAATAATTTCCATATTTATTTAAAAGACATCTCATTTACATAAATAGTCATTATCTGGAAATAGATCATTAACATTCAGAAAACTGAGAAGCCAGATTGAGAGCAGTCAAGACGTACCAAAGAGATTTGCTAGACTCCCTGTTTGAAACTGTTCTGAGAGAAAAATCTCTGCTCCTGAACAAGCTTAAACAGGACACCGCTTTGGAAACACAAGCAGTGCTTCATCCACATGACATCACCAAACAGAACAGTTATTTTGTACGGTGAGAGAACATTGGGTCAGTCTTCTCACTAACTGTCATGGAGGGTTTCCAAGAAAATGCATCTGACACATCTGCACTGAAAATCTGACCCAGATTATAGCCGATGTTCTCATAACACAGCTTTTTAGCTTTTCTGAAACCCTACAGCATTTCAAAATACCTTTTAAAATACTTCTGTTTTTCAAAATACTTTCAGCGGTTGCAAATTTCGCATCTAGTCAGAAAACACATTATGCAGAAAAGAGAAAGAAGGAAGAAACGGCACTTCCATGTTTCTATTTGCAGCCTAGATTCTTTACTCCTCAGCTATTAGCTAGAGAGTCACAGGTATTTAAAAATATGTCCTGGTTGCCTGAAAGAATGCATCTCAGGCCCCGCTGTCAGTGCTTTTGCCATGCAAGATCCAGAACACTCATTATTAGAATTTTTTCTAGGTAGAAACAAAACCCCCAGTTTTTTAAAAGCGACAGCTACAGAACATAATAAAAAAAATACTGCAGTTACCCTGTTAAGCAGACCTGTCTCTATCCTTTTTCAGAATAAGACACTTCTTTGAAGTGTAAGTGTAAGCCCACCAGAGTAAGGTGATATAATACAATCTTCCCTGTTTGGACGTTTTTCTTACTAATTCCTAAAGAATGGAGGTTGTCCTGAGTACTGAGTCATGAGGATTTCATCTCAATATTGATATTTTTAGTATCTTGGGTACTTTTAAAATCTGTATCACTGCCCAAATCCTCTCCTAATTATCTGAAATTCTTTTCTTCTATAACTGCTTTGGAATGTTCCCTTGTATTATTGCAAATACTGGCCTTATTATATTGGGTCCTAATTATACTCATGTATTGATTCGGTTAGGTAAGAGTGTACTTGTTTAAAATGTGAGCAACTGCTGAGAAACTGAGGAAAGACAGAGTAACAACGTTATATCTGAGCGGTGAGTCATTGTGAATACAGGTCAGATCAAGCTTCTGCCCTTTTCTGAGCTCTCTGAGGATCTGGTCCAGCTTACCTGAAGGAGCCCCTAACCTCAATAGACCCCTCGTGCAGGCAGAACTCAAACTTACGTTTGCATTCCTTTGCCATAATAGCACTGACACTTCAACATGGAAGCCTGGAGGAGATGAACACTTTCTTAGCCGCTGGACCACAACCTGGAGCTGGCAAAGGAGAGTGAACACAAACCAAAGCATCTTGAGAGTAAAATATAAAACCTACTTGTTTAACCCAAGGTGCCCCAAATAATGCTATGGATCTGCTCAATCTCATCCACTTAAGTCTCAAAATCAATGTCAAAATTTGCTGACAGCAGAAGAGGAAGAGTGACGTATCTGATCCGATTCATACCTGGGGGAGGCCCTCTGCTGCAACAGGAGGGAGCTCTATATAACGAGGCAGGCAGAGAGAACTGTGGATTAATTAAACTCCTTCATCACCTTCTTGAATAAAGTATGACCAAATGTTGATGCAATCGGAGTAGTTCATGTAACCAAGTTTGAATTTTACTCATACTGACGCTACAAAATTATATTAATATATGGCAATTTAAAAAAATCACAGTCTGACTTTTAATACAAAAAAGAATACTTCCCCTATAGATAATGAGATTGGAGGAAATGTCCTTGGCAAGTCAATTTGTTCCAAGCTGCTGATGGTTCCTGTTAGTGACAAGGATTTTTTTCAACAAGGAAACAATGGAAAACAGATGCAAAAGCATTTACCAGAAGGCCAGGCAACAGCAGCTCTTCCAAAACGTCAAGTGTGCAGAGTAGAGTCAATTTAAAAGAGAATTAATTATTTAAACTGAATTAATTTGACTACAATGAAGCCCTGTTAAGCCATCTCATCCATCCTGCTTCCTACTGTGCTACCTCTTACAGTCTAAGTCTAAATACTGACCTCTATTTCCAAATACTTCAACCGAAAAATCCCTTAACCAGTCATAGTACCAATATGTTGCTTTTAAAATATATTTACTGCATCCCTTCCAGGAACTCACCCAAACTATTGTGCTCAACTCCTCCACGTTCATATGACTTTAACCCCTGGGTCCCCATTTTTCTCCATTTCCTCTTTCAGCTCTGTACTTCTTGTGACATTTTCCCAGATGTTTCAGGCAATTTCCATCACTGCATTCATCAGATCCATCTTTTCCCTGCGAATCTGCCCGTTGCATAAAGTCCCTCACATCTTCATTTTCAACAACTTTTCTCCTTTGCTTCATGCGTTGCCTTGTAGTTGCTTGCCTTTGGAGAAAGGAAGGTGACTGCAGTTTAGGTCTACAGCTTTCAGATGAAAGTTCATTTTCTCAAAAGCATATCCATACCTATCTCCCCTGGAACCACTTGTCCCGAAGTGCTTCCTTTCCTTCGAGCACGTGGACCTTAATGTTGTAGTACAACAGATCATCACCCACAGGACTGCTCAAGGAACTGCTGTGCCCACTGTTTGCGTTTGCCAGGTCAAGACAGATTTGCAATGCTATCAACATTTTAGAAGTGGCAATAATAGCTACCTGGTGCTCTTCTTGCTTGACAGCGTTATGTGAAATGTGGCAAACACCCGCAGAGCCACTGTTGCTCTGAAACCTTTAGTTTCCCCCAGGGAATATCTATAATCGTGTCTACCAGGGATGGGCCAAAGCTGTCACTTCTGTTTTCCAGTTTCAACATGGGCAAAGGAACCATTCCAAACCCATCCTTTTCTGTTAGTGTTAAAAACTTGAGCAAAAACATCTGTGCTAGGATTTACATAAAGTAAATTCCTTTATGTCTTGTATTTCATGGAAGAAAAAGAATTCCTGTCTATTAAGCAATAAACTTAATTGCCCTGGGTCTTGCCTTTACTGGGAATGCATATCAATTTAAATACATCAGTGTAAAAATCAGGCTCATTAAACTAGCTCAAAGCCCTAAAATAGATTGGATACTGTTTTAACACTTGCATACAGTCATTCATATTAAAGTTATAATTTATAGGAGCTCATAATGAATATAAACAGGAATTAAAACACCTGAGGTGCAACAAAAAATGTTTAACTGATTTTTAAATTGACAGTCAAGAACGCTCTTCTGTAGCATATTAAAGGCCTCGGAGGAGTGCACTTGGTTGGGATATACCACTCCTTATTTCATGGTGTACTAGAAACAACACAGAAAATGTGAATGCAGCAAGGCCAAACTAACACCCTCACTCTGCCCATTATATCAAGGGATGTGAACTGAAGTCGGTGAAGAATTTCACCACAGAAATGTAACCCAGCAGATGCTAATTCACTTTTTTTTTTTTTTTTTTAACCTAAAGCATGCCACTACCATCAAGCATGACATGTAACTGCTGTTCAGTCGCTGTAACATAAAGGCATGTGTGGAGTCCTCTCTGACAACAGGCCCAGGCAAAAGGGCAGGTCAAACTAGAAAGGAGCCTATGGAAGGTCCAAAGAGCAACAATTCCTTAATGATACTTAAATTAATCTTCATAGACCTGCAGTAATGTAGTATTTCTTAAATTATTTTGTACACTGTCATTTTCTTGTCGTGCGAGGGGAATGACTCATGTACATACGGAACAATTTGAGGGAGTTCTTAGAAACCATAATATTTTGCTTGATCATTCATAACCAAATACGTAAAGAACTGTTCACACTATCGCTATTGTGCAGCTTGTATTAGATCTCCATAGTTACACTTGGCATAACAAGTACAAAACCGAAGTGTCTTTGCAGGGCTGATAAGCAGGCAGGAAGCAAGTGAACATCTGCTACAGCTTTAGATGGTTTTGCCTTCAGCGACCGCTGAAAAACTTCAGGCTCTGCATTCCACGTACTGCTTGCTTGGCCTTTGACACCAGCAGCTGTTGAACAGGAGACGTAAAATGTTATACCTACAGGAAAGGAGATGCATTATTTTCTACAGGAGTCTTGGGATGTTTAATGGGGTTTTTTTCTTTCCATTTTCCGATCACTAGAAACACTGGATAGCAGACACTGCAGATGGAGTTATCTCCTGAAGGTCAACCACTTCCTATTTTACAATATTTTTTTTTTCTAATGTTCTGTTTTCCTTTCCAAAACTCCTTTGTTTTGTTTTGTTTTGTTTTGTTTTGTTCTGGTTTAAACACCAGAAACAATTGTGCCATATACTGAATAGTAATTATAATCGTCATAAGGAAACCATGTGCTTCCCTGAATCAGGGCTGGGGCTTTCAGTCCAGGCAATCTGTCTTCTTGTAGCATAACAGCATTGCTAGAGCATGGACAGCCAAGGAACAGAGTTATGCAAAACAAATAGCAAACAATTTCAAGCAAACTATTTCTCTGTTTAAAGAAAGAGCTGTTGAAAATGATGTTTTACAAATGAGCTTAGCCATTGAGTACAGATTCTCTGCTTCTGTATGTGGAGAAAATCTCTGCTCCAGATAGTTCAGCAGTTCTCCACCTACAGAGTATTTTTATTTGCATGGAAAACTGCTAACAGAGAACTGACAGCAGCATATTTCTTAGAATATTGAGGCCCATGTACTGTAAATGCATCTTTATGTACTTTCTCTGAGATTGTAAGTTTGCCTAGGAAATTACAACAGTTCTGATGAAATCGGATTTAGCCATGTATGGTAGATCCTTTGGGTCTGACGCAATGAAATGAAAATGGATTTCAGAGTAACAACGAAAAAGATGAAGACACTACTCCAGAGTTATGTAAGTGTAACTGAGAAGAGAATCTTGCCCAGAAATTCTGTGTTCTGCGCTTTGGAGTTGTATGCCGTTTTTTATATGTGGTAATCTTAAACTGCAGATGGATGCCGTTTTGCCAGAAAATAAATGAAATACAAAGATGACTTCAAACATTTTCAGGAGCCATGCTGACACTCAAAATAAAGAAACATCGAGTAACTTTCCTACTGAGACCATAAAAGCAGAGACACAGTGATCAAAGCAAGAAAAGACAAGACATACTCCATCCCTAATACAAGATGCTTTCTCTTTCTAGGACTAAGAGCCTACCTGGCACAGAGATGTTATGATAGTCTACAAATACAGTATATGAGGTGGATACTTTGCCAGTATTTAGTTAGTTAAATACGGGAATATCTACAAAGACATTAGATTTTAACCCCTGAGGCTGGCAAACGACTGACTCAGGGTACTATTGAATTATGGTAGTAGTAATAATAATAATAATAATAGTGATGGCAGAAACATATTCATTTTGGTAGAGCCATACCCTAATCCTGAATACTTTCCACAAACACAGAACAGCAGATTGCATTTGCTCTGAAGAGTGTACTCTCAAACAGGTAAGAAAAAACAAGATGAAAAATACTGAATGAGTTTGCACTAGTGACAAATATCTTAGTAATTCTGTGATTTTGGAGGGGTTGGTTGTATTAAGCCAAGAAGGAGTAGCTGGGCATGAAAATAGGCTGTATGAAGCAGGAATGGCTGCATTATTTGCATGTTCATAATCACAGAATCACAGAATGGTTTTGGCTGGAAGGGACCTTAAAGATCATCCAGTTCCAACGCCCTGCCACGGGCAGGGACACCTTCCACCAGCCCAGGTTGCTCCAAGCCCCGTCCAACCTGG
>JAVJGI010000063.1:5854100-5866213 GCA_035590275.1 Ibycter americanus | reverse complement strand
CCAAATAGGATTACAATTAAAGTTTACAATTTATTAAATGAATAGAGGCAAGCAAACAGCGCTGGGTGCGCCGGGAGCCTCCGCTCAACCAAGACGCACACACCCCATATTCAGTTCCCTTCTTTTATATATTTTCCTCAAAGTCTCCTCCCTCTCTTTTTCCCGCCATGTGACATCCCATTGGCGGCAAGAAAAGGCGGATCTTCTCTTGCTTAACACTATGCAGTTAGCAACAAAACCGGTTTAAGCTGGTATACTAGAATGTTCTGCTAGACAAGGAAGGGACAGAATGGTTACATGCACAAAGAGGGTCACATTTCACCATGCGGCCCCGGCATTGTTTCATACTGACACGAATCAGGTGAATACATTTCACACTACTATGTTTATGCAACTTTGATTAATCAATATTTTTGAAGAGTGTTTAATTAGAGAGTGGACTTGATGACCTAGGTGGTTCTTTCCAGTCCTGTGTTCCTAATTAAATGAAAAGCATATGCTGGCAGGCATTGATTATTGGTTTTTTCCTCAGGAAATGAATAACCAGCCACATGCTGATAAAATAATAACTCAGGAAAAAAACACCAAACCACCATAGCTTGCCTCTATTCTAGAAAACACTTCTGGTTTCTAGTTTAGGTGAAATGGAAATGTTACTTGTTTCTGTATTGAATAATGTAATTTCATTAGAAAAACTCTAGAAAATTAGCACATTTATTATTTCAGTCTTATTTCCTGTTTTATGTTACCCAAAACATATGGCAAAGAAAATCTGTAAAATGGATAATTGACTGCTTCCACATTTGAAGGGTTTTACTCCTATGGGAGCAGTACTTGTTCTGCAAAAAGCCTCTAAGTATTATTTTGGCAAAGCTGTTCATGTGATAAACCCTATGCAAAACTGGTACCATTGTAGCTGTGCTAGTGGGAGATCACATCTGATGGATTGAGCAAACTTCCACTATTTGTGATTTATACCTTGCTAATCTAATGTAAATTTTATGTTATACAGTCATCTTAAACATTACTTTCTAAGCTTTTAGTATATTACTAAACAATTAAGATTGGGTTCTGATCAAGTGTTCTTTTCAATCCCTGCTTCTTGAAGAAGACAAGATGTGCAAGACAGGTTGTGATTTCTGGCTGTTTGAAAGTCCATCTGTCTGCCTTTCTGATAATTTTTGATCCTATTGGCTACTTTCAATCTAATTTTAATCAGGTTCCTTAAATTCCATTGCTTATGGGACTGTTTCCTTAAATTGCTTTGTTAACCACGAAATAGATGAAGTATTAAATCTTACAGATAAAAGTTTGCATGTATATGTTTTGGCAGTAAAATATGCAGCTTTATGTGGCAATTGAATTTAAGAATTTGGCTTAATTTAGTGATGCAGTTATCTATACAGTAATCAAGTTTTCCTTTTCATGCAAGAAACTAGACAAAATTCAGGTTCCCATGAGGGCAGAAAGTGGTAATGAAGACAAGCTTCTTTGTTCCATTTCTATTTACAGAGACATATTTCAGTTCTATTTTTCCAAGCAGTGGTGGAATCAATAAATCAGAAAATCTCCCTGCTCAGAAGTCTTTCATAGAAATTACGCTGCCTTCTATTTTTTCTTCTTTTCCTCTGCGATCCACCTTCAGAAACACCTGTCTGTAAAGCAAAACGCAGTTCCTTCCACAGAGAATATTCAGATTCCCAGGACATGTGTTTTGTTTTGGCTGGGGAAATATGCTTAATTTTTAGTTGCAAATGCACTGAAGTTACACCTATTTATTTTACAGAAGTTCAAACCAACCTACAACGATCTCGAAACATTTTAAATGTGCTATATAATCATATAAATGAAAACTGGTCATTCAGTATGCCTATATAGATCAGTGTGACAACCATTAGAAGAAAATCAACCACAACAAACCAAAGAAGGTGTCCTACGAGGCTTTGAGCAAAGCCCAGAGGCCACCCAGCTCTTGGTCCCTCAAAGGTTCCTAGGGTACGACAGTGCTTGAGGAACTTGGCGGTGGCAGCAGCAGTTAGACAGAAATGATTCCTGCGGTGGCATCAATCCATATGCCCATGACTTTATTTCTATATTCAGTCAACCCAAAATATCTTTGTTTTCGTTCTATAGGTCAAAGGGACTTTAAAAGAGATGAGTGAATTCAGTAATTTTTCAGATTCCACAGTATTGTGTTTGCAGTGCAAGTATGAAGCGCTCCGGGAGGGGGAGCTATCTCTTAATAGCTGGAACTGGATGGAGGGAGCGTGTCCCTGAACGGCAAAGCTCTGAAAATAATAATTCAATCTTTTCTACTTTAGAAATCTACTTTAGGAACAATACAGAATTTTTGCATAATATATAGGGAATTTAATTCGCAATTTCCATTTCTACAAAAGCATTAATGACTACTTTCATTAAAAATATTATTTTACTTTTTGCAAACCACAAAAATTTAAAACATGGAATTCAGAGTGTTTCTTTATGCAAAGTACTTACAATATAAGTTTTGTTACGGAATTTACTCTGCGCTTTTACTGTCAGCTGAGTCAATCAACGTGATCCACACTTCTTCATTGCCATGTTTCAAAAAATCTGCATACCAAAACCTCTGTTTTCAGTAGATATGTCCAGTCATTCATCTGTTTATGTAAGCTTTTTTTTTTCTTATGGAGAAACCAAGCAATAAGGAGAAAAATAATTAAAACTCTATGTGAAAATTCACAATTCACAACGAAAATGTTTCTTTGTTCAGTCCAAATATTTAAATGAAAATAAAAACTTCCTTGCAATAATCTTTTCAGAGAAAAAGAGGCCATACTTCGCAACACAGTAGAATAACTGTAGTTGCATAACTCATGTGGGCAATTACAGCATAGAGCAACTGCAATTATATGGGGCATATATAGTAATTGTGCATTTGATACCTGTCTAATATTCACGTGTTCTCTGCAAAGGAGCCCAGTGTTTCAGACAAAGGAGTCCTTGCGTTTCCCCACACGCAGTTGTGTAAAGGATAAAAAAACCTCAGCTGCAACTCAATGTCTTCTTCAGAAAAAGTCTGATATTAGCATAGAAGGACTTGATATGATACTTCATGAGTTACTGTAAGTGTTAGTCATTCAGTTTTACTGTAGCGCCTTAATCCTGTGGCAAGAAAGAAAGGAAAATAACATATAATTAGAAATTCTCAAATAACTTAATTAGAAATTCTCAAATAACTATATAAATCCTGATTTCTTATATTTTAATTTGTGGATGAATCAACTTACTGGAGTATAAAACCTGTCCACAGCTGTAAGGAAGTTATTGATCTAAGTAATGTATTCATATGTCCACATTGTATATGAAAAAGACCATACTGCTTCAAAAGTTAGGGAACCTCAGCAAAAAATGTGGTTTATGGAACGAGTGATAAAGAGCATGTGACCGAGAACTGCTTCACAAGATGGAGGTCACTGCCTTTGCACTGAAACCACGCGCGTAGTGTTTGATACAGGCACTGAGTGCTGCAGGAGCTCGTGAGCCATTCCCACTCCTTGCCTGGAGACACAAACAGTCCTGAAGCTACCGCTGGAGCAGCTGCCTAGCAAGGAAGAAAGGTGTTTCTAGGCATTGATCTTTTTCTGCTCTCAGGCAAAGGAAATAAAGCACAGAAATATAATACCAGTTATAGTGGTCGGTGCTGGAACTGCCAAAGAAACGGGTATTTCACTCTTCTACCCAGTATCAAGCCATTAACCACCACCCTAGCACCAAGTTATTTGGTACTACTTCAGTTCTTGGCTCGCATGTGTCTGTGAGAGATTTAATTTACCCCTTAAGCAAATATACAGGTAAGTGTAGTGTCTTTCCTTCTAGATGTGTCACATCTGTTGACAGAGCACTGTACAGTACAAAAACTTAGAGTAGCAATGGAAAGAATTTCTCAGCTGTGTCAGAAGGCAGAAGAAATCTGCAAGCCCTTCTTAATGCTTAACTTCTCAGGGTACAGGCCTTACAAGAGTTTTCATCTTACTTCCACTGGATTCAGACAATGAGAAGTTAGTCTTCCAGAGAAGCTCAACCTTTACCAAACTTCTTTACAGATCTCAGCAGTAGAGGCATAACTGTAATGTCACTCTATTCACAAAAGTCAAATGCACGTAATTCCCTTTATCTCATTAATCTTATCATATGATTAGCATATAAATGTCATAGTTACACTGCACATGTGTAATGTCCAGATTGGCTTTGTTGATCCAAATTGGGCCATTGGTAGTACTGTAATATTCCATTTCCACCCACCAAGATATACAACTAAATAACAGGAATCTTTACATTTAAATTCTCCCTCTTGGAAAGAGAACAGCTTCTCTGGGCGACCTGTGCCAGTGTCTTGCCACTGTCACAGTGAATTTCTTCCTAATATCTAATCTAAATCCACCCTCTTTTAGTTTAAAGCCATCACCCCTTGTCCAATTGCTACAGGCCCTACTAAAAAACCTGTCCCCATCTTTCTTCTAAGCCCCCGTGAAGTATTGAAAGGCCGCAGGAAGGTCTCCCCGGAGCCTTCTCTTCTCCAGGCTGGACAACCCCAACTCTCTCAGCCTGTCTGCATAGGAGAGGTGCCCCAGCACTCAGATCATCTCTGTGGCCTCCTCTGGACTCGCTCCAACAGGTCCACGTCCTGATGTTGGGGGCCCAGAGCTGGACACAGCTCTGCAGGTGGGGTCTCGCCGAGCGGAGCAGAGGGGGAGGATCACCCCCCCTGACCGGCTGGCCACGCTGCTGCTGATGCAGCCCGGGATATGGTTCACTCCCTGGGCTGAAAACTATGCTATTGTCTTCCAGATTTCAAAGGGAACTGAATTATTGAAGCTGTATTCATATTAGAATAATCAAATATCTGTCTTGAAGTGTGTGCACATAGCATCTAATCAGCTTGGAAACAGGCCAAAACTTGAAGCAATCTTTAGAATTGCAGAATCAATACATCAATTCCCATTAATTTGGTATCAGAGGAAACAAATGTGCACCTGTCTGAAGCGTGTGTGTTCCCCTCAGAGATGTACTAAAACAGGCATCTTCTGCCTGCCTGCCTTCCCTGTGCCCTCCAAAGAAACCAGGGTCAGCATGGGGGAAATCTGGTCTGGCTCCAAAATCTAATTAAGCCAGTTTTAGTAACCCAGTACCTTGGCCAACTTGTACACAAACTCTTGGCCAAGTCCAAGCCATCCCAAACTCTACTCCATCCACTGCACCGAGTTCCTTGTTGCTCCCCTGGTGCTCCAGTCTCTCTAAAATACATCTCCACTCCAGGGCTGAGAACATCCAGGCAAGCTGAGACAGACCTCCTTTCAGTCTGTCAAAGCCATAAGCTGTAATTCTGCACAGTAGAGAGACAATATTAATGACTAATCGTAATCAAGAGTGCATTTTCAACCAGCCAGAGTTTTTGATCAGTCCAAGTTCATAACCAAAATGATTCTATGATTCTATAAAATGTGCTGTGCTCCAAACATCTTGCACATCTTGCTCGCTGCACAGCTGGCTACTGAGAAGAATCTTATCCCAGAAGGTTTGCTCAAGCACACAAAATACATTTTTAGCATCCCAAAGGTGCGCGTTCTCACAGAGCTGAGAGTGCAACCTGTCTGACAGCAGCTTTCCAGAGAAAAGAGCAGGAAAGAGGCAATGGGTGATGAGATTAGACCCCATGGAAGGCGGCTCCTGCTTGGAATATCAACACATCTTTTCAGTCTCTCTTGTTGTGACTGTTTGTGCTTTTATCAAATTTTCAGTTTGCTTCTTCAGCTACAGGACCAGATGGCTCCCATGCATAATGCACTGAATCATGGCAAGGCTTGAGGTATTTGTTATGTATAACAGCAAACACATGCGCTGGACCAGGTTAAACTCTTTCACAGTTAGCATATGGTGCATGCTGCATATGGGTGGTAGTACAGCAGGTATCTATATATACATACAGTCGGGAGATTGGAGTATTTTTTCTTCTTGCAGGTTGTCAGGAAAATGACTGTCATACCTTCAACACAAATAGCAAGAAATAGAGGCAGTGCAGTAACACATGGCAGAGGACAGATGCTAGGCACTTCCCGTGATGCGCAATGCCTGATGGCAAGGAATCCTGGTGGGCCAAGGACAGGAGGCTCTCGTTCCCCCTCTGATTCCCCATTGCAGCTTGTGATTAAACTGGTGCTGACACCTTGCCCGGAGCCTGTTTGCACAGCCAATAGCCATGGGCAGTACTCCTGGCCATGAAGCACCTACTGAAAAGGAGATAACCTCATTGTTTGAGAGCATCTTTGCCTCTGGCATTTTGTAAATAGAAAAAACCTCCTGATTTTGTCCTCACTTGCCTCACATAGATCTGGGGTAGATTCAAGATGTGGCATCCCTGTGAAATCGGAGTGAATGGGAGGGGTGTTTGCAAATGCAGCAATCACTGCTTGGCGAAGGGCAAGGCTGTAGGGTTTACACAGAATGGGATTTGTGCTTCAGGGACAAGACCATAAAAATCACCCGATAGTCCTCCCTTGCTGATATATTGCAAAGATCCATTCCTGAGCACTGAAAGACACTGGAATAATGAAAGATGCTTTTTCGATACCTAGGAGGTGACTGTTTCAGAGAATTCTAAACTGCCATGCTGGGGCTCAGTGCAAGTAACAAATCCCAGGGTGGTTGAGGGATGTCCCAAATAGCACACCTGGATACGGTGTGCGCGCTCTGGGTCGCACAATGAAGGAGCGGCCGAGCAGCTGACCACTTTCTGACGGCCACGCTCCACCCCAAGTATTTTCTGGAATGAGAAAATTCTCCTTTGGCTATTTTTCAGTCTGCTTTTCTTCATATGTATTTGACATGCCCTCTGTGTTCGGAGTGACAGGACACCTCATGAGCGGGTGCCGTGCTGGCCTTTGCACACAAGCGTGAGCGCTGGCAAGCAGCGGGACGCCCATCAAGGACTGGGACACTGACCAGGAATGTCAAAACTGCAGCCTGTGCAGAGCGGCTCTGATGAAGGTTAACGCGTGTTGCCACCACCTTTGAGGTCAGCATTGGGCTCACTTTAGCAGCCCTATAAATAGATGCCCAAGGTTGACTGAGAAGAGGCTTTGGCTCTGATGGATCTGGTTTAGCATTCCCAAGAGAGGAAGGCAAATTCTTTTCCTTTTTCTCTTCCAGCCTCTAACCTTGAGTTGGTCTCTGTGGGAAACATGAGTGGCATTTGCCAGAAGAGCTGCCGCTGTGAGCCAGATGTCCTGCTGTGTTGCACGAACCATATGTACCTGCAAACCCAGACCTAATTCCACTAGAGACTGAAACTAATTCCTCACTGGCAAAACTAGGGAAAAAACCCAAACAAACTTGAACCTAATTGCTTGGAAACAGTCAGACACCTAGTGGATTTATAGGGAATATCTTTGGGATTATGAGCAACATTTTGTCATTTTCTTGGCAAAACCAACAACAAATATATTTAGAGAGGAATGATTGAAAAATAAGGGTTTCTATTTAATAAATTAATCTTGTTATAGCTGTTACAGCTTCTGGTTTGCCTGAAGAAGTTATTGCATTCTATAAAAAACCAATGAGTATTGTTTGAATGACCAAAAAAAAAAAGAAAAAAAAAAGAAGGGGACTGGATGGTTCCCAAGGTCTGGGAACAGGAGGAAGGGTATACTGCCAGATCAAAGCCATCCCAGTTGTTCCATCTGACAGCTCTCTAATGATCTTAATGAGCAAAGTTTTATAGTCTCAGCCTGGCTCCCTGGATAATTGTACAGCTTCACAACAAGCATCGCCATGCTGAGCACAGCCAGCCAGCTCTGTTGGTTGTTTCAGCAGTGAATGAATTGGCCACAGAAATCAAACTACCTTCTTCATTCCCCAGGGCTGATCTTTTGAATCCAAATTAGAATAGGATGGGACATGCGATAACGCTTGCACTGCTGTCGTTGACATTGCAGTTGTCTGGTAGCAACACCAACATCAAGCAGATTTTGACCCTAGATAGGAAATAAAACCCTGTAGTAGGGTGTAGTAAGAGGAAGAAGATTTTGAGCCATGTCGCAGAAATTATGTCTTGGCCAGAAATTATCCTGGAGCTGCCAGTATTATCTCGCTAATATGTCTCTGGAGGCAACAGACACAGACAAGGAGATGCGTGTTGAGTCCAAAATGGATGCAGGAAACTGATGACTTCATTTTGACAGTCATTACAAGAAACACCAAGTCATCAGGTCTGTTGCATTCAATTCCTGCTCCCAAAGCATACTGAAAACTTTCCTTCCTTTCTGCTTACCGTAATATTGTCCTAGTGAAAAAAGTCTCCAGAAGATGGTTAATTTTTCTAGAGCTGCTCCTTTCCCACTCTTTCTTCAGTGTTGCCGAGATCCCTGGAGAACAGCAAAACCAGGATGAGGTTTGATTTTGGATAGGTCTCTGTTCAGATCCAGGTCCTTTTTTATTCCAACTCTAGGGTTAGGAAAGAAAAGGCTGATATAGAAAATAAATTGATTGAGTCCAATTCTTCTTATATATTATTTTCTTCTTAGAGCTGTAGAACTAGAAAAAGAATATAGTGGATGCTGGAATTCAAGTGAGTTATCAACTGGAAAATCCATATTGAGTCCATGCATTTTCATTACTCCTACCTCTGGCATGGAATTACCTGAAAAACAGAACTCCTTGTATATCATAGACCCTTTCATTTGGTCCAGGGTTTTAAAAAGAGAGGTGTTTTCGTTTTTTTTTTATTTCAGTGGATGGATTTTATACTTGAAGGCATTTTTTTTTCTGACTGACATGTCAAACTGGGGGTAGTGAGTGCTAAGAGTATGCTTTTCTCTAATTTAGCAGCTGGATTGGAAAGCTTGAATTATCTCTGCATAATTGCAATGATTCATGGATTGTTAGAAAATTGCAAAGTATTGATTGGATTTCCCCCTTGGGAAATATTTCTCCTCTGATAAAACAGAGTACGTTCTGGGGCTTTTGTCCTTCCTGCCTTCTGCCCTGGGGAAGCCAGGGGCTCCTTTCATCTGGGAAATGGGAATTTGGGTCAACAGCCATTCAAGGACAGTTTTGAATTATTGTGATTTCCAGTTCCAAATCTTTCCCTGAGTTTTGCAAAGCGATGGGCTTTGCAAAGTGTGAATGGGGATTTCAGGGCCAGAAAAGCTGGGACCAGCAGCAAATACTGGCCAGCCCTGTTTCACATTCTTCCGTTTCCATGTCAAATATCACTGGTGTGTTCTGCAGAGAGACCTTGACCTTGTTGTGGGAATGCTACAGCCATCAAAAATGGTGGCAAATTTTCCACTTTATTAGGTCAGGATTTCTCTCGGGTTCTCAGGAGCTGGTGGCAGGAGGGAAGTGAGAGAATGCCGTGAGAGTCAGGCGCGGGGAGAGCCTGGTGCACAGTGCCTGGGGCTGAGCAGATCCGAGCTGATAGCCCTGACACACATCTGCATGTTAATGGTGCTGCCGAGGCAAAAGCTGGGGCCTTTTTGGCAGCTGCTGTATGAATTTCCAGGACAGAACCATAAATATGCAGTTGTGACTGTGACCTCTGCTTCTTTTCTTCACTAAATTGAACATCCAAGGGCCAGCTGAGTATCATTCCTTGTCTCTGCTCCAGTTGCTCGGAACGTGCTGCCTCTGCAAATGGTTGTGTCTAAGCACAAACCGAAGAATTATGAGACAGCGCTAATTCAAGGTTTGCAATGAATTTAGTGTTCCCGCAAGGATGACACTAATGGCAATTAATGCAGCAGAAACGCCAGCGCTGAATGACTGTTCTCACATTAAAAGCTGTCAGTCGAAGAGCACACAGTCCTCTGTTATTTCAGGCCTGACCTCTGCTTTTTGGCCATGTTTCATACACACGGCAGGTGTCCTAGGCCATCCCGTAACTACAGCAGCACGCTCCAGGAGGGGACACAAAGGAAGAGCAGAGCAGCCAAAACCAGGTAGCGCTGACAGCAACATTTCCTGAGGCTTTGTACATTCTCATCTGGGGCTTGCTCGAACCTGAACAAAATTAACCCAGGGCTGAACAGAACAGAAGGCTTCAACTCCTGGAGCTCCCTGCTAGTCCGACGCTATCCTCATGCCCTGCTGTGTGTTGGTTCTTGTTTAGATGCAACGCTCTTTCTGCTGTTTCAGTTTTCACCATGAAGAACCCGATTATCAACGATCGAATGCATTGAAACAGGCTTAGCTAGAAATAACCCCTGCCGCTGCTCACATACATAGCAACCTGCAGAAATGTTCATGTTACGCTGCACGATTGGTAAAAACGCTTCTGCTTCGTAACGTCTTCGTGTTCAGCCAGTGACAGCGGTACAGCAATGTAGGGACCATGATTTTCAGCTCAGCCAGAAAAGACACTGTTCTCACTTTGTGCCCTAAAGTTTTGCATAGGATGAGCCAGTTCCAGATGAGGAACATCTGCAATTTGGTGGAGGAAGTAACGCTTACGCATATGAAAAATGTAAATAAAGGGTGTTTCCAGGCCCACAAACAAAATCCTGAACACAAAAAGGAGAACAGCTCTTACAGGAGGATAACTAAAAATAGTTCATTTGTATTATTTCTTTAGAACTAATAACAATTCTGGAGGATGAAACCAGGCCTGAGAAACACTGAGTGAAAATTAATAGCTTTTTAACAACCAACTTAAATGGAGAACTGCAAATAGGATGTGAGATGGAAATCTTAACTACAGGGTTATAAATATAGCCCAGCCTCTACATGTACAAGTATCCATTATCAATTTTAATGCACTACTCAGTGTGGCAGGATTGCGAAGGGTGACAGGAGCAGGACGAACATTTGCAGACTCAAGATTTTGGGTGTTCTGTGTTCATCTGGAGATAAAAAGGATGAATCCAAAGATGACGCAGACTCCTGCAGACCTCCCCGCTATGCTGCCAGAGTGCTTTCTGCTCCTGCGAGGCCTGGCCTCGCAATGCCCTTGCAAAACTGGCACATGCAATTGTTCCCATGGGACACGTGGAGCAGGATCCTGGGGATGCGGAGCCCCGAATGCTTGGCGGGTTTTGTGCACCCATGAGGCTGGAGGTGCACGATCTGCCAGGGCACTGCGGTGGCTGGTGGGAGGACATGGGGTCAGCCCAGACCCCGAAGCTCCAACCTCACCCGTGTGCTCCCGGAGACCCTCCGCCGGCCGCACCGTGAGGCACTGTGGTCACGTTGCGTGTCGTTGTTATTAGCGCCTTGTTTTCCCTGCTCAGAAGCTCCAAGGCAACGTGAACTATTTATTTTTAAATGCAGAGGATCACGTTATGGTCCGTTATCGCTCCAGCAGATGGTAAGGGACGCACAGCTCTGCCGCTGACGCCCGGGGGTTACTTTCCACACCCGGGAGCAACAGCACAGCCACCGAGTGGGGGGCAGGCGACGTCCCGCTGCTGCTGGCGGCAGGCTGGTGGCAAAGAGCAGTTTTAAAGGCTTTGGTTTAGTCGTCTGGACGCAAGCGCTGTTTTTATTCTCTTCTGTTTAGGTCTCAACCGTGCGCCAAGGGAAGCCGACGGCAAAGCTGGTGTCCCCACGGCGCGGGGCAGATGCGGGGCCCTCGTGGGAGGGGACGCGCGGGGTGGGCAGCGGCATGGCAGCGCGGCAGGGGCCTGCGCTGGCAGCCTGTTTGCACCTCCAGAGCTGAAAGAGCTGGTCGCCACCTCTCATGCCTCCACCAGCGGCTCCATCGGCTTCACATGCCCCTCTCAGCCCCCGCAGGACAGATCTGTCAGCCCTGGGGTGGACACCCCAAGCTCCGCCGCGGTTGTGGGCAGCGCTGGGGTGGCAGCCATGGCCTGCCCGGGTAGGCCGGAGACGGGCAGCCGCACCGTGCTGAGGCGAGGGCTGGTGGGTGCCAGGCGAGAGCAGAGCTGAGGTGTGGCCGTCACCCCGCTGTGCGCGAAGGTGCCCGGGGAGCGATGGGCACGTCCAGCCACCACTTAGGCAAAGCAGGTCGAAAAAAACCCCACAGGAAAAGAAGAGTGGGGGAGGAAAATGCCAGGTTCCACCGAGATTTGAACTCGGATCGCTGGATTCAGAGTCCAGAGTGCTAACCATTACAC
>JAVJGI010000063.1:5587448-5853389 GCA_035590275.1 Ibycter americanus | reverse complement strand
CCTGCAGAGCGGGGAAGGCGTGGAACGCCCGGACGTGGACGAAGAGTGGGTGGACGTGGACGCCGGGCAGTGGGGCACCGTGCGCACCCGCATCATCCGGCCCGCTGGGGTGGCGGGCGGGCGTCGCTGGTGGCGATGCCCCGGGCTGGGGAGGAATATTTGCAGTCCTCTTCAATAGCTGGAAAAGGAAAGCGAATTGAGTTACGCGCTCAGCCTTGGTAGATGATGCAGCTGATTTAATACAGCAGGGTTATTTACCGCCCGCTGTATCCTGAGCCCTTCGCGAGGGGCGAGTGGAGCTGCTGTCTGACACCCAGGGATCCCGCCCCCTCCCTGGCACCGGCAGGGCACCCAGCTGGGGGCCGGGGAACCTTCCTCCCCAGGGCTGGTGGTGCCCCTGCAGTCGGCCCTACAGCCGCAAGTTGGGTTAAAATGTTGCGGGTTGTAGTTAACTGCTCAGTTTTTGCTCCCTGCGGAGTGAAATACCGGCCTGCTGTAAAGGTTCGTAAAGCTCGCTGTGAAACACGTATGGAGATGCTGCTGGTTTGAGGTTGACTGGCCAGCTTCTTAAATCCTACTGCAAAAGCAAGCACAGTATTGTAAAAAGTGGTTGTTTATTGCGACGGTATTGTGCATTGGAATTTAGCATTTAGAGTATTCCTTGCTACATTGTGATCGTGAGGGAGCCAGTGCTTTTCGTCATGAAACTTAGGTATCAGCGTGTTCTTTCTGTACCCTTAAGCTCCTGTAATAACTTTGAGGAATTACGTTCTTTTTTGTTGCCTATTTTATCCAATTGCCATGTGCAAAGTGGCATTATTTCTAACTGTAAATCAGTCATCTGCACTGCTATTAAAATAAAATCAGGAAGTACCAAGAAGTGCCTTTTTTCTCGGCTTGCAGCATTGGCAAGGGCCTTGCTGACAGTTAATTTAATCGCATCAAGCAATCTTGCCATAGGTGCTCATGTGTAGGAGTTATCAAAACCATTGCATTACTTTTACTTGTTCATGCAGTTTGTAACTAATGCTTTAGCTATGAAGGCCTAGGAATATCAGTGACGCAGGGTTTGTTGGGAGAGGTCCTATCTTTCATTAGAGCTGCTTCCTTATGTAATTAGGAAATAATAAAGTTGGGATCCAGTTATGTGGAAAAGTGCAAAGCTAGTTTAATTGACTGCCCTTTCTAAAGCTTTTTCTGTTTAGACTGGTTTATAGAGGCTCTTGGGAGTACCGGGAATGCTTTGAAAATGGTGTTATGAAGGTGAGTGATTCAGGCTTTGTAAAGCTGGAGTAGACTGCAGGAAGTTGATGCAGTGTCACATAACTGGGATTAATGTGGCAGCTGAAATAACATGACAAATGCAGAGTAATACAAATTGTGGAAACTTCTGTAACTTCCCAAAGGTGATGGTCATTCTAAACAAGCTGTCACCACTCTGGAATGATCGTGAAATTACTGCAAGTAGGTCTCGGAAATTAATGTCTCTTTACCAGGTGCTGGTCAAAAAGGCAGGGGGTAGGTAAAAACTCTTGGAACAGGAAATGAAAACTCAGGGGGAATGTTAAACTGATGTTTGAATCTGAAACATGAGCATCTTGGGGATTGAGGGAAAATACAGGCAGGAATGGGCATATCCCTTTTGAAAGGGATATTGTAGAATTAAAAAGATGGAGAAGAGCATCAGTATAATCAGGAGAGAGACCTAATAGATTCATATCCCATATACTGAAGCGATCTACAACTTTATCAAAATTAAAAGAGTGATTGATAAGGGCAAATAGGGGAAGTATCTACTGGTTTTGTCACAATTTGTGTGGGTATCTGGAATGCTGCTTTTATTGAGCAGCAGGCGAAAACAAAAGGACATAAAAGTCCCACAGATGTATATGTAAATTTGAGTGCTGCAGTGCCATAAATACTACAGATGGGTTTAAAAGGCTCCACAAATTTATAGAGGAAGAGGAATGTCTGTTGGAGCATTTCAGTGTGATGGTTACAATGACAAGTCAGAAGGTATTGCTTGTTTGAAGATGCAGGGGCTTGCTAGGGCAAAGATTAGCTTGTTTGTTCTGTTACACAGAATGTTTCTCAGACGTGAGTCCCTGACAGTCAGACTGGGTGTTGGTCTGTAAGGACACTTAATCCAGTAGGACAGTGGTTCTGGGTTCATGAACTTGAAGGGACATGGTAGGTTGGTGCGACTGAGTTCAGAGTTTGGCTTGGTTTAAAATAATTGGGTGATATTCTCTAGTCTAGCTGTCTTTCACTACTCTTGAGTTAAACTGTCACATGTCTGTTTATGTGAGACCTCTGGTTTTGTCCTGACAGCGGCTGTATGTCATAATCAGGCTGCCTCTGTTGGTGGGTGTAAGCTGAGCCCACCTAAATAAAATCCCAGTACCTGTTACAAAATACCCCTCTCCTGACTGTTGCACCACTTCAGCATAGGCTAAAGCCTAAGCCTAGCTTGTAAAGAGGCAACTTCTGGTAAATTTTTCTTGTCCAGCTGCACGTGTCTTTGTATTCTTCACTACTTCTGGGCTTTAACCGAGAACAGTGCCTACTGTTCCCAGCGCTGCATTTGAGGACATGCAAGACCTATGAAGTCCAGTTTGTAGAAATCTTGCTCTAATTGTAATGGGAGGGAAATATAATGGTAATATAAGGATATTACTTTATTATTAAGTAAGTTAATCCTGGCTTAAATGCAGGAACTTTTTACTGTCTTTGATTAAAGCAATATACTTGCAGTAGATGAATAGTTATCACAGTAACCCTCACTTGTAGATGTCTTCTGTGTTTTCTGTTGTCAAAGCTTGAGAAGATTATGTCTGCACCTTGACCATCTGGAACTCTGGATTTGGGGTCAAGCTTCTCATTTCTGAACATTGACCTGACTTACAGTGACATTCAGCTTATTGTTAGGAAAAACTCCATTTTTGGCTATCTGTTTCCTACTTTGCATCAGGTTAATTTCTCCAACTTCTCCCTTTGATGTTGAGGAAATGCTCTGAAATGCAATAAACTCATTGCTTTTGGTTTTAGAAAACACTTTTTTTTTTTCTTGTGTGTTTTGTTTAGAGAAATTTGTAGGGAAAAGCGGTTGCATGACACCTTGGTTTTTACAATGGTAGCAGGCCCTTTGCCTTCACTGCATTAGATGTGGAGGCACTTTTGTACTATGACAAACCTGCTGGCTTAGCCATTTCGCTACAGAGGCATTTGGAGGCCCAGCTCTGCGTTACGTGTAGTATGTACAGGCAGTGAACGAGCCCTACCCCAAAACGCCTTTGAGACGCCAGTTCACTGTGACAGGAAACCGGTGAATAAAGCAGGGGGGCACAGGTGAGGCGGGAGATTAATATAAGACATGATCATGTTAGGTTTATCACCAGCTACTGCGTGATGTAGGATCAGGTCATCTTATTCACATTTCCTTTAAACTCCAGCTGAAGTGGGCAGGAAGAGGTGTTCATCAGCAGGTTCTGCTGGGGGCTGTGAAGATGTGTCCAGGCTCTTTATTGATATGCCTCTTAATAGCAGAGCTCAATGCAGAGATGAGTCTTTTCAGACATTGTAATTCCCTAGTGCTGGTGTACTTGTTTTAAATTGTGTAATATATGACTTGTGTAATAACTTTTACCATAGACAATACAAGCTAGTGATGCTGGACTTTCTATTTTCAACCTGATTAGGTTGTCTGTAACATACTTCATGAGATAATTAAAGTATTTTCTGAAAACTTCAACTAAAAGGTTTAACAGAAATAAAAATTGGGTGAGTGAGCTGGAGTGTTGGTGAAAAATTAATAATCCTTTCTTGATGTAGTTCTCTAAATTGCTTTTTATGCAACTTAGGAAATTGAATTCTTATTTTGGTCTTCTACAGAAATAAAACTGGAATTACAGAATTAAATTTATGTGGTAGCATAGACTTCATACTCCCCCCCACCCAAATGCTTGCCTTAAACCTTTTGGGGTGGTAAATGCCGTAGATAGTCAAATGCATTGATTTAAAGCACAATGGTTGCAAATACTGAACTCGCTCGTCAGTAAACCAGTAAGAATGACCTGCCTAGTAGCAGTCACCTGGGGCAGGGAGATCACTTTCATGATTTCCACAATGTGCCAATACAAATCTCCCTTGGTTGTGAAGCTTTCTAAGGCACTGCTGCTGTAAGGGAAGGTTATTGATGGAGGTTTTCAAGACTGGATCCTGTTGCTGAACTTGCTTGAATGTTTCCTCTAGACCTTCCTCCTTGCAGTGCTGATGTAGTAAAGGAATTTGCTGATGATGCAAGGTGAGTGGTACAGGAGAAGGTCGGAGTGCAGCACTGGAAGGGGACTAGGTGCTTATGAGGACTGCCATCCCCCAAATGAGGTGGGATTCCGGATGTAAAGTTTTATGCCTGGGGACTCACAGGAGTTTGGCAAAGTAAAATTTTCCAACTTAAAGCTAAAACAGTTAGGTCTGATCGCAGGTTGAGCCGTCAAGGTGATATGGTCAGGAAAAGGTGATTCCAGCTCTAGGTATGCCTAGTAGAGATGGAAATACTAAAATCCCTGTATACGTCACAGGGAGATATCGCTTAGAATGATGTGTGCAGTTCTTCTCACTGGGTGGAAAAGAAATTGAAAAACTTGTAGGGAGGATGTTTGGGGAAATGGACAGTCTGTTTATAAGGAAACATTTGAGGTCTTGGCTTATTTAGCTAGTAGAACAAAGTCGAGAGAAGATGGGGTTGCTTTCTGTAAATACCCCAGTGTAAACACCACTGGGAGAAGAAACTAATAAGCTAATGGACAATGCTGGCACATGAACACCACCATCAGCTGACAACTAATTTCTTCTGAAAATTAGAAGGCAATTTCTAACCATTAGGAGTGAGTTTCTGGAAGAAAAGCCTGATAAAAGTGCGTGTGCAGGAACAATTAGCTTTAACATGGAACTAGATAACGTCATTTCCCTCCCAGGAACTGTTTGCCTGGGAGTTAGAATGGGACTCAGCCATCCAGGGTCATTCCTGCTCTATTTCTATGCTAAGAATATAATACTTGGGAACACTATGTAGTATAAAGCATCAAAATGAGGTAATTTGATAAGGAAAGCAAGCTTAAAATTAATAATACAGTCTGAGTGGCTGTTAAAGCTGTTTCAGTTCATGATTGTATTCGAAGAGTCATACTTGCTCAGACTGGCAGAAATGCGGAAAATGTGAGGGGTCGTAGGTGCCTGCTGACATAGCAAGCTGTTCTTGTGTCCGCGTTCAAGAGGAGCTGCAATGGCCCAATTAAGTAGAAGAAATAGCTGACTTCAAGGAGGAGAGTCTAATATTTTCCACTTTTAACTGGGACATATTAACCTGGTGCTGGAAACCATTCAGAACATAAGCAGCATGGGATTCAGACAAGGTAAGGAAAAAGAAACCTGGTGGAGGAATTAAAATGATCTGTCTATTGTGAAATGACGTAAAGCTGTGCTTTGAAATATACACTGAACAACAAACATATGTTTGAGGGGAATACTTAACAGGTATATGGTGCATCCTGTTGGGAAAAGGAAATTACATATGTATATTGCTTTTCCTGTTTAGAGAAGTTTTCAGCCGCTGCCAAAGCTGATGCTGGGTGATAGCAGGACTGATGTGTGCAAAGGGAGCTGACAACTTTGCCTCCTAGGAACTTGTTTATAACATGTCCCAGTGAACACAAATATGATGTCATCTAAAGCCATGGCCTAAACCTGTCAAAATTGTATTAAAGAACTTGTTTGCCAATTTGCTATGGCAGTTTGCCAGGTGGTGACGATGCAATTAGGTGCCCTGTCCCCTGCACCAAGTTCAATAGAGTTTAGCATCTTCTGTGCCAGCAAAGCTGTTCAGCTGTGTCAGGGCAGCCGACACTGAACAGCGCTGACCTGTCACATAGGAAAGCAGAATCCTATTTGCATTCAGCACATGTGCTTGCCACCTACCTGCACTTGCGATCTTCATAAACAGAAGTGGTTAACAGAACCACTCTGTGCTTTGTGCAACTTCTGCAGCTTGGCCGGCTGTGTGCTGAGTCAGCTGGCAGGGGAAGCTGGAAAGATGTTTATTTTGATGAAGTATTCTCCACAAGGCCGTGTTTGAAGCTACCATTTGCTGCAATTTTCATTTTGTGCAGGGTGTTTAAAGGTGCCACTCTGCCCTTGAAGTCAGAGAATCCCATTTGCCAGAATTGTTTTGCGTTATTTGAATAGATGATGTTCAGAGGGCTGCTGTGTGGTGCAGCAGCAGGTGGGAGTATTTGCACTGCGAGACTAAAGCTGCTTGGGGAGGGTTCTCACGTGATTTAAGTGTTTGGTGCACTCATTCCTCTGTTGTACCACACAGATGCTTTAACGCTGTGTTGCGGTGCCTTAACTGTTAAGTGATGTATGTTACTGAGTAGGTATTTCTGTTGGGTTTTTTTGTTCCAAAACAAGCATAGCCACAACTTTTTTTTTTTGTTGTTGTCGCTGGAGTGTACATTCTTTTGCTTGGACTGGCATTGATTCACTGCCAAACTTAAAAGTTATCAGCCTTTCTTCTCAAGGATCTTACTCGTCCTCTTTTTCTTCCGTTTCCTTCTGTTAGCAGTTCGGTACCTTATCTTCATAGGATCATCCCAAAAGGCTTCAGTTGGTGCGACTCTGGGTTGTGAATGTATTTCATCCAGTGGCCTGCATCTTGGTAGTGAGTTTTTAAGTTACACTTAAACTTGTGCGTTTCAACTCAGCATTACAGGATATTGCAGCAAATCCTCACGATATTTTTTTTTCCTGTAGGAACTGGACTTTAAACCTTCTGTCAATGTCTTGTCAAGCATAGCTGAATCCTTCCAATTAGTTTGCTGGCACTGGTGCCATGATGAGCCAAGCTGAGCCAGGGAAGGGGGAGTGCGTGGTGGTTCTGAGGCTCTAATTCTGAGGCCTAACAATACCCAACAGCATTTTAGAGCAGTTTCAGGCTCTGGCCTAAAATGGCTGGTAGTTGCAGCAGCAGAGAAGGACTGTGGAAGGGCACAGTGCTGTGGCTCAGCTAACATTTTAAACTGTCCATCAGGGTGACAGTGGTCTTGTGGGTTTCCTTGGGTTTGGTTCTTTTTTCCGTTCACAAATTGTTCTGCTACAGTGGGGAACCTGCCTTCTGCAAAGGTATGAAGAGTGTAAAATGAAGGCAGAGTCTGCTGCTTGCCCTGTGTTTTGGACTTCTTCAGCAAAACAGATTTATGTTGCGTGTTGTGGATTTTTCGTTTTGTTTTTTAGCTCGAGTGTTGTTTCAAGGATGTGAAATACAAACAGTTCCCAACTTTTGGAGTGACAACCACGTATATTCTTCCTGGAGGAGGAGTGTTCTTTCGTGTTGGGTAAAGGAGACTGAAATGTAACAAGTAAAATTCAAGTCTAATGTCTGTTCAAAATGCTGCTGAATGTGGCAGCTCTGTTTCTCTAGGAATATCAAGACTTGGACAGTAGACCCGTGACAAGGGTAGTGGTTTTGCCACTGTTTTCCTTCATGCTTCATTCTGGAAAATAAATGTTTATTGCAGGTGATTGTCAATGTGTTATCTACATCTGGAATCTGATTCTTATGTGATTTTTTTGTCTTGTAGTTGTACTGATTGGAGACTCTGGAGTAGGCAAGAGCAACCTTTTGTCTCGATTCACTCGCAATGAGTTTAACTTGGAAAGCAAAAGTACCATTGGAGTAGAGTTTGCAACAAGAAGCATTCAAGTTGATGGGAAGACAATAAAGGCTCAGATATGGGACACAGCAGGGCAGGAGCGATACCGAGCTATAACGTCAGCGTAAGTGATAGTTTGAATAGCCGAAGAGAAGCTTTTGCCGAGGAGGGTAATTCTGGGCCTTTCTGATTCCTCAGAAACTGCAAACAGGGGGTGTTTGTATTTTATCGAGTAATATCCACAACTTATGGTGGAAAGAAGGTTAAATACTATTCAGCCCAGAAACTTGATATAGTGTGTGCTTGCGCAAACTGATTTACTTCTCAGTGCTCTCATGATGTGTAACTGGAGGCATTTCAAGCCTAGAATGCAAGACCTTTGAGAGACTTATTTCAATGGAAGCACTTGATAAAACCTCCTTGAACACTGATGTTATATCAGTGGTAGTCTAAGACCAGAAGCCCTCCTGTAGCAGCAAGGAAAGACTGCAAGACTGCTCGCTTTGCGCACTTTTTTAATTGGAAAAGAACGGCATAGGAAAAGCTGGATTTCAGTAAAGCTGGAGGTTATTGTGGGGTGGAAGAACACAGCCTGTTTCTTTTTGAATGTGTTATTGTGCCTCTCTGGTCTGAAAGGAGATCAGCTGTGGCGTTTTGTAAAGGGAATAGATCAGGTTGACATTTTTATGATCCAGTGAGTCATTCTAAAGTCTCTCTGTCAGTATGGGCCATGCACCCACAGTGATGGGTGGGGGACTTTTCAGGAGTGGATCAGAGCTTGGAGGCGACAGTAGCTCCCCACAGATTCCAGAGCTTCATTTTTGGGATGCAGGGTTCTCCGCAAACACAGGCTTCGGCTTACTCCCTAGACTCCGAGCTGCCTTGGCTGCTCTGGTGGTTCAGTGGCATAACCCTGGTCTGGATGCTCTACATTGCTGTTTCAAGTCCCACGTAGCTTGGTTCTGGGTATTTTTTTGTTTAGCTGTCTTAGTAATAGCTACTTCCCGTTACTGCACAGTAACTTACTGCTTCTAATCATGTTTCTTGCTGGTTCTCTAACATGTCTTTTCACCCACAGGTACTATCGCGGAGCTGTAGGGGCATTATTGGTATATGACATTGCTAAGCATCTTACTTACGAGAATGTAGAGCGATGGTTGAAAGAGCTGAGAGACCATGCTGACAGCAATATTGTAATCATGCTTGTGGGGAACAAGAGTGACTTGCGCCACCTGAGAGCAGTCCCTACAGATGAGGCCAGAGCTTTTGCAGGTTGGTGAATTCAAAATAATTTTCTAATGCTGACTGTCTGGGGGATCTGCCTACCTGGTCTTAGATACGTGAGTGTGCTGGTAGGGTGAAAAAGTGCTCCTGGTGATGTTCCTCAGTGTCACGTACTGGTGTTTGTCCCTTTATAATTCAGTCAAAAAGGAAGCCTTGAAGAATGTGCTTGCTGATGTGGTTTAAAGAGTCAGCAAGAAGCACTTGAAGATTTTAAACCACATTTATTCTCTTGCCTATGCATTGCTTCTCTCGCAGAAACTGCCTATGGCTTTAGGTTTGAGTTTCTTGTATGGTGGGTAGCTTTGTACCTACTTGTATACTGCCTTCTTTGCACCAACTGATGTGGAGCCCTTAGCAGATGCCCGTGGCTGAACAGACTTCCATTAAACTGGCTTTCCGACTCTTGTTACATAATGATCTGTGAAAATAATTCTAGTTTCTGTAAATCTTGCCTTGTTTTAGGCCAGATTCCTTTCACTCGGGAGTGTAGCTGGGTTTCTTACGTTAAGGCTTGCTGTAGCTGCATTTGCAGAGATTATGGCCAGTGCTGAGGATCCCTGCCTGCAGGTGGAAGACACTCATTCCCTGGCAGGACTAGGGCTAGCCCTGTTAAATAAGCTGCCATGACATACTAGCAGGTGGGAGGTGGAGAAACTTGATGAGGTTAAAGAAAATCCCGGAAGCTTCATTACACAATTCTTGAAAGTGCAACAGATTCTTACTTTCAGTGATGCGGAAAGATGTGCCTCAAAGTAAAACAGCACTGGGCGGATCCCCTGTGCCTGGGAATGAGTGTAAATTCTAATGGTGGTGTTGCTTTCAGATCATGTAAGGGGGAAAAACCCACAACTTTTTATACTTGATACTCATGCGTCTCATCAAAGACACTGCACATATAATCTGGAACAGAAGTTCTTCCAGATGGGAAACAGATATGTGATGTACCCCTCTAATTATAGCATTTCTGTCCACACAGAGAAGAATGGTTTGTCATTTATCGAGACGTCTGCTTTAGACTCTACAAACGTGGAAGCAGCTTTCCAGACTATTCTGACAGGTGAGTCATCTAGTGCTTTGTGTTTCAAGGGGGAAGGGCAGCAGGTTGCTCAGATATGATGCAAATAGGCATTTCTTTGCTTATAAAGTGTTTAAAATTTTGCTATTTAATCATTCCTCACAGCCGTAAGTTTTGGAGTCCAGTTTTAAAGTGTCACAGTTGAACTAGGCTGACTAGAAACCTGGGGCAGATCAAAGTGAACAAAGATTCGTTCCTGAGTTCGTGTTCCAGTTTCCCATTTGTGTATGGTATAGGGAGTGGCCACAGGAGAGAATTGTCTCATGCAAGCAGCAAGTTAAACAGCCATTGTTTATCAGAGGAGAAGTCAATCTAGTTTGTTTCTGTCTTTAAAGGTAACCATAACAGTTGCCAGGGGAAAAGGAACGAAAGTGTAGAGATCCTTCCTTTGAACAATACTGCTACTGGTAGTCTGAGACATAGTGACTCCTGAACTGCAGGGTAGTCCTTGTCATTGCATTTAATAGGCCTGGCTGGACTTTTGGCCT
Organism: Ibycter americanus; assembly: GCA_035590275.1. NCBI lineage: Eukaryota > Metazoa > Chordata > Aves > Falconiformes > Falconidae > Ibycter > Ibycter americanus. Next base: position 5,842,833 of record JAVJGI010000063.1, on the reverse strand, counting down.
CTGGAACATGTGATTGCAGAGAGTGCTGTGGTTTTTATGCTCTGTGGATAGAGTACTTCCTTTTTGTTTAAACCCTTCTTTAGAAATGCAAAACTTGTTAAGACTCTTGAGACGTTCAACTACAACCACACGGGGGGCCTTAATTTAACCATGGCTTATAAAGGATAGGGTAGGAATTCACAAACTGGCGTGGAAATCACTAGCTGTCATGGGGCTCTTGTGTTGCTGTGTACCCTATTGCCTGTAGCCAGGGCATAGTGGGACAACAGTGGTGTGCATGTTTTTTGAGCTCTCATCATTCCCAGCTTTGGCAAATCCTTCGCTAAATCTCTCCTCTTGGTCTTCGAAACACCTGAGACACTCCTCTGTTTTGGTACGTCTCTCTGTTCTAGCAGTGCCAGGCAGTCTCTCCATTTTCTCCAAGTGCCTCCAACATGTTTCGCAGTTGCAAATTTAAACTCCCTCCTTTCTGATGTAGCACGTGCCAGGCTATGTGATGTGCTTGGTGTGAGGAGCGGCCTCACTTCTAAGCTGCATGTCTCTGTTAATCAGATCTCATCGCTGTGACATTGGCACCTAGTTAGTTTTGACTTTTTTTTTTCTTTGCCTGCTAATTTAGACATTCTTTTAAAAATGCATCAGAAAGGACTTGTTAGCCGTACTGGAACATGCAAGTGAGGAGGCAGCTAGGAAGTTATTTACTGTAATAAAAGTATAAATTCTGTACAATTTCTTGAGTTGTTTGAAATGCTTTATGAGCACCCTAGCAGTGGAGAGAGTTTTTAGGCTGCTGGAGTGTTATCTGCCAGTGTCCATCTGTTTGTTTGTCTTATCCTTAGTTGTGAGAGGCCGCTGAGAGGGTTCTGGTTGTATTGTGGTTTTTACAGTGGATCCCCAAGCAGTAGTGCTCCTGCCCATATACTAGCAAAAAAGTGTGTCTGTGTTAGATGAATAAACAGTGCATGGGGATGCTTGTCAGCTTGTTACTTCATACACTGCTAGAGCTGAAAGTTGAGTTTGTTTCCTCTTTAGCTGCGCCATGTGGTTCCCTTTTAACTTCAGTGTAGTCATTTGGTTGTAATTCAACATTGCACAATTATTTTTTTTTTTTAGAAAAAGAGATGTTAGTATATACATTTACTCCCTACATGACTAATTAATTACTAATGCCGTCAAGAGGGCGGATGGCTAAGGAGTGGCTGGACACGATGGTATCTGGGATGCCTGCTGGACTTCCTGTTTTCTACGCCTACCTAAAGGCAGTCCTGTCAAAAATGCTCATGAATTTGGGCATGGAATTTTCAAGAGAAAGACATTTTTGTTGCTTATTTGTAACTGCTAAAACCTGAAACGTCTTCCTTGTATGCGTGTGTTCTTAGTCACCTCTTTCCTCTCGGGAGCACCTAGACTGAACTTTGAGGTCAGGTTCTGGCCAAACGTGCTGTGTGTAATGTGGAACAAACAGCTTCGCTGCTTGTTCTTTCAGTTTTCAGAGGGGATCAGGGCCCTCAGATCAAGGTTAGTTAATGAACTTTCATACTTATGCAGCACCAGCACTGATAAAACAGAACTGGAAATATATCAGGCATTGTTTATCCCTTCCCGGCGTAGCTGTCAGGCTGTCATAGCCAATATACACCAGTCACCTAATTGCCCCCATCACCCGTTAGACTGTTCTGTTCTCTAACAGCGATGGCTGAAGAGGTGGAAAGTTTCCTGCATGCCCTGGGCTGCTGCCTTACTTCCACAGAGCTGTGTGACGCTCGGGTGATACACTGCCGTTGCCATGGGGAACAGTTCACCTCTTGGGCACAGGCTAGGCTGTTTCTTTATCTCTTCTCGCATGCTTCCACCAGTACCTTTTATTCCAGAAGTTACTTGGGATTTTAATTTGTGGAGGTTTGTTATTTTTTTTATTTATTTTTCCCCCTGGTTGAGTTTTTCTGTAAGGGAGAGCAGTCTGTAATGGAAGAACAAGCGATTAAAACTTGCCGTTGGTGGACTCTGACAGATTGCTGAGGCTGTTGCTTTTCCACAAACGTCAATGTTCCCTGCATGTTGCTGTGGCAGTATTTTGGGTAAAGAGCTCTTGGGTTTGCGGGCAGGATCCTTGTTCAGGAGGGTTTGGTTCAACTGTGCTGGAAGAAACACTTCTGCTGATTAGTGGGCATGTGGCTCACTCCAGACAGGAGCTCCTGTTTCAGGGAGATAAAGATGAAGTAAATAATGCATTAACAGCAGGTTGGCTCCATCTCGGCTGTGACTGGCATGCTAAGGACTAATGTTCTGCCAATAGACTTCTTGATAACACTTCACAGCTGGCTTTTTCTGTTAATGATTTGCTTTGAAGGAAAGAGGGGAGCAGTCATCTGCGGAATGTCGTTTTCGGAGTGACCCTGCAGAATCATGGATCGCCTCTATTTGGCGAGGCTGCCTCCAAGCACAGCGCCTGCAGGTGGAATGCTCACTGTCCTTTGAAGAAGGAAGTTAGTAAAGCCAACAGGCTTTGCCACAGGCTGCGGGCGGAGGTGGCTGACAGAAGGAGGGGCAGGGCACGCTGCTGCACCAGCTCTGCTAGTATTTGCAGTGCTGGGAGCTGCATCATAGAGACATCCCAGGCTCACAGTGCCTTTCACACAGCTGCTTAGATCTCCCCTGATACAGGGTGTCACAACTAATGTCTGTAGCAAAACTCTTTTCTCCTGCAGCCCTACTGAAGCTGGTCTGGTTGGGACAGTGTTGGAAACTCGTAAGAGTACTTCCCTTGGAGGCATAGCAGCGTCTATGTTAAGCTTATCCACATCTAGATTCTCAGGTTAAGCCACTTTGAATGGATGGCTTTGGGCATGGGAAATACGAATCCATTATAGTTAGAACAGCCTAAGTGTGTTAATCTGCTGTTGTTACAGGTGGAAGAAGGGGGAGAAGGCTTTTCTTTCCTCTCCCTGTATTATAGAGGACTCTTAGAGGGCTGGCATGTCTTGCATCTAGTGGGCTTCCTGTCCTGCTGTGGATTCCAGATGAGGTTTTGGGGACCTTTTCCTTCTGTGGCTTAGAGTAATGGTCCCTATCCAAATTCTTCTGTTGCGAGATGTCTAGACTCTAAGGGCTGATTGTTGTGCACACAAAGCTTCTTTGTATCATCTGGCAAATAGGAGAGACTGGTATTATAATCCTAGCTACTCAGAGCATTCACAGCAGGATAAAGCATCCTTAAAGTAAACTGGAGTCTGCCTCTGTTCCCTGCCTGGCTCTGTGCTGTCTCTGTTCCTAGTACTGCATTCTGCTGCGGTTTCATCTCTGAGGAATCCCATCTCCAAGGAAACAACATCACAGAGCATTAACATCAAAAAACCTAGGGATTTCCTCTTTTGTTAGGTCTGTACACCTGAGAATGAATGAAACACTAGTGCAGGCTGAGCAGACAGGGTCTGGACAAGCTCCTCCTAGGCAGCAGTGTCACTTTTTCCCAGTCCCTCTTACAGTGCGAGGCCTGTCTCGCACAGTTACCAATTATGCAGTGATGCATTCTGTGAATGTGCTCTTAATAAGGTCTCATTCAGTTACTGAGCAGAGCATAAAATGTAGTGTCTTCATTAAAAAGCGCATGTCTTCATTAGCCTGGCATTCCTCTGTGCAGACCAGTTTCTTCTGTGTGTGCCTCTGGGCAGTTTGCTCCAGTGAGAGCAGGTCTGAGCTGTTCCCGACTCCCCTTTCACGCCAGCACAGCTGTGTGTGGTGGAGTGTGCAGCTGATCCAGGGAAAGGCAGGTTTTAGCCATTTAGGCTTTCATCTAGGGCAATACAACGTGGCTGCACAAAGGTTTGTGCTGCAGAGGAGGGAGAAGCAGCAGCAAGCAACTCACTTGGGGCTGCTGTGAGTTGGTTCAAGCAGCACAGCTGCTACGTGTCCTGGCAGGACTGCTGGGGAGGCGGTGGAAGTGGGGGGCATGGAAATACCTTCCCAAGTCAGAGGGAATAGACCCTTCCTTCATCAGCAGAGAAATCAGCGCTGTTAGGATTGTTCTTAAGGCTTCAGGGCTGCTGTAAGATGAGTGTGTTATACAGAGGGCACCCTGTTCAGATTTCTTGCTTATAGGGCTGGAGGAAGTATGTGACAGCTCATGTTAAGGACAAGTATGAACTTGTTCAGGAAGTTCTCTGGAAAATTGAGAATTGTTGCTGAAAGTGCTACTGGAGAGTTTCCGGTAATGAAGGTGGTGAGAGCCTTCTCCCGATAAACAGGAGCGGGCAGCGTTCTGCACTTGGGGGTAAACTGGCTGTCTACCCTGTGCTGGGGCAGGGTAGTGGATCAGAAAACTTGTCCTGAAGAATGCAGGGTAGGTCTTTTCCAGCTGTGCTCCTCTGATCTCTGCACCCCGGCGCTCTGCTGAGCCTTGCTGAGTGGCCTGCCACAGGGAGAAGCTGATCTTTATCTGCAAATTCCCACACGGGGTTGCAGGTGGCTTTAAAGATCTGATTTCACGGGATTCATTTAACTTGTGAAGTTGTTTATGTGTGAGACTGTTGGAAAGACGAGTGAACTCGAGAAAGGGTGAAATCAGAAAATCCTTTTATGTGTGCAGCTCTTGGTTGCCTCAGTGGCTTTATCTGTAACTGAATGCATACGTAGCATCCATTTTTCTGAACAGTTTAGCCCTGTCTGAGTCTGAGCTGTCAGTTTGGAGGCCCGACAGGCAGATTCCTTCAAAGTGCCGCTTGCAAAGGTTGGTGTTACTTGTATAGCCCATAGATACAGCACAGTATCTACGCGACAGATTTTTATTTTGCCAGCAGCCCCATGGACACTTGCAGCCCTGCTGTTACTTTTCCTGGGGAGCACTTGGCCTCTCTGTGTTGGCAGCTTAAATCAGTGCAGGCTCGTTGCATCAAGGGCGAGCTTTTCAGGCCCTGTTTGGCAGGGACCCTTTTTAGCTCCTCGGTGCCATCTCTTCCCATTGTCATAAAAGCAGGCGCTTAGCTGTGTGCTCAGCCCTTGGCAGCAAAGAGGACCTCTCTGCGCTAGGCTGGTTGCTCAATTTCCAGTACTGAAATGATGTCAGAATGTGTGCTAAGCAGCATCAAAATTCTGAACAAAGGCTACTCACTAATGACAAAATTTCTGGTGGAAAAGATGCGTCTTGTTTTGGGGTCAGGAGAGGTGTGTGTTTGGGCAGTCATTATTCAGGCTGATAAGAGACTTCAGACCTTCAGAAGAACTTGGACCTTTGCTTTGTTTTCCCAGAGCTGTTTGCGAGCTGTGCTCATCCCTGCTTCCCTCTGCGACGAGTGAAGTGCAGATACTCTCATCTTCTGCAGCCTGGGCTTATCCGATGCCTTATGGCAGGGCAGTGAGCTGGAGCGCACAAACTGGGTGTGGGCATCAACTCCCTTCTCTCAGGGGCTCTGCTGCTTGGCAGTGCTGGTGTATTTGTTGCCAGCACGCTTTTCTGTTGTGCAAAGTGAAATATGTGATGTTGTCATTTCAGGGTCGGCTTTTTGCTGAATCTGAAACGCTTTCAAACTTGTTTGTTAAACTGAGGTTTAGTGAGCCTGTTGTTGTTGTGGTGTTTTTTTTTTAAACTTTACTGGTTTTAAAACTCAAATTTGCAAGTGAGTTCCCCATGTTCTATTTTTGGTGTCCTTGATTTCCTTTCTGGGGGTGAAGTGCTACTACATACGCTGTACTCTTTCTTCAGTGCAGCTGAAGTAAGTGCTTTTGTAGCTACTCTGAGTTTATGTACAGCATGTGCCATCAACCACTAACAAAGCCCAAGAAACCGGGCAAGGCTTTCCCTTCAGGAGTGCAGCATTCCCCACTGGGCAGCTGCTGGGGAAGGCACAGGAGTTTAACCCGTGCTCTCCAATTTATGCTGCAGTTTCTTCATCTGGAGTCCATATTTCTTCTCCGTAGTTTTGAATTTTAGCTACGCTAACACAGCAACAGATTTTGTAAAGGGTTTGTGTGCTGCTTAAAGGTGCTGAGTCTCCACTTTTGGGCCCCAGTCAACCTTTTCTGAAGATTTAAAACCATTTGGGCGATAGGCGAGGTATTGTATATGATAGGCATGCCGAGAGGGAAGCAATGGCCCTTGCAGTCCTATCAGAGAAATTTTGAGTGGTTCTTTTTAATCTTGCTGTTGTCTGTGGGTACGTCAGCAAGCATGTGACCACTGTCCTCAGAGCCTTAAGAACCATCAGAAGGAATTGATGGGGCACATAGGTTATGATTCCTAATTAAAAAACCCCTGTGAATTCTGTCTATTTACCAACTCTTATCTCAAGGGAAGTAAAACAGTTGTTAAAAAACTCATTTCTTTTGCAAACACATATTTTATATTCTGAATACAGAAAGCATCACAATTGAATTTCTTGTGAAACCTTCTGTGCGTTACCAATATAGTTCCAAAACTGTGGGAAATCTTTATATAATTTATGCCTGGTTTCCCTCAGTTTTAACTTTCTGACGGTGTTTTGCTGGTGTACGCGTAATGACTAGCTCTTTCTCATCTTCCAGAGATCTATCGTATTGTTTCCCAGAAGCAAATGTCTGACAGACGTGAAAACGATATGTCTCCAAGCAACAATGTGGTTCCCATTCATGTCCCTCCAACCACTGAAAACAAACCAAAGATGCAGTGCTGTCAGAATATATAGAATTGTTCATTCTTTCCTAAAAGGCTGTGTATATTCCCCAGGTCCGAGATTTAAATATATTTGTAATTCTTGTGGTTACTTTCTTGTGTTTAGTTTCTGCTTATTTCATCTGAATTTTTCCATGTCTTAAACACTTTGATTTCAGTGTTTATGAATCTATTACTTCTATGTGGCTGCAGTATTTTTCCAACACCGACTTGTCGGTTTTGGTTCAGTAAATTGTTTGGAACTGAACTGATCTCTTTCCAACATGATGCCTGCTAGTCAGAGCACAGACACCTTTAGTGAGCACTCGAAGATGTTATTCTGCTCCTCGCAAAACAGTTACTGTCGGTCGAACTAGGAAAATACCTCTGGGCAGGATAATCTTTCCTTGTCTTAAGGTGTTGTATACTGCATCTAAAGCTTGATGAAATGCCCATTGCTCTGAAGTGCAATTTTAATGTAAGTTAAATGTTTTTGGCTACATCTTCAGATTGTGAAGTTAAGGAAATTTTTTTTTAATGGAATATTATGGGGGAGAAAAGAGAATTTCTTGTGAACAAGCAGCAGGGTTCTTGCTACCTGTGAAGGAGCTGTTGTGGTTTGGCACCTGCTGCAGAGGAGGTTGCAATATGAGGCAGAGCTGCTGGGAGGCTGGCTGGGGAGATGCTGGTGGCACTCCAGCTGAGGTGCCTCTTGTGAAGGAAGAAAAGCACGAGGTGTGTAACTGATGAAGGGTCAGTCTAACACTGAAACTTGCAGCGTGTTTTTGTGCTGCCTGAGACTTGGCCCCCACAGTGCTGGTGGTATCAGGATTTGAGGATGCCTTTTTTCTTTCATGGTCCACAGACTTGAAGGGTGTTCTCACATATTACATATCACATTTATGAATAGATGCCACATGCTTATTCAAATGCTGGAGTTGATGAATCAATAACTTCCACAACCTCGTCTTAGTTTCCAGTTCTGTTTCATCCAGTATTTTTAAATTATTCCAGTGGTTTGTTATATGTTCCTTAAGAAAAACATCTGGAGTAGTTTTCTTATTGGATGCATTCCCTCTGTGGACTGTTGCTCAGTACAAATCATCTGTTCAATTTGCTTGTTCAGGGATACATGAACTGTGCCTTCTGTCGCTGCGCTCACTGCATATCACTCTGTGCTATTCCTAAACGCATTGTTAATACTGAGATTTAGGGGCTATAGGCGCTGAATTTCTACAGTATTTAAAAGAGCTGTTTGTTGTATAAATGGCTGCAGTTATTTATACAATTACAGGGAAGTACTTGCTTGTGGGGGACGTTTCTCAAACTCTGATACGACCCACTTGGAACATCCAAATCTGGGTAGGCACTACCAGCTGCGTTTTGTACCCAACCTTTCTGTCTTGCGGTGCTCATGATGTGTAAGGCACACAGAAGGCATTGCTGTAGTCGGTCACTTGTTTTTTGTTGTTTTTTTTTTAAATCCATTTCTCCTCCTGGTATTAATTCTGAAGATGCTATTTTGATCTGTTTGTAAATTACTTTGTATTTTATGCATGTACTGTACCTTGATTCATTATTTTTTTAGATTGATTTAAAATATATTCATCCATGATTCTAATAAAGAATTACAGGGGACGTCTCAGTGTGGTTTTGGGTGCACTTTTTGGGAGAACTGGGAACTGACCTGAAGGTTTTTATGTGCTGGAAGCTAGTAAGCTTCTTGGAACCGGCTCTGAGAAGACACGGAAGTGGAAGTACCCCCAGAAAAGGAACCGAAAGGGTCATGTAACACCGTTGCCTTCGTTACTCAGACTAGGCCTGCAGCTTTTTGGGGCTGCTGCAGTTCATAGCCATGACAGTTTGGCAGTGGCAGGCAGCTTTTGGACTCTGGGAGGTCTGTGGGTTCACTCCAGTCGAACCTCTGAATAGCTTTTACAAACGTGTTTGGGTTTTTTTGTCCACATTGTCACCAGTAATAAACTCCCATTGGACAGCAAGCTATTGCCTTCTACAGCAAATGACTTACGCTTTTTGGTCCTGCTTTGGTGTCCTGCTGAGGAGCTGGTGTACAGGAGCCAGACTGCCTGTGAGTGTTGTGCTGGTGTCCCCGCCAGCAGCCGCCCCCCGAATGTGTGGTGGCTCTGGGGACAAAGGCAATGTAGGCCGCTTAGTATTGCAGGAGAGTCTGAGGACAAGGTGTCAGGCTGGGCCCTTGCTCGCTGTGGGAGTTGTTCCCGCAGCGTTTTCTCTAGCCAGACCAGAGCATATTTTGGAATTAACCAAATTACCGCAGCAGCCAAGTTCTAAATTTGTCAACTGGAAATGCAGGATGAGTTTCGCTTCGCTTTCTTTTCTGATTCACGTAAGCAGGCAACTTGACTTAGCTTAGCTGTCATGTCAGGTTTGGATTTCACGTGCTTTTATGCAAGATGCTTCCTTCTGCAGCAAATGCAACCGTGACAAAGCCTGTGGGAGCACAAATGGCTGTCGGAGGCCGAGGCTGCCCCTGCCCCGCGCATGTGCTGCTTCCTTCGACCCACTACAGAGCGCTGTCTGTAAGTCCTGGGCAGCTGTGAAATGGCTGTGGGTGCTGTTAGACACAGTAAGAGCTCTTAATTTCTTTTTCCTCCAGGCCTTGGGTGGAAATGCTGTGCAAAATCTGATTTTGTACTTATGAACTGCTGCAACGTGGAACATAATGTTTTCATGCAATAGTTTGTAAAGCCTTCATAAGCCATCAACTTCCAAAGCAAAATCAAACGGAGTATATGCAGAGATGTAACTTCTTACCCATTAAAGCCTTTGCCTCATGTTCCATGATTTTATACTGCTTTTTCCTGACTAAGCACCGCAGTGCTGCGGCAGCAGATCCTGGCTGGCCCTGGGCTGAGTGACGCTCCTGGGACAAGAACGTGCTTCACAGAGTGCTTTGGGAGAGACAATGCAAGACATTATTCCGTCTGAACACTGACCCAACGGCATATTGTTTCTGTTCAGCTGCTGATTAATCATTCTCTTCCGTAATTGGCATTATTTCTGCACTGAAGTGTCTCTTTTCTGCTAATAAGAGACAACTGATTATAACAGATATTGCTTTTGGGCCCTGAAATGAGCTTTCGGAGTTTCTGGGAACTCTGTATAATGCTGCAAAATTAGCTTTACTTGCCAAAAGCTTTTGCTGTCATTTACATATTTGAATAGTCGCAACCTTAACAATTATGAAGCTGTTCAGCAAGCATCAGTGGTTCTTGTGTTTGATGGGAGTTGAGGTCCTGACTCTTAAGCAGAAAGGACATGGAGTTGTTCTGATTTAAAGACGTTTTTATTAAGCTAGAATTACTTATTCTATCAGTTCAAACCTGATGAATTTCCAGCTTTAAATAGCTTATTGAGTATGGCTTGTCAAATAAGAAGATTACATGCTGGGCTTTAGTTAACAAGATTTTTAGAAATATGAAGCACAAATATTGAAAAAACTTCAGCATGTAGCAGTCAGCTGCGTTGCCCGGGAGTCATTAATTCTGAAGGTGTTTCTGCTGCAAATCTATGCTCGTGATTTATTGATTAGGCTTCCTGGGAGCGCTGTCAAACCTGCTGAGATGGCTGCCGCGTGTCCTGGCTCATTGCTGCTGGGGGCAGTAGGGTACACTGTGCTGGCCTGTACCCTCCGGTGCTCACCTGAAGGCACGACACCCCGCTAGTGGCACAGAGCGCTGTCCTGACACGTGCTGAATTGCATCGCGTGAAAATCGGAGAGAGACCTGGTGCTGGCACTTGCCGCAGATTGCTCTTTGTAGGTGTGCAGGAGCTGGTCCGGCTGGGTTCGTGTGTCACCGGGGTCTCTCGCTCAGACCCGCTAAGGTTAAACTGCTGAGGAATTGTGAGAAGGGTACGTACAGAGCCAGTTACATTTTGTTTTAAAGCTAGGTCTTACTCGAAATGAACTCCAAATTACAGTCTGAATTACAGCATTGTGGTTTCTGAGAAATCCTGCGACTTCTGGCTTGTAAACCTGATGCCTCCTGGTTTTTTTTTTTTGTTGAGGGGGGCAGCCCCTTTGAGACCAGCCACATTGCCTGGAGGATTCAGACCTGAACTCAGGGTGGACGTTTTAGTCTGCAAATGAGTACGTTTCAGAAAATACACACTGAGAGAAATTCAGTTTATTTTGTACAAGGTAGAATACCTTTGCACAGTGAACAAATATATTACAAATCTGTCTTGCCTTAAAAAAGTATTGCCATTTTGGTGCCTATTTCCTAAGCTAATGCTAATATACAAGAAGGTACTTTTTTGTTGGTTTTGTTTCTTTTTTTCCTGTTAAGCTCTGTGCACACTGTTGCATTTGGTTTGAAAATCCAGCTTTGAAAAAAAACCCAACTGAGCACGTCTCTGCTCTCTGGAGTCTCATCGCAAACTTTACAGCAACACACACACAAAGATTGGTCAGGCCGGCAGCTGAGACTGCTTGTGCTAGGTGTCAAGGTAGGTCTCTAACAAGAGTATTCCTTACCAAACTGCCTTTCTCTTGATAATTTTGAGGTAAGTCTTTCTATTCATGTACATAAAATATATTCCTACTGGCCCTACAAAATAATTGTCTACTTACATCTCAAATAAGGCTTTCCTGGAAAATAAAATTACTATTGCTGATCAGTCATTGCCCCCATGCACACATGCAGCATTCATGTAACTACTTATGCATTATCCTGCAACATGAAAATCTGCTGCTCTGGAAGCCTGGGGGTTCTCTGGGCTCAGCTCAGCTGCCTCGCTGCAAAATGCTTGGTTTGCACGGAGGGGTTCAGAGCCAAGCTGACCACCCGGCGGGGTCCCAGCTCCTTCGGCAGTGCAGCGCCGGGGCTCCCCACAGCCTGACATGAGCGTGTTGCAGCGGTACGCCCAGGGGTGCTGTGCAGGTTGCTGGTGGCTCAGTACCACTGTGCGAGGGGCTTCCATCCCAGCGGCGAGGACTGAGCCCGTCTGTGGGGACAGGGGCTGGGCCCCATCAGGGTGCTCCGAGTGATCCGATGCCTGGTCTGACTCAGAGCCGGCATCAAGCTGCTGCCTCCGAGCTGGAAGGCTCCTCTTACCAGTCCCCTAGACCAGCAGGTTACGCGAGCGATCATGCTTTGAGCAAACGAATTGGTGCTGGTTTCATTCTCTTCTACTTCCATTGATCTGGTGAATGTGCAACAGAATTTTTTTTTTTTTGTATATTTAAGAGGCAATCAACTTGCTACTTCCACATTTGCCTAATAAAATTACATACTTAGAATCAATACTATTTCATGCTCAAAATCTACAAGGAACTGCTTAACGGCAAGTATTCTACTTTCTAGGTCAATAAAGATCATTAAAAAAAAAAAATCATGGTGGCTTAGTCCGAAACTTTACCATGGGCCAACCTCTTGATAATTAGTTTACAAACAGCTGCTGAAAAAGAAAACCCAGTTTCAGCTCAATTTAATGACATTTCAGGTAGAATTATCAATGGATCAAGTTGCACTACATGGTAATGCACATCAAATCAAAGGGTATCACAAATGGCATGCTGTTAAGCGAATCATGATGAGATGGTTTGTAAAGATGGTCTAGAGAAGCCGACGTGTCTTAGCTTTAGGAAAGGAAACCAAACCAGGGTTAGTCTGTGCAAACCTGCAGTGTCCCAGGGCAGGGAGTGAAGGTGCATCGGTTTACACTGCCTGACAAATCTGGTGGAATTATCTAACAAAAATAAAAGCTGTATAAGGAAAATTAATGCTTATCTGTGCCAATCAAAGTACTTCATAGCTTTTTAAAAGTGTGATAGGTTGGCTGTGAGACTCACTGTTGAAACTCAAGTCATTAGCAGAGATCAGTGGATATTTGCCAAGATGTTACATTTTAAAAACTGTACAGAATGTGTCTGTGCTAATATTCTTCAACTGAAATACCCTTGTACTGAATATAAGGATGAAAATCTCAGTGCTCATTACCAAGTGTGATCTGCACAGGTTGCACATGGTGATGGCAGTAAATGAGGTTTCCAGACAGTGAAATGACAAGTTTCCCTGCTTTCATTCAGAAAAATGTCCATTTCCATGACAAAGATGAAAATATATTCCAGCGAATTCCTAGTCACCTTGTTCCTAACAGTAAAAGGTTTCTTGATGCAGTCAGTAGTATAAGTCTATCTACTTAGCATGTTTTTGTGTTTTATTTTACAGCAAAGCCAGGGTTAGAATACACGCCACGGAGAGTTTTTGCCTGGAGTATGTAGACACCTTCCTGGGGTGATGCACTCCAGTCACACATGGAGGAGGTTCTCGTTAGTTCCTGTTACCCATATAAAAATGTCTTTATAAATAACATCATGCAGCAGCAGTTGGCCCAAGCAGATGTTGTGTTACATTAGGTCCTTGCATAAGACAGTCTGAAATCCTGTCAGCATCCTGCAGCGCAGAAAAGGATTGTCTTCTCTTTTGCTTCTTCAAAGTATGTGTTTGCAGCACAGTGCACCAGTGAAGTTCATCCCTTTAAGACTGCTTGTCCCAAGATGGCCCGTGTGTCGGGCTGTGCCTTACGGGGAGGAGGTCATAGTGACTAGGAATGTGACTGTTCCTAGGCAGGTCGTATGGATTTTGGAGGTAACTGGCACTCCGACCGCGGGCGTCTTGGACCACACTGACAGTGGGCTCTGGGGAAGCAAGGAAAATGCAGTTATGGTAACTAGCAGCACTCCCAAAACTAGTTACTCATTTATTTTGTCACAAGCACAGAACTTGTCAGCTTCCCAAACCATCTCTTCCCCTCACAGCTTTACTGGCAGCACAGAAGGCAGTGCATGGGGCTGACCAGGGAGGAAAACACCAAACAGATCCAAGGGCAGGTAGTTCCCTAGGCCCTGCAGATAATGTCTTCGAAAGACCAACACTTCTGCACTTTCAGAATCCTGCATCGGGACTTTGCAGCAGTTTAAAACAAGAGCATTTAAAACATAAAATATCGGGCTGGAAGAGCATTTCGATGCTGTACCACGCTCACATCGACCACCATAGCACAAGCCCCCACCCAGGATTCAGCTCCCCCAATCAACACGCTAATGCATGGGCCTTCTCCCTGAGCCAGCACCTCCCTGCACTGTGCCAAGTCCATGCTGCTTGTGTCAGGAAAGGAAAAAAATGATCAGCATCTACAACAAAAACACCAACTGTTGGAATAGACCTTCTGCCGCCCGCCCCACTTACCAACTTCGTAGATGTTTTTATTGGCTGTTGATGAAGTTGGCATTTCTGAATATGGGGACTCCCTGTGACCAGGCGATTTCATTTCCACGTAGCTGCTCTCAGAGTGTTTGCATGTTAGAATGGGGGGGTCTTTAATGGTGGCATATGGGTTTTCACTGCTGTTCAGAGAACAAGTGCTGGAGCTGCACACAGATTCTTTCATATAATCTGCAAAACAAGAGTGGTGTGGGAGTGTTAGAGTTGTTAGCTCTCTTAGGTTAATTACAACTGACCCTCTGCAGGAAGGGGATGGGGGTGGGGTGGTGACAAGGGGCAGGGGGTAAGAAAGATCCTTGAAGCATCCAGCACAGTCACCCGACGCTTGTGCTCTGGGTGCATCCAGACCATTGCATCCACAACTCACTGGCAGGACAGAGATAAAAACCTGCTCAATACCGAAGGTTTTCCTGTAAAAGGTTCTAGTTGTCATTTACTGAAGTATTTAATCTGAGGTGGCAATCCTCTCCCTCCCTCCCCCTGATTCCTAAGGAGCTACGTTTTAATCCCATTCCACCTGCCCCGCTGACCCATTCATGCAGCCACGATGAGTCGGCTCTGCAAGCAGGACCTTCTGCTGGAACTTGGCCTGCTGGGCCAGCTACAGGGTTAGTGACCCGGGGGTTTTGGTCAACATCAAATGCCGTTATGTTTGAAGGCAAAACATTTCCAGCAGGCTTAGAACTGCACCAGTGCAGCATATGCGTGTATGTCCCCTGAGAGCTCCAGTTTCTGGGGCTATCCAGCACTAGGAGAAACCAACTTCTCCATATTCCCTCTGCCATTAAGACTGGGAGGAGGCTGCTCCTGCTAGTGGGGAATGCTTGGGTTTCCGCAGGGGGGACAAGCCTCCATTTGAGCCTCGCTTTTGCTTTACTTTTTTTCCCCCCTTTGCTGCTCCTCTCCCCTAGGCTGGAGAAAACAGGAGACGGTGGTGGAGCAGGCGCTACATGGGGAGAACAAGTTTGGCGTGAGAGTTGTAACAATGGGTCTCCCATGTCTGTGACCTTGGCTGGGGTATGCCAGCCTGCTGCAAGGTACAGTGCCAGTCTTGCTTTAAAAATAATAATAAAAAAAAATAGAGAATAAATAGGTCTTAACATCGACATTCAAGAACGTGCCATTGCTGCTGTGTGCATCCTGCTGGGCAGTGCCATTAATTTAGAATTAGAGCGATGCAATGAAAGATGAGGCATTTTCTTGTGCTGGGTTACAGTACAAAGGCAGATCCTGGTATATATGAAATACTCCCGGTGAAATAGCGGGACTTGCAAAATAGCTGCAATCCCAGCTGCCCCCGCTATCTAGTATGGGAGACAAAAAGAGAAATTCAGGTTAAGAAATAGACAGACAACAAGATATCGCTTCTCCTTTACAAACCTCATCTCTGTGCCTAGCCGCCCCGTCCTGCTAACTCACTTGTCAGGTTTGCTTCACTCTGTGGCACGATTGTCCCTCTGTCAGCTCTGGGGCTGTGTCTGTGAGTGTGTGTCCATCAGCCCCCAGGCCTGGTGCCCTTCGTCTTGGCTCAGCTGGGGGATAGCACCAAGCAGGCATCCAGAGCAAGGTGTCAGGTCGTGCCCTGTGGCCTGCAGCAAGCTATTGCATTTCTGTGCTCCGATTTCAGTGATAAGAGCAAATCTTGAGAGACCTCAGCTCTCAGGGTTAGTGAAACCAGCTTGGTAGGAAGCTCTACCGCAAAGCAAACCAGCTGGACCATGCTGGGCCCATCAGGGACATGAGGGCTGGCAGAGGCCCTGCCACCAGTGCAATGTTTATTTAGTAATAAAACTAAGATACTCCTCATCTGACTTCAGCCTGGGTGAGATTAACAATGCCTTTGCTTCAAAGCAAAACACATCTGTTTTGGTACATCACAGGAGACAGGAATCAAAGCAACACAGATACTCCCCAGCTGCTGGCAGCAGGGTTTGGCCCTCCAGCTTTACTAACCCCATCCTGGTACGGGCAAGTCAGTGACAAGCTGTCCCGTTCTGTCCTTCTAACGAGGATTGGAGCAACCCTGCAACACCAAAGGACTTCTGCACATGAACGAGCTCAGCATTATTAGGTTTTGCTATGGATATGACTTAAATTAAGGTGCCACGCAGTCTAGGATCCGTCAGTGTTTAAAGATAAGGAGACAATAGACAAAGACTAACAAATGCTATAATAGAATTTAAATCTTTGGGCTAAAAATACCTGTGCTATACGTACTGGGCCCCATTCTTCAGTCACTGGGAAGGTTGTGCATGTGTGAACTATCTCATGTTGGCAAGAAGCTGAAAGCTCCTGGCGCTGCCTGAGCAAATGCCAGTGCAGGAGCACTCGCTGCTTCAAGGACACGGCCCAGATGAGGAGGAGAGACTCAGCCCCAAGGCTTTTATTTCATTCTTAGCCAAAGAAAGGCTCAGCTCTACCTGCCAGTAGGTTAGAGCTTCTGGTAGCTACTACAAGTATGTAGTGCTCGTTAGGAGAGCCCAGGCAGCCTTAATGAGCCAGCTCTAAATTCTGGGGTGAGAGGACAGGAAGACTGTCATAAACTTGCTCCTCTGTCTCGAGTCGTGCTGCTGAGCTCATGGGGGCAAAAGGCAGGAGCTCACAAAAGCAGGAGCTCACAAAAGCAGGCAGCATGAATAGGTCCGTGTGGCTTTTGGACCATGCGAGGACGAGAGGGCAAAGTGAGTTCTGTGTGTGAGCATGAGGCTGCTGGTGCCCCAAGAGTCCACTACAAAGCACTCCCTGTTGGCACCATGCCTGGGAGGGAACAAATCAACACAGAGCTGGGTTTAGATTCATAAAATGTAGATTATAAAGGACTGCTGGCTACTACAGTGAACAAGGGAGAAGATGAGAAGTCCTGCTCCTGTGGTGCTGTAGCATGCAGGTAAATAGCCGTGCATGTCAGAGCTGGCATAGGCAAAAACCACAGCACATCATGTATTTTATTAAGTCCAGCTCAGCTACTTTTATCTTCCTAAGCTAAAATTCACCTGCATTGCTGCTAGGGCTGAGACTACCTCTCAGGCAGCTGTGGCTGCAGCACCAGCCCTTCCCTTCCCAGGACCATGTCAGAGAAGACCAGTGAAATAGCACTTGGGCTGCCCAGACTCATTTGGCCTCTCCTGGGAATTGCCTTTTCTCAGAAGATACTGAGAAACAGCATGTCTAAGAGCCAATTCCTGCTGACGTAAATGGGAACTCTGTGTCTAGCTAGGGATTAGACCCTTTGCTCTGGATACAATATAATTTACGGAGCACCAGCGTATGGTTGGTAATGTGCTATACACCAGGGAGTCATTAGCCAACAAGACACATTAAGCACAAGATCATGGAGAACTTAACTCTAAAGGATGCAGAAGCATCTGAGTTACTTTGTTATTAAGGTAATTTGGGGATAATTAAGAAGTCTGGCAACAATTGTCAAATTTCATTTTATGAATTAATTTAACCGAGAACAAACATATTTAGAAATTCTCAGTCCATTCACCCTGCAGACCATGTGTGAGCTCTGGCAATGCTGCCTCATAATCCTCCCACGTACCCACGAGGTCGAGCTCTCACGGAGGTGCAAAGCTCAGCCCGACCCATGGCACTGCCACCGGCAGCGCTGGTACTCGCTGTAAGCACTTGATCAGGTGGACACGCTAGAGAAATATGGGGAATATGCTCTAATTTTGAAGTCCCTGTCTTCTGTGTTGCCTGGATACCAAACACCAGACCTTTGAAGGAGGTTTTATTTTTGTTACCGGGGCTGGAAATGTACTTGTCCCTCCCACAGACCGGGTTCCTCTCTTTTGCCCTGAATATCCTCTGGCATACTAATGACAAGCCTCAGTACCTACTGCCACATTTGAAGTGCTAAGAAAATATGATGTACACAGGTAAAACATGCTCTCCAACTATTTAATCACATTTATGGATGCCGTTCAGTGTAGCGTGCCTTTCCGGCTGCTTTCATTAACCTGGCTAACCTTCGCTGCTCTTAGGACAGTAACACAGCGATAGCTTATTGCTGCTTGTCAGTGTGACACAGTTGTGGGGACGCATTCCTGTACAACAAACAAATGAACCACACTAAAGCAAGTCCCAAGTCCCTGAGCATTAGTGTTTCTAACTGCTGGGATTTTGCTGGCTATCGTGCAAAGCGTAGGGTGTTTTTTCCTTAAAATGTTAGTGCCTGAGGTCACATTATTCCACCAGTGCATCAGCATTCATTTAAAAAAAACCGAACAAACTACAAAAATACAGAAGAACTCAGCTGCAAGGAAGAGCTTGGAAAAGGTATCACTGAACACCGTGCACAGGAAAGAAACTGCTCTGAAAACCTTGCGACTGCTCAACCCCTGTCCCCATGTGCCACAGGGCTCAGAGCTGGCACCATGGCATCCAGCCCCTCACTGCCCCAAAGGGTTCCTGCTGCTTTGTTAGTGCAAGGAGCTGTCAGTCACTGCAGCGTGAGCTGGGATTGCCTGTGGGCGGCCTGGGCAAACACAAACCGCCATGCCTAACCCCCTGGGCCTCCACTAGGAGCACAGCCACTGCATTTCTGGTGGCAGGTTGCAAAAGGGACATCCCTCTCCTAGCTGCTCTGCTCTGGGGACAGCCTCCAGCCAGGCCAGTGCAGAGCAGGGGCTGCAGAGCTGGGGGCTATGGTCTTCCCCGAGGAGAAGTGGGGGAAGCGAGTGGTGGGCCAGTTCCACTACAGCCTGAACTTGAGGTGCCCTCAAGCCACGGGACCCCCGTGCCCCCTCCTGGCAGTGCATCCCATGCAATGCTCTGGGCTGGGGTCAGAAGTGCCAAACACAATTTTCAACTGCAGGGCAAGCTGTCTCCAGTTAGACCTAGCAGATACTGATAGGAAAAGACATTATCTTTAAAGCACATAGAAGTATATAAAAACAAAGCACCCACCTGCCAAGTCTTTTGCTGACAGAATCTAACTCTTTGGGACTGGGAGTTTCCTTTATGTGAACAACCCAGCTTAGCAGAGGCTTTCTCTCCATCTTTCAGCTGAATTTGGCTGTTCAGGGCCAAGGCAAGGCCTGGCAGGGCAAGGAGAGCTGCAGACTGAGCATCAGGCATGTCACCCAGCTCCTTCTGGTAGGAGATTCATCTGGGACTGAGAGTGCCCACGCTGCTGCCAGAGCCCTAAGGCTGCCTGAACGCAGAAACTGACTTTCAGACTGGGCTGTCGGAAGCCTTTAGCCATTCAAAGGCAGATGCTTTGAGAAATCTGAGCTGCTAACTACCTGCAGGTTGGCTACTGAAAATCCTGGGGAAGTCAGGTGTGTTCCTGCATCCCCAGCACCCTGCCCTTGTCAGCACCAGCTGTGCCTGTCTGCAGCTGCTGAGCAGCCACAAAAATCACATTAACTTTTCTGATACGGCTTCTAAGCCTGATTTTTCAATTTATAAGGAGATAAACATGTAAAGAAAATGGCTTAGATCCTAAATAATAAACAAAATATGTAGCAGCAGAAAACAGACTTCACAGTTTGCTGTTACTGTAATTCTTTTTCTGTTGTTCACACTGGTTCCCCACTCTCGGTGTGACTCTATCTATGGATGGGAATTTCTACTGCATGTGTTTAAAGCAGCTTTTAAACTATAAACACAGTAATTTAGTTTAAACTAAGCTTGAAATTAATAGTTCCATGTAAAGAGAACAACTAGCTACGCTATAAGATTTTTTTTTCTGAAAGAGAATCACTAAAGTAAGTGAAACCAGTGGATTGAGTCAAATCTACATAAATAATCCTTTTAATAGTTTCAATTTAGCTTTATCGAGAAACACTTGATCATGGATTATTTGTTTTCTTTAGTGATTCTGTGTGGTAAGGTGATGTTTTAGGAAATATTACATCACTTTATTTTGTAAACAGCAGCTACCAAGTGATTAAGTGCTCTCTAGGCCTGGCTGTAAGCTGGTCATTGCTTTTTATGTGGACTAGCTTTTAATGTTCCTTGTTAGTTCAGATAAAGGTCTTGCTCTGTAACACCTCAGCCATAGCAGACCAGTGGGTGTCTTGAAACTAACTCTGTGTGAAGGTGCAATTTTCCCCATTACTCAGCTGATACCAGCTGAAGACCATTACGGAAAGAGGCTGTGCAGTATTCACCTCCTCTGCTGATAGAGGGACATTCCAGCTGGTATGTACAGATGCAACAGCCTTGAGTTCAGTTCAAGGACCTCAGCTGAAACCTGCCTATTCTGAATGAGACAGACTCCTTGCTCCATCTTCTGGACCACAAGTTCAGCGTGCCAAACCCCAGCCCAGTTAATCAGGAGCTTGTGGGGACCACTGTGCCATGCAGTGTTGTAGTCCATACATAACTGGAATATTTTGAATGTAAACCTGGAGGACAACTGAAATCTAAAATCACTGGGCCTTGAGCTCATGACTCATCTATGAGCCCTTTTTAGAAGTGCCCTGGAGTCAATGCCCATTAATTGCTTCGTGCCAGCACGACTGCTTAATGTACTGAGTGAGATCTTTTCTCAAGCTCTGCTATAAATCTCTTTCAGCAAAGGCCACATAGCAGGGTCAGCTTGTTTTCTAGTGGCTTTGTTTAAGCTCAGGATGGCCTTACTGAGCTACAACTTAGCAGGCAAATGCACCAGTCTGTCATCACCAACTGCCACCAGAAAGCCCTTGTAGGATGGCTAATATGTCCTAAAAGAGCTTCCCCTGGCCAGACAGCTCCACCTGCACCTGTCACTGCAGCAAAGCCCTCCCTTTTTGTCTTAATGCTGCTTTGCCGAGGCAGGAGCCTATGGCCTAGTAAAGACTTGCATCCATAATTCATGGGCCCCAGACATCTGGCTCAGAGTCAAAAGTGCTGCCAGCTGAGCCACGCAAGTGTGTTTTGTAGGTTATTGCTCTGTCCCTTTCTGTCTGCATGGCCACTTTCCCGGGTGCTCAGGTCTCCTATCTCACCTCTTCTACGACACCCTCCTCAACCTCTTTGCCAGGGTGACTGCAGGCACTGGATACCATACCTTTGAAGCTTTTTTCCATTATGTATGTGTTCTGACGTCTATCCATCCCACAAGCACCTGCATAAAAATGATATATAATGGAAAACAAATAAATATTTATGTAAATTGGATTGCTTTGACTACTGAGCAGCATATATTTTTTCCTCTAAATTGTACATCAAGGCCCTCATTTAAGGAGGCTCTTAAGCACATCCTCAGCTGTGAGCATGCACTCAGCTTCAGTGGGGATTCTGTGCACAGCTAAAGTTATGCATATGCTTAAGAGCTTCCCTGGAAGGGAGGACTTTCCTGAAGCAGAGTACTGTTCATTACCAAGAACAGCTATCCATCAGGAGAACAGGAAAAAAAAAATCATCTGCCAATACGTTCATTACTGAAACACTGGGTCAGATTAGTAAAAGAAGCCTAAAACATATCCCTTCAAATTTGAGTCTGCAGGTTACCTTATGTTACTCTGTGACTAGTTTTAGCTTTTGTTTCATTTGTGGATAGTGTGTTATTTAACTCACAGTCTTAGGTTCTAAGGTGTGTACAATCTTTCTAAATTACCTAATATGACTTGGCTTATAAATTTGCACAGTTCAAGAACTGATGTGACAGTAGTCCCTAAGTGACTACTACAGCGGTCTGAAAATGCACCAAGAGTAGAGAGCTGATAGGAAAGACTTCTGCCTTATGCAGCTCCAAAGAACCTGCTGTTCCTTACGGAAGCAGAGATCGAAGGGGTTGGGAACCTTTTCCATTTTCACTGCTGCAAATTATCCTAGATATCAACCAAAAGGAAAATCTAATGTAAGGCTTTAAATCTTTTTAACTATAGAGTCTGATATTTCTTATCAGCTAGCAAAATCAACACAAATTTGGTTACTGAGATAGAAATGTCTTTGTGGCTTATGGGATTCCCAATCAAGTAACTAAGTTACACTGGTAAAAGAGCCCTGCAAACACCATGTCCCAGAGGTCTCCCAGCTATTTGTCCTTGCATGTCCTCTGGCCTCTACAGAAATAGCTGTCACCACCACTGACAATGCCGTACCAGTCCCTTTTTCATGACAGCTTTGGTTTTTTGCTAAATGAGGAAAATCACTAAATTAGACAGTAAATGTGTTACTGGCACATCAGAGAGAAATCCCTTTGCTTTGATAGAGAGTTCATCTCTGACCACAGGCAAAGAGCTGGTGGTACACAACTGGCTCTCTACGATGGGGGTCTTTCCCTTCTGGCCAAGAGTGACCCCCCCCCCCCCCCAAACCGTTTGAGCACCTTCTGCTTTGTTTTCCACCACTCATCCTGAGCCAATTCCCAGACTCACCCCCTGAAAGAAGGTACAGAGGGCAAGGCTGACTGGGTAGTTTGGGCACAGTGGGGAAGCTCTCTCACATAATGGTATTAGCTGTGTGCTTTTCTCCTCTCCTGTATTCTGCTAGGGCAGAGTCCTGAGTGAAGAGAGTGGAGCTAATTCATCCCTTGGCTCACATCCACAGGGCTGGTGCTCTCTTTCCCAGCAGCGGTGCTCCCAAAGGCCATCCCTGGTGATCATGGGTCCTCCTGCCAGGGCTGAGCAAGCCCCCAGGGGCAGGAATGCCCAAGCGGTATTTGGGGCAGCTTCGCAGGCAAACACGTGGGGTGCCTCGGGCAAGAAACAGCTCACACCCGAGCAAGGTGGGCATATAAGAAGCTGGTGAGCACACAGCTGGGGTTACAGGGTGAAGGGGGCTGTACCCATGAAGAGAGAGCAGCAGCAGGGAAGTGAAGGAGACCCAGGCTGACCCATGGGGATGAGCATTGGGCACAGCTTTGCTCATGTAGTGCAACAGCAACACAGGAAGAGCCTCTGGCTATGGAAGACTGGGATGAACAGCTTTACTCAGGACCATGATCTAGACCTCCCTAGTAACTTTAAAATATTGACCAGCCATGCTAGAGTTAGAGACAAGCAAGCAGCAAAAAGCATAGGAGTGAAGGACCATGAAGAATAAATGACTTCTTGAAACACAGGTTGCCCAGGGAATGGTCAGCTGTGCTCATTGCACAGTCCATCCTCGTACAAGAATGTTGCATCTGTTCTGAGCATCCTCATCAGATCTTTTCAGAAATGTTCCCACTGTGACTGTGAAGACCTGAATGAAGGCTGGAGCCTTGGGGCTGCTGTGAGGATGCAGCAATATCAACCAGCGCTTTTGGCAGCTTGGAGGGGAAGGACTCCACCTTCTGAGCATATTTCATTAGCTCAGCTCCATGTGAGCTCCTGCCAGTCCTATTGGAAATATCAGGCATGTCTGGAAGGGCTTCTGCAGCAGCAGAGATCACTGTTTCTGCTCCCAGTAAGCCCAAACTTGCTGTGAGTCCATCCCAGAGGGCAAGCTGCTGTATTAATACAGGGTTCATCTGAGTGAACCTGATGTCTGGTTCTGAGTCGGGTAACAGATAGTCCTAGCCCACATTGAGCTGCAAAATAGCACATTTCCATGCTTGAGCTCAGTTCTCACTTATTTCAGTGTAGCTATAGAAAAATGAGAATCCTTACAGGAGGACGACTAAGAAAAGGTGGGATCCACCTGCTAGGAAAGATACAGGTAGGATTGGTGCTGCCTTGGGTAGGGCTACAGGACCCCCCAAAGCCCTTCCCAACCTATTTCCTGTAATTCTGCGTTTAGTCTTCTTTTATGTCTGTTGTAATTCTGTGGGATTTATGACCCATTTTTGTGTATTCACTGCAATCCTCAGGAGGTGAAATTATTTTTCAAACTGCAAAAGTAGTTAATGTGGAAAAGCCCTCAACAGGCCAGGAAGCTGGCATTTCAGGAAAGTCTAGGCTTAAGTCTGAAGCTAAATTGTCTGCTGGGGTGAAATCAGAGTCACAGCTGGAAATATTTTTCCACACCCCTTGGCTCTGAGAAAAATGCAGAGTCAGCTCTGATTCAAATTTGTGGCTTTGGTCCTCTGGAATAAATGCAGCTCTGAGTCACTCAAGATGTGCTGCAAATCACACTTTAGTCTCTGCATTGAAGACTGCTGTTACAAAACATTACAGATAAAGCCACTTGTGTCTGCAGCTCAATGTGCCCAGCACTCAAGCTAATGAGCGTAACAACCTTTTCTGAACTCAGTAGGTGGTTTAGGACATTTGACTTGCTTGGAATAGGAGCTGGAGGCTGGATGCTGCAATTGCTTAATGCAGACTGGACTAGTGCAGGAGAGATTAGTCACAGGGCAAACAATTCTGGTTCTGCAACAAGAGACAGCAAATAGAAAATACAAAGATAAGCCATTCCTCAAAACTGGTAGGACTAGACTGCATTGAACAGGTGAACATTGTGAACACACAACCAATGTGACAAAGCTGCCTCTTCCTGGCACTACAGATTCCCCAAACTCTGATCTCTCAAGCACACATCCATGAGAATTACTTGTGCAAATGTGCTCATCACTAATCACCCATTTAACAGAGACGATTATCTCGCTCACAAGGCTTGATACTTGAAGCTCACAAGCAAATGTGCCAGCAGTGAAAGTACAGGCTTTGTTCTGCTCCTTGCATTTCCCAGTTGGAAAGAACAGAAAGCTGGCAACAGAAGTCCTGCAAAACAGGCAAAATACCTGCAGTCTGGTGAGATCCACTGTAAGTGTATGTACAGTGGATATACCTATGTATACTTATATATATATTTATAGTATATATGCATAGGTGTGCATACACATACATAAGATTCATGTTTTTCTACACAATTTCTTCCTGTTAGGCTCAGAGAGCCCCATTGTTATCAGAGGGAACATACACGTTGACTTAGATAGAAGTTACATTGGGTCCTCAGTTAAGACTAAATAGTTTTTCTTAGCATCACGTATAGCAAACAGCCTCTGGCCATCTGACTCGCACTCTTCCCAGGAAGCTGGTGCTGGGTCAGGCAGATTCACTCTTATGCTTCATTGCCATGTTTGCTCTATCTCCTTGATCTGTGCTGCTGTGGCACTGTGTAGGACATGCATCTGGAATAAGGACCATGGTGGACCCTGAAATGGTTGTTCCTTTGGCCTTAAGCCCCCTCAGTATGAACAGCCCTTCCTCTGTTCCCTCAGAGAACATGTTTCATTCTTTTCCTTTCCAAATAAAATGTCTGAGGAATGACTCCTGGCTGAGCAAAGGCCAATGATGCAAACTGTGAGCAATCAAAAGGTGTTTTCCAGAGCTGTAAAAGTGCAGCCTGCAAGAGTGAGGAGAGCAAAGAGCGGTTAATTAAAGCACTCATATGGGATTGCCTTTATGAAATATGCAAGCAAATAGAAAGTACATGGTATTTCCAGAAAGCATTCTGTTGATCCTCTCTTAGACACAGATACAGAGATACATTGCTTGGAAGTGAGGAGCTGTGGTGCCAAGCACACAGAAGAGGGCATGATGGCATCAATCAGCTGAGCAGTAGTGCTCTGCTTCTGCTAGAAACAGTCTCCTGGCTTCTTCTGAGCTGCCAGCTGCTGCTCTGAGCAAGTCAGCATCTTCTCCTTGGGAGCAGCTGCTTCTTCTGCTCTCCCTGAGCTGTGAGATCAAAGGGGAATCTAAGCCTGGATCCAGTGTGGTATTGAGAAGCAAGGTTTTCCCCATCAGGAGAGTCCCTGAATCGTTACATCCAGTCTGAGCACAGTCATAACTCTGGGAAGCGATGGTATGCTGCAGTTCAAAATACAAAAGGTGTCAGCCAGGGGCAGGTCTGGACAGTGTCCAACTCTGAGCACAGTATTTGAGCAGAAATGCATTTCATAGGTCAGGGGAAAAAAAATTAAGAAAAAAAGAATTAAGAAAACTCCTTATGATTGCAGGTTTCAGAAGATGAGTGTCTGAGTTAATTTTCACATGGATATTCTTACCATTTCCTTTCCCCTCAACTATAATTCATATTTTTGACACTTGCAATTTCTAACAAGGCTACAGACATTTTTGTGAGCCTGATACTCTTTCTCATCTGGTTGGTCCAAAGAGCCTATCCTTTGGGATCACTGCCTCAGCTGGAGTCATCGCTGGCTGAAGAACCAGGGAGGTGACCAGAAGAGCTGAGGATTTTCTGTCTGTTCCAAATGTCTCTAGAGTTTCCCTTTCAGTTCTCTTCCCTGCCTCTTGCTATCTCGCACATCTGCTTTCTATGGTATTTCATGGGGTCACAACAGAGTTGTTGTCCACTGCTATTTTAACTATTTTTAATGGAATCCAGCCATGCACAATGCTTGGCTGCCATTCCAACACATCGGCTGGAGCATCTGTGTCATAGTGGGATGAGAAGGTGGTACACCTCTTCAACTCTTTGGTACTTCCATGTGTGCTGCAGTTTAGAGGTCCACATCCCCTGTGTGACCTTATTAGGCTTCACTTGTATTTTACATTTACAATTAAAAATTGAAGTTTTCCACTTTCTTCTGAAATTTGCACATGTAAGTAGAATCTGCAGCTTTTATTGCACAAACGTAATACCATGAAATGAAAAAATTTTACAGTTTCATCTAAAAATGGCCTTGATCTAAGCAAGAATTCAACATTGTGCAAGTTAGCATAAGCAAGCATTACATTTGGTACTGAAAGGGAAGGAAAAAAATCTCATTTTATCAATGAGTGTGAAAAAGATTTTGAAAGAAACAAGGGCAAAAAAATGGAAAAAAAGTATCGGGGATGCAAAATGCCATGAAAAAAATTGTGACTGTTTTGCTGGACACCACTTAGGTAAAGTATTTATCACCTCTACATCATTCTTATTGCAAAGGCATTTAGCATTGCTTCTGCTAGCAAAATAAAATGCATGAATACAGGACAAATGTGGCACACAGGGAGTTCAGGACACTGCAAGATAAAACCAAATAAAGCTAGTGCACAAAGCAGTAAAATGGTAAAAGGAAAATTAACTTCATTTGAGGAGCATTTGGAAATCTTCACCACCCCCAACTCTCCACGTCACGTACAGATAAGCACAACAGCAGTTCTGCAGCTTATTATACAGAAGAAAACATTGACGGCTGATAATGATGGAAAAGGTTTTGCATTGAAGCTTGACAGGTTTGTGATTTTCCTGATGCAGGGAAGACTTGATCTTTGGAGCAAGGCATGGTGTGTGACCAAAAGAGCAGTGACAAGATGTGATGCCTGATGGTGCCCTATGTTAATTCCTTTGCCATGTGAGCTGCAAGATAGTTGACCTTAAATATCCCATAATACCACTTAATACTGCACTTTCCCCCATACTGCAAATTTTCAGTAAGATATGAGTAATCCCAGCAAAGGAAAGGGCAAATGCTTTCTGCCACTGACAAGCTAAACTCCAAGTGCTCAGGTAGGAAAACAAATAGCATCCAAAGCACTAAATCTGGATAGGCTTTGAGATAACAGCTGCTAAAAACCCTGTTAAAACTGAGGCCAGGGGGAATAAACTCAGAAAGGGCAATTAAACTGCACTCTTGGCTTGTCTGCACTGGCTGGTCATTCAAAATTGCCTGAAAAATGGCCACTGTATGATTAACTGGGAGATAACGGGGTGTATTGCACGCTCCAACTCCTGCAGAGGCTCCACAGTTTTATCAAGATGCCAGTATCTAGTGCTAAATTTTATTAAGTATGAAAGAAAAAAAAATTTCCAAATTTGAATTTTTAATGTTTTAAGTTAGTCCTTAAAAAAGCATTTATAGTGTAGATGACAGTCATTCAACTGAGCAAGCTAGGAAGGGAAACTAGAATGAATATTGACTCTGCTTTCCCAATCAATGGTTTGTGGTAAAGGAAACAATTTTCAATTCTCCATCTTTCACTACTGGCAATTCTGATTGTGAAATAAAGACAACACCGATATTATTCATTATTGTTAATGCCTTTATGAAAGGCTGACTTCGATTTGGAATTGCTCTAAAGTCTACTAAAGTGATTAAATTGTTTAAAAATTACTGACCTAGTTCATTCAGATAGCTGTAGGGTCTCCAGTCTGCAGTTTCTCTGTCAAGGATTTTGTTACTGAGCTGTTCAAAAAGTATGATAATGGGTTAATGCTGAAATAAACAGACAGTTCCCACCCAAGACTACCGCCCCATGATGTCATGAATAAAAATGGGAGATGACTATTACCTTGGCCTCACCATTTCAGTTCTTTATGAATTTGAGAGTTGTTCACTAGCATTAGGGAAAATCACAAAGGAAAGCCACTTCACCAAGCAATGAACACAAGCATGCTGGAAAATACAGGATTTCCTTCAGTAACCAGTAATCACAACTCGAATGCCTGTGTACATGGAGTAACATGCTGGCAGTTTCAAAATAACTAATGAAGATGGATGGATTAAAACCACCTACGTAAGCATGCAGATAGGAGCTGTTTGGAACAAAGAGGGTTTGCTAATACATCTGTGTATTTAGTTAAAAGAGATGTAATGGCTACAAGATTTCTCTCAATTCAAGGAAAATAACACTGGCAATAATGAAACATAAAGCCCCGTGCAGATCTGCCAGCAAAAGCAGAGAGGAGTCCAGAGCTGCCATCCAGATGCTACTGTTGGAAAAACACCTCTTGCAGGGTGGCAGCTGGGACCCTCCGTGTGCCCAGGGCACAGCTGGCTCCTGTGCCAGTGTGGCTGGAGAGGGGTGGCGGGGCACAGCTGGGCCGCCATGGTGGTACCATCTGGAGGAGGCTGCTATTGTATTAGGCACACGTGTCAAGATGCTCTTGGGTTTTCTGCCATTTGTAGAAGTCTCACTTGAGCTAGGTAATGCTTAGGCACAACACCAAGAGGCAAGCACAGTGTCAGCCTGATGGATGGGGATTTTGGGGACCTGGAGTGAGCTCACTGGAGCATCTCTTCTGGAGGTCAGTGAAAGGAGAGGGGCTGCTGTTTTGGGGGTGCATGGCTCTGCTAGACTGGGGCACCACAGCACAAGTGGCTCTACAAAGCATATGGTGATCAGGTGAATCACTGTAGTTGCTAAAGCTGCCGCGTTTTCCACCTGGACATTTTTCCCTTGAAAGCCACACCTGCTGAAAGTACAGCTGGTCTTGAGGAAGTGTCAGTTCAAGAGCAAATCCCAACCCTCTTTCCGAAAAATTAAAGTTATAAAGCTATTGTTGCTCTCCTGTGTCTGCTTCCAAACTGGAAAGCCTCCTCCTGCCTCTGTTTCAGAGGGTTCAGCTCTGCTATTTTATTGTATTTATAAAAAAATGGTTAACAATAAAGGAGATAAACATTGAAACAACGTATTCAAAATTACCACAACATTTTTCCTGATCGCTTATTAATTTTTGCTTAGCTTTCTTAATGGGTTTTAAGACCTAGAACAAAAAAACCCCCACTGATGTATTGAAGTCTATTGGGATGTAAAATCCCAGCTGGTACCCAGCACCTACAGCTGCATCTCAAAGGTATTTTCACCCACCTTCACCGTCCTGTTTAACAGCCCTCAGTGCCAGAGCCACTCCACGGTGCAGCAGCCCCACACTGTCCCTGTGCCCGCAGAGCACCTGCTGTCCCTGGACACTGAGGATGCTTTTTCAGGAAGCCCAGAGTCCCCCAGCACTCCTGGAAATACCTGACAGTGCACGTGCCACCTAAGGGAAGGGGGCATGGCCTTGTGCTCTCAGGGCATGTAGTCCCATGTGTCCCCTGAGTGCATGGTCACAAATATCTTTATGTTGTGCTACCAGCCCAGAAGCCCGGTGAAGGGTGAGGTGCGCTGCACAGGGCGCTGGGCAAAGAGACATGGTGGCCCAAACCCTGTTTTGGAGAGATTACCTTAAAGGAAACACAGCCAGATGGGGAGGGATAAAAGGGCTCTCCCATGTAGCAGTCAGGGACATTGCTGTGTGCCATGTAACATGAACAG
Organism: Ibycter americanus; assembly: GCA_035590275.1. Taxonomy (NCBI): domain Eukaryota; kingdom Metazoa; phylum Chordata; class Aves; order Falconiformes; family Falconidae; genus Ibycter; species Ibycter americanus. The sequence goes on along the minus strand of JAVJGI010000063.1, from coordinate 5,813,098 downwards.
AATCTCAGGGGCAGGGCAGTGACCAAGCAAAGTGGTTTAGCCAGTTCAGTCTGCTGCAAGGAGCACAACACAACATTCCTGCAAGGAATAACTGTCATGGGAGGTGAAGAAATACAGCAGGAAGGAGAAATGCTGGACCAAGAGAGAGGAGGAGGGCATGAGGCTGGGCAGCCATGCAGTTCCTCTGCTCCTTGGTTTAGGTAGTGACCACACTGGGGAGGGCTTAGGGTCAGAAAAGCTCCTCTGGCAAAGTTCCTCTATAAATAAGGCAATGGGAACCAGCGGGATCCTCCCAGCCAGCCAGACGTTCTGTGAGCTTCCCCAAAGCTGGGTCACTGAGGAAAAAGCTGCAGAACTCTGCAGCCTCGTCCTTATCTCTAGGGAAGGCATCTGCAAATACTTTTCTCTACCAGAAGCATCACATTTAGGAAAACTACACTATATATTACAAACTGTGCATTGACATTTAGAAGCTTTTATCTGATCACAGAAACTGGGTTTCATTTGGGTGAAGATTTGTAACAACCGGAGGCAAAACCTTGCCCTCATTGACTGAATCCTGCTGATAGAATTCCATTGATTCAGGATGCAGAAAGTGGTCTGATGTGTTTTTACACCAAATGTAATCTGCCCTGGCTTAAACAGACACAGGAGAAACCACGGTGCGAGCACTGCACAGAGGCACAGGAGACAGCGCAGAGAGAAAAGGCTGTGCACGCACACACACACAAGGTGCTGGGTCTCTCTACAAGCAACTGCAGAGTGTTTTTAATTCAGCTGAAGCTTTTCCACAAATAGGTTTCACCATTTGCAAAGCATGTAATTGTGCTCCAAATGGGCTGAAGTCCAGCCTGGAAGAAAGATTCAGGACACACAATAGTGCAAATACATTGACCACACACACACATAGATGTGTGTGTATGCATATATATATATATGTATACACACATGTATAACAGGCACACAGACAGACAAAGGCAGATTGATGCCAGCACACTGAAAGGAGCCCATTGCAAATCCATCTGAGAGCCAGGATCTGGTTGAAAGAGACCCTGCTGCTGAGCCACCAGCACTGCCCTTGAAAGAGGCATTAATTCAGGGTGGTTCTGTGCCCTGCACTGTGCGGGAAACAAAGCCAGGTGATCACAATGGTCCTTCATGGCCCCACAGTCCATGAATCTCACATCAGACAGCACCAGCAGTGCAGTGATAGCTGTACCCAGTGCCTCATCCTGTTCCTTCTCATTTTCTGTTTCTATATATTCCCACTAAGGTAACGTGTCATCAGCTCATTAGGCACCTTTGCCACCAGCCACTCTCCTCAAGGACATGCCCAGAGCAGGGAGAAAGTTGATAAAGCTGGTTGCCTGCAATATTTCTAGAGCAATCATTGCCCAAGAGCAGTGGCTGTGACTGCATATCCTTGCTCCTGGCACAGACTGTGCATCTGGCATCTCCCAGTTGACAACACAAGAGTCATTTCTTTGTCATTCAGCAGTTCCTTGTACTTCCCCAGAACTGGGAACACAAACACTGGCAGCCGATACACAGTATGGACGGATGGGGCAGTCAGAGCAAACAAGCAACAGCAAGGCAATGAAAAGCAGATGGGTTTGTAATGTGGTCACAGAGAAGCCGACGTTCCCGGCCCTGTGCTCGGCTGGTGTAAATCAGTGCAGCCCCACTAACGGCACTGTCAGTTTTCATCAGTGAAGCTCATGGCTTTTTTTCTTCATTCCAAAATTTGCAGCAATAACATGAATGCTGATTTTCATTCCAGCTGCACCACTTAGATCACATTTATTGAAGTCTTGGGGTTTCTATTAAAAGCTGTGTTTTTGCAGGATTTATAAATCAGCTCACAAACCTAAAATTTGGCATGAAGAGCTATGGGCTAGAATTGATTTTTTTTTAATGAAATGATTTGGGGACATTTCTAAGTTTTTTAGAATGCAGTAATTACAAAGAAATGTGATTATAGCTGTCTCTTTGTGCTACTATCATTTCTTAACACACTATAATTTGTTAACTTTTTTTTTTTTTTAAGAGAGAAGATACTGCAATTTTTAGTGTGAAGCAAATTGCTTTTCTGGAGGAAAAAATACTTCATAGTAAATTTATCCACTAAAAGTCCTAGCTTGTAATTTTAGCAATTTGGTTAAAACTACCTCATATCTGGCAACTTTTCCTTTAAGATCAACGAGATACTAGCATGAGTAAAGCAAAGCCATTATCTACCAGTCTGAAATAGTTGGATAGATCACAGGGGCAAGCTGATCACCAACAATGCCATTTGTCAATGCTCAGGTTTTCAAAGACGACAATGGTGATTAGGCAAAGGAGTGCTGGCAGGAACTCCATCATACCTTTATCTTCCAGGACAGCAATCAACAGGAGTTTTGCTGTTCACTTTCCTGACTACTGACTTCAGATTTCCACGGTCCAAGCCTGTGTTTCTGTTTTAGATGGCTATTCTGAACACTCTGCAACCATTCTGTATTATTTGCAGTCTTCCTTTTTCTTGGGCAAGTTTTAGTCAAAGGTACGTTAATGATGCTTTCTGTGGTTGAGTTCCTTTTTATTAGCTGGGTGACATCCAGTCAGACCATTTTCAGTGACCTCTGTTTTTCAGTTTCTAATTTAATGTGATGTCTTTGGTAGAATTTAGATCTTCCTTTAATAGATATGAATCTGCTAGCTTTAAAAATTCAGGACATCTAATAGCAATTGATTTTTATGATGACTGTAGAAACCAGCAACACCTAGACTCTAGCTGCGATGCTGTTCTCCTTTGGTAGGGAGTGAGGGTGGAATTAAGAGCTTTGCAAAAGTGCAAGGTGAGAATCCTCCATTTGCTCGTGACACACCTGTGCAGCCTTGTGCTTTGTATTGAGTATTCTTCACAAACTTTTGCAGCCTTCTGTAAGTGAGCTATATTCCTACATTCACGCCCAATTCAAAAACTCAAATACAGAGCTGGCATTGAAGCATCAAGAAGTGGTTCTGTGAATGGTCCCACTGAACTCCCTCTGAGTCCTCAGCATCTGAAAGTCTGGTCTTTCACTCAAGCAATGAGAGTTCTGATGTGAAGACATGGGTGTGGAGGTGTGTATCTCTATTAACCTGCTTTGGAAATTTTTGGTGCAGTAATTCTGTGGCACAATTTCACTTGAGTTCATGTATGATACTCCTTGGTAACTCACATCATCGTTATTATTCACTGTTGCACATGTCATAAGAATAAAGGCCAAACCTACCTGTAGGAGCTGATAAGTAAAGGTCAAATTTTGATGTCACTTAAACTGATAGTAAAATATTATTGACTTCAGTGGGGTCAGCATTTCACCCAAGCTGACTTTGCAAGCTCAGTCACATGGGAAGACATTTACTTGTAGCAAGGTGCTGGTAGTTACAAACTTGCACTGAGATGGAGGAGCCTCTGCCACCTCCTTAACCCTAGAGATGCAGTGCCATTCTTCCGGACCTTGCACAGAGACAAAGCTCAGCCCTACAAACTCCTGCTGGCAGCTGGAGCACACTTTAGGGACACAGGACTGGAAGGGCTTTGATCACTGAGTCCCTGAGTCCAGCCACCTTTTACTGCAAACACCCAGGCACATAATCACTTAGCTGATCAAGCTCCATTTTAACAGTAATCAGATTTCTTTGTCCCATTAGTCTTACTGGGAAGCTATTTCAAAATCTCACTGATCTGATGTTAGAAATCTAATTTCCAGCTTCAATGCATTCATGGCCACTTCATCCCCATTTGTTCTTGTGCCAGCTCTGTCATCTAACTTAAATAGCTCTTCTCCCTCCTAGTGTTTACCTCATTGTATTTATAGATGGCAATCATACTCCCTCTCAGCATTCATTTTGCTAGATAAAAGAAGTCAAGCCTTTTTTTAGCCTCTTCTCATACGCTCCCTCTTATCCTCCCACTTGCTTTTGCCTGCATGTGTTCCTGTCTGAGCACTCCACTAGCACCACTGACCAGTCTTGTACACATCAGAGGGTTTTAATGCCTCCACTCCTACTCAGCAGCTTCAGAGTTTTTACCTTCAGGACATGCATAGGGTCCTGAGCAGTGCCAAAATGTCTGTCTGGCAGAGGGGAGATGAGGGGGTGAGATACCTTTGCCCTGGTCCTAGAAGAGATACAGAAAAGCTTGGCACTGCTCCCTTCCTGTGAAGATAGACCTGTCTCACAAACTGTAGTCCTCAATGCAATGCTGGACCTTTTAGCTTCTGCTGTCAGCCATCCTTCCCCACCTTGATTCCCTAGTGAAGTACCCACTGTGTACACTGATAACAGCAGCAAGGTCAGTAAATGCAGACAACAGCACAGGACAGCTGTGCTGGGTGCCCCACAGCCAGACTGACCCTTGCTGAGCCTTGGTACAGGGCTGGGAGAAGAAAGCAGAGGCAGCAGGAAGGAAAATAGAAATAATACGTGTATAGTTGGGTGAGAAAAGAGAATAGGAAAATGGATATGAGGAAAACCAGAAAAGATAATAAAGTGGAGAGAACACCAAGGGAAGAGGAGAGAAAAGGCAAAGTAAGACACAGAAAAAAAGAAAAGGACAAGAGGGGCAGGGGGTGCACATGAGACAGAGACCCTTCTCAAACTGGAGCAGGGCTGCATCTCCCTGTTGCCCTCCCTGTCTTTGTACCTTTGCCCAAGCTGTCTCTCCGAAAGAAGTGCTAAAGGAATGGCTCCAGTCCATTGCCTCAAGGCATGATCTCCTTTGAGCACAGGGAGGATAATACATCGAGGGCTCTGGGTCAGCAGTTCAGAGATTCCTCTGCCACTTTTTTTCATTTTGCATCTGTGCTGGCTCCTTTGTGACCCCAGCTGGCACTATAAAGAAATGAATCCTCCAAGTACAACTTGTGCACATTTCCCTGCAGAAAGTGGGAATGGCACCAGACAAACTGATTTTGGAAATGAAACTCGTTAAGGCAGCCATTAGGGGCTTTATATGCTCTTTTGTCTTACTTGGCTGGAGAACTGCATTGACAGAAGAAGCGTATTTTTGGCCATCCCCAGCTATTCAGTACTGCAAAGCATTCTCATGAATAAGTAAGATGGTGGGAGATCTAAAGGAAATATCAGGCCATATATTTTGATAAGTGCCCTGAAAATACCAGATCCATTGGTTTTTTTGCTATTTGAATGTCAGAACAACCTGCTGACCTACTACTGATAGCCAGTACTACAGCAGGGTGAGCAGCTTTCAGGCTAGTCCAAATGCATCACTTGGGCTTTAAACCTTTTTTTGGGCAACTTAGTATTTGAAGTAGCTCTGTGATAAGATGGCACTGCAGGCTGGGAAACCAGGAGAGGTGCTTGCTTTGACCTCTTCTGAATTCATTTAAAGTACTGCAATAGAATTGGTGGTCCAGGCCCACACTCATGGTGTTCATCCTAAATTTGACATTATAAGCATTTGCACTTTCAATTTGGGGAGCAAAAATGCAGGATGCAAAGGGACCATCTACATTGGAAAACATATTTACACATCTGTCTAAACTTTCCTCTGAGAAATCTCTGGAGCCAGCCTTTTTATTACATTTTAATGAGATTTTCTTGTAATAACTAAGAAATGGCTTTACAGGACCACATGTAAAAATATTTTTGCATACCTCTTGTACAATAGTGGCTTTTTTGCATTAATCTTGTTCCCATGGCTTTCCAGTTAGGAGAGCTACATTTGGGTTAAGGTGACACAACCTGGAAGTGCCATCATTTTTAAAGCTGATGACCCTGATGAAATCAATTGCATTTCCTTTTTCCTCTGCTCCCTACCCTTTGCCCCACCTTGGCTTATCAAGGCTCTAAAGGAAGAGCTGTCTTACCATTTACCACATCTAAATCTATTGCTAAAGTGGTGAATTGAGTAACAGTGTTGTTCATGAATGGTCCTAGGGAATCAATAGCAACATGTGATAAGTAAGGTACTCCTGGATGTTCAAGCAATACAGTCTGAACAGCACTGCTGGAAAGCCATAAGTAACAGCAGAGCTCTCAGAACATCCCTGGACAAGAACAGTGCTCAGAAGGACCCTAGGTACCTTCTTGCATTTATCTGCTTCTCTGTGTCAGCAGCAAATTTGTGTGTCTACTGATCCGGGAAACAATGATATAGCAAAGTTAGATTACTGACTTAATGCTTCATTGATTTACTTTTGTTATATTAACAGATAACTACAATTATCTAGTTATTTATCTTTTCTGAGAAGTAAACATACCTTATAGTTGCTAAGACACCAAGCCTTACTGACCCAGACAGGCATGCGCTGAAACTCCAGTTACCATGCACAGAGATTACGAAGACACACGCAGGAGAAAGCAGACCTTTTAATGTCTGTTAGAGCTATGATGTCAGGAATTGCTACACTGGATTTTTAAATAATGCTGGCAGACAACAGGATCCAACAGGCATTGCTTTCGTTGATTTCCTTGAACTGATAAGAACATTGCTACAGTGGGGTGGGATAATATCTACCTTACTGGAGCTGTTTCCATCCAGATTACTGGTAAAGAAGCGTGAAGTCACACCACATGAGAGAGTGTGGTAGCTTGGATTGGAAAAACAATGTACACTGCCGCTACCTTGGGATATATCTGGGAAGAAAACAAGTCATCACAAAATACTTTGGAAGCCATAATGATTCTTAAGAAATTGAAAACATGGTAGAGATTACCTAGTTGAGAAAACTTTGTTAAGAGTACTGGGTGTTACAAAACATCTGCAGATGAAATCTATCCTGCATTATCATGGAGTGAAGCTCTTGACTATTAACATTAAACATAAGATAAAAAAGCACAATATTTAATTAATACAGTGTTATCTTTTTGAAGATCTTAAAAAAGTAATTCCTGACAGGCCAGCTGCTTTGCAGGTGAGGGAAGAAATTCAAAACTCAGGAAATGCATGAGTGGCAACACAGTTTCTTCCTTAGTTTAAACACATGTAAGTGCTACTGATGAGAATAAGCCCTGTAGTTATGAAACAATTAATTAAAACTTTTTAGTTACAAAAAAAGGTAGCTAATGTTAGAAATCAAGGTGCTATAACCATACCAAGGAGTCCAAAACATTTTACATAGCTTTTTGTGCAATGACTTGGAGAAAAAAAAGAAAGCTTCAGCACTGAAAGGCAAACTTGGGCAATTACATTGTTATGCTTGGAGACATTTTAATCTCTTTCCTCTCTTTAACTTGTGAACACATTTACCAAACAAAACAATTTACCAGGAAAGGCATCATATTTATACTGGCAGTTGTAATGAAAACATCAATCCCAATCTGGTTCCAGCTTAATAATAAAATGATAAATATTTTAAAGTACCATCAGAAGAAAGGATGAAAAATGTAAACCGAAGCAACATCATTTAAACAGCCAAGCCCTGTAAGAAGTAAATGAATGGGCTTTAATAAACTATGGGCTTAAATTGTAGGCAGAAAGGTTAATTATAGGAAACACCCTCACATGGAAAGGGTAATGAAGTGCTGGGGTGGCTGCCTGTCCCCATCATCAGAGTTCTTTAATGAAGATTGGCAGCAGATGGGTGAGGAAGGAGGCAGACCTGGCTGGCACTGTCTGTGGGAGGGGGGTACCAAGTCACCATCAGCCATCTCTCCTTGCCCTTTGTATTTGCATTCCTGTGAACATGCACTTTGCTTTGCTGACATCTTGTGGAGATCTAGTTTTAGCTTAATTTACTGCAAAATATCCTGTTTCAAATAAGTGGTTTTATCTGCAGGGTGTCTATTACATAAGTGCTGTGGCACACAGCTGAGAGAGGAAACCGCACAGGCACATGCATATCTGACCGAGCATTTATTTTCTGCTGAAACCCACAGAGCAATTTCTGAAGTCAGCTCTATTTTGCAGTAAGTGTAGAGCTTTTTAGTTCTAGTTATTTTCCGAGGTTGTTGCTAACAAAGTATCTCAGATCAGGATGTGATTCCAGAAGTAAAGTCTTTGCATTTACCTTCTTTCAGCTAGCCACTGCCTAGCACAGCAGCCAGGCTGCCAGGACTTTGCCATCTCCCCTAACTATAACTCTGTGATATTTGCAGTAGAATTAACAAGAAACAGATGTCTCTTGGGGTCTGCAAATGAGAACTGGGGCTGGAACCCAAACATCACGATCAGTGTATGTCCATCGCAAACACAGCTGCTCACATATAATATGCCTTGAACCTGCTAATGAGGGACTGGCAGCTCACCAGGGGAGCAGAGCTCATCTACCCTTCTCACAACCTGTAGTCCCGGTTAAATATAGATACTTGAAGCCATGCCTTTCTGCTTTGTAGGTGAGTGTTGATGGCTGAGTCACACCAGCTCCCAGCTCTGCCTTCCCCATTCCCTTATCTGTCATGCTCTCACTTAGCTGTGGGCAAGAAGGACCAGCTCGAAGGAAAAGAGGCACAGTCCACTGCCTTTGCTGCAAGATAAGAGGGCACACACCAAAGGTTTCTGTGAGCCAGCTGACACATTACAAGTTCACACCCAGCTTATCTGTTCGTAGCTTGTTTTGTGCACCCGAAATGAGCTGAAGGAAAAGTCTAACCGACTGCCCTACTACTTAGCACAGTGCTGAATTAATGAACCTGAGCTCACACACAAGTCTGCATCACCGAAAACCTTTTCTTCCTTCATTGCATGCAGGACCATATACTCAGAATTACTCCTTCTACACAGTTCCATTTGGTCGATACTTAAGTACCCACCCAGGCTGATTTACCTTGATAGCATAGTCCATTTTCTACACATTTATTCATGAAGCTCTTATAACTGCTGGCTGGAAATACATCAAATTCAAACCTAATGCTATACCAGTTAAAAAAAAAACCTAACAAAAAACCAGCCCACAAAACCCCCTCTCTTCCCACAGATGAGAATTTTATCCTGCTCTGAAGAGTAAGCAAAGACTTAAATGTCTAAAAGAAAGGGAATTATTTAAATTAAAACAAAACAAAACAAAAAAACCCCCAAAGGTTATGTTAATGTTAACACAGGGAGATCAGTCCTGTGAAGGGATCCATGACGGCTGAGTCCTGCCATGAGCCCCTTAAGCCTGAGGCTGTGCTCCAGTGGAAGACCCATGAGGTCTGGATGAAGGCCAGACTGCTCTACAACTTGAAAGACTGAGCTTCTGCCCTGAGCCAGGGCTGTGAAATGACACAAAGAGCATTGGTCTCCATCCTGCAGTGGCAGCAGGACAGTGTAGTGTGGAAACTGGGCACAAGGCCAACCATGAAAAAAGGGAGTTAGCAAGCACTCTGCAGTAAATACAAACCCAGATATGTCAAGCTGCAAAATGGAACTGTTTTCTTCTTCTTTTTGTGTGGATCTTCTCCACCCACACAGAGTGTCAGTGGGGTGGCTGAAGACTCCAAGCAGGAGGGTTCACTCTGCCACCTCCTACTACACATCATCTGCAGATCATTTCTGTAAATGTCTTGTCTTGGCTGCAGGATCCGCAATGCTCTATCTGTATTGAGCTTTGCTTAGGTTTTGACTCTCAGCACAGGATTCACCCATACCAGAAAGCTTATTAAGACCCTGATAAGACCTTGAGCATCACTTCAGCCCATAACCAAGTCTTTGTAGCAGTCCTGAAAAGAAATCTCTGGCTGCTCTCTAGCACTACCACATAGTTTTCCCCTCTGTTCCTATCTCCTTGAAATAAACAACCTGCACTTGAAAATCTCTTGTTGGATGCAATGGACCATTCTCATGCTGGGGAGCACCATTTTGATTTCAGGCTTATTTGGGAAAGTCTGCTTTCAGATCCATGTGCTGTGGTTAAGCTCTCCCACCACGGGTGGCTTCCTTTCCCACTGGCTGCTGAGCAGAGTGTGTGCTTTGCTTCCACATCCTTCATCCACAAATGCAAAAGAGTCTACAGGCTGCCCAGGGGGTTCCCCTTTCTTATAATCTCTCTCACACACATGCACGGATTATCAGCATCAGAAAAGCTGAAGGCGTAAAGACCAAAAACAACCTCCAGAAAGAAATTAATGTGCTGGAAGAAATTACTGCCTCCAGGAGCTAGACATCTGCATATATGACTCTATTCAGAAACAACACTACCCTAACTAGAGTAAACAAGCGAAATAACAACAGTGGTGATTCAGGTTAGCCAAAATGTTACAACCCGTATAGGGCTGGATCTTGCAGTCATTGTTCAGGTGGAATACCTGCTGAAGTCCATGGGTTTATGTGGGTTTATATTAATTGGACAAGTACATCTGCATAATATCCTGCCCTTAATCCACATATAAAATTCCAGTTCAAGGTTGAAATCCCTGTTACCTCTATGTAATACTGTTACTGTCCTTCAGCATCCTCTGCAATGCACAAATGCACACATACTACACTCATACGCACAGGTGTTGTTCTTGCCATCCAGCCATGCTATGAGTCTCTGTTTCTCATCTGTCATCTTGTCTCAGTATCCATCTCCCCATTCTCTGCTGGGGAAGATGCACATCAGCACCTTTTGCTGTCTTTCTGCTCTACGGAAGTGAAAGATGAAACAGCATTGGTAAGGCCAAAGCTGGGAGGGTTACTGATGGGTAGAAAGTTTCAGCAGGAGAATGTACTGGAGGACAGTCAGAATTTGGCAGGGAGCTTTCAGAAGCCCTTGTCTAGAATTTGTAAATGCCCTTCTAAAACAAAGTCCAAAACTTGAAATGATGTTGATACCTACATACAATTTATAATGAGATAAAGATGGAGCAGTGTGATTTCAAACATCTTAGTCTTCCTCTGAAAGCTTAGATAGCAGAGTTTTTCAAAGGGGAGGCAGGAAGGAAACTTTTCTTGTGGCCTCCAGAAAGAGATGGCTGACCCCACTCAGCTGCAGCTTCCTGAGTGATAAAATTTATATTGCTACAAGGACTGCACAAAGCAGGAAGAAAGCAGAAAGAAAAGGCCAAGTTTCTGCATCCCCATCACTTACTGAGATGAACAGGAAGGAAACATCCAATTTCTTTCCAGAGAAGCGCATACAGCACCACTGACCTGGTGCTGTTCAGGGTTGCAAAGACCTGGTAGTTCAGATTTTTTACAAACTGAGCTGACACAGAGCAGCAATGCCACAAGGGCAAGAATTAAATTCATTGTCATTGCCCAAGGACCAGAAGAGACCCCAGGTTCAATGCAGCTGAAGGATGTGATCCCTCAGATATTTATGATGTATCCAGGAAGTCAGCCATCCCCCAAATATTTTTCTTCCTTAAGTACTTAAGTATCATGTGGCAGCGGGAACTTTGGGATAGGTGGCTGCACCTGAAAGGAATGTGAACATTGTATAGGGACATGCAATGCCCACAAAGACACAGCCTGCAAGGACAGTCCTGGACTACCAACATCACCAAATGCAATGGCTTTCTCTCTGTGGCTGAGGAGGAAAGTCATCTGTCTTTGTTAACTTTGAAGGATGAAAGAATCCTTCCTCAGCATTAGCCTTTTTTCAGATCTTGCAGAGTGCTAGACTGGGATACACCAGGTCAATTGGGAAGTCTCCATTCATGGTAAAACATGGGGAGAAAAAAAGGGATTTTTGTTCCCTTGTCTGAAAGGGGAAGCTCAATTATTCCAGTCAGGAACTCCAAACGATATTCTTCTCCCTATATTGAGATTTGTAAGTTGTGCCTCTTAAGCATGCTGAGTTACACATACGTTAACTAGTAAAGCACAGAAATAAATGAGCTGTAGCAGGCTTTGTAAATAAATGGATAAGGTGCCAATATGAAAGAAATGTATCGCTCAAAAGTTCAGAAAACTTTTCCATGCCAGCAGCTGTGATGTGCTCTCTCAGAACTCAGAGCCTCGCTGCTGCTGAGATGTGCCACAGTTGTCTTTTGCATGTTCATGGTCTGGCTCTTCAAATGATGTTGAAATGACAAATTTCAGGCCAAATTGTGCTGGCAACTAGCCAAGGATCAGACGAGCCCTCTCTGGCAACACTTTCATACATTTCTTACCCAAAATGGGCAGCTTAAGCAAGAGCCTGCAAAGCTAAAAATCAAAAATAAGAGGCAATGGGAAGAGGTCCAAGGCTGATTTTTTTTCCTGATCTTGTAGCTGTCAGAAGGAGGAATGCTACTTTGGGTCTGAGTGGTCTAAATATGAGTTTAGTCAATGATGTTCAGTAAAAAGTCCGTGATGTGTGATATGCCATCACAGGAGACCCTGCCCCTGATATGAAGACTGAAGTCATGGTGCCATGAGAGAAGCTCCTTGATTAAGTCCCAGTCGTAGCCAGGCAATAATACTGTGGCTCAGCGGGAGAGGCTCCTTCCAGGTGCATCCTGGGCAGGGAAGTCCAGAACAAAGCCTCCAGCCATGCCACCTCCAGACAGCACAGAAGCCAAGTCAGAGCCAGCAACAAGTGGCTGGGCCTCGTGCATTTCGAGTAGAAAGCAGAAAGAAAAAGACAATGCAGGACTGGGAAAGCAGAGCTCCTAGGCCAACTTCTGCCTGTTTCAGGAGCTTGTATTTACTTGGACTTACAGTTTCAGCCATTTAAAGGGAAGTGAAGAAGTGAAGTGCAGTCAGAGGGCAGCAGACTCTGAGGAGATCCCCACTAGAGACAGACTGAAGGAAACAAGAAGGAAGTAAAGCCATCTCCTGACTGGCATCCTATCTGATATTCGTGATAGAGGAGTGAAGAACAATGAGTGTTAAAAAGGAGATCACATCCTCCAAAGTTTAGCCAATCTGTGAAGAAAAGCTGTCCTCCATAGCAGTAGCAGAAGATAGAAGCAAGAAATGTGATCTCAGTATGATCTTTTTGATCCTAACAAGCCTTCCTCTTCCTCTCTCCTGCTTTCATCAGCCTCTGTGAAGAAAATTCACACCAGCTGTCTAGCCGACAGGGATTGGTCTGTACACAGAAGAAAGTGACAATGAATAGGATGCCTCAAATCACAAACTGCAACATAGATAAAAATAAAACCTTATGACTGACCAGGTCAATCCCATTCCTCAAGCAAAAAAAGTCTTCTTCTGAAGGTTTCACAAAGGGAAAACTTCTCTGTACTGCAATAGGAATGCAGCTGATTTAAAAAAGTGAAGTTGATGTATTCCATGCAGCATATTTCTTGCCTAGATATATCCTGTACCATATTAAGTAAACTCTCAGATATAACAGAGCTTATATCAGTTTTAAGTTATATTTGCTCTCCTGTCCCTGTTAAGTGTTACAAGATCATGGTATTCAGGAGAAGAACAGAAGTGTCATTATTTTTGAGGCTCAATAATGCATGTTATACATCATAGAAACTTACATTTCACCAACATACAGAAATATGAGTCTATATTTGATTAACATAAAAAGACCCTTACCAGAAAGTGAGTAATCTCTATTAGTCATCCTCATGGCTGGAGTATAAGATACACTTGGCATGTCATGGCCCTTCTCCTTCTGTTTCCGTCGATACCACACAAACAGTGCCAGCAAGACCATAATAATTAGAAGGAGAATAATAATTCCAATGATTGCTCCCACTGAGTGCCTCTCTGATCCAAGAGCAGGGCTAATTTTAGTATAGGGGTTTAATTCTTCCATCATAAGAGCCGCTGTTAAAAGTAATTCATAATACACCGTAAATTGAATTGTGCATTTCATTTTTTAAATACTATTTTTTAAAAACAAGTATATCATTGAAGGGGGAAAGAGAAAGAGAGAGAGAGAGAGAGAAAGAGAGAGAGAGAGAGAGATATTTTACAGGTAGAATTTCACTGTACCTTGATCACATCGGATTCCTTTGAAGCCTGGACTGCAGTAGCAAGTACCTGTGACGTGGTCACATGTAGCATTATTCATGCATTCACATAGCTGTTTGCAACCATAACCAAATGTTCCTGGTGAGCACTCTGGGAAGCCAAAGAGAAAGATTGGAAAGAATTCTACTTTTTTCAGGGATGGGTGAAACACTTGCCATGGAAAATTCAGTAGATAAGTCTCCCTGGTTTCAGCATCTCTAGGATGACACCCTAGTGTTAGATTATTATTATCTTAAAGCAGGAGACAAATGTATGTCATGTACAGTTTGGGGTATTACTTATTAAGCTGTAAGTTTCTGGGAAAGTCATACAAGACTCCACAAGGATGAAACCAATAATATGTACAGAGATTTTAAAAGGCTTGATAAATACTACAAGTGTACAGAATTTAACAGGGCATGAGCTCAGAAGCCATAGAGTACATCTTGAAAGAGCATAGCATTCTCCACTGGCTCTGCATATTTTTTTTCATGGGGGTGGTTGTAAAGAAAAGTTTTAATGTATCTTTATATGAACACAATAGACTTTTACCAAATAAATCCTCCATGCTTTCATACTTATCCCATACTAGCGCTAGAAGATGAATATATAACATTGTAGGTGGAATTACAAAATTGAACATCTGAGTGGTCTGATTTGCTCTGCTTTTGTATTAGGTTTCCTAGCACAGAAGGAATTTCTATCTTGTCTTTGTATTTCTGTCAAAGACAAAATGATTGAATGTCCAGCTGAGAAATTTATTCATACAATTACCATGATGGGCTATTACAATAAATCTGTAGGCAGCTTACTATACTTTGTGAGGCACTATTCAATAATAAAATGAAAGAAACAACTTCTGTCACATCATACTTATTTCTATGGAGAAGACGCATTATTGAATGCATGCACACTTGCTATGATTCTTTAGAATATATATTGTTTGTTTTAAGATGTGATTTGTTGTGTGTCACTGCAAATGTTTTGCATAGCATGACAATACCTTCCCAGTGTCAGTCTCTAAGTAACTTCTAGTAGCCAAAATTTAATATTAAGTAATGAACAGTAGCCAGTATCTGTCTAATGATTTGCAGTGCATACTGACGTTCCTGTACCTCTTTCTTTCATCCTCAAGCAAGACTCAAAGACAGATAAAACTATTACAATTGATGCTTATTCTGACATTCTGGTGTTCTGTAGCCTACTTAAAAAAGTGTAAGGCCTAAATTTTTGGACTGCACAGAAATTAAGTCTGCATTTAGGCATTTCACCTGCAATGTGGTGGGACTGCCCATTCAGCAGAATTTTGAGAAGGAAGGAGTCTTAATGAACAGATACTTTTAGATGAAATGGTAGAAAAATGAATAAATAAATACATTCATGGTTTGGATAGAAAAGAAAGCCTCAGGCTTTGTACAGAGATTGAATTATAAACATAGCTTCTTATATAACATCTGCTATGATGCAGATCTACTACGGAATTTTTTAGTTTCCTATTTTATTTATGGTTGCAGTAAAGGTGAACACTAATTCACGGTAAGTTGGCCACTTACAGAGTTACAGTGGCACCATATGTAATCCCCACATGAGCATGCAGATTTGGTCCTGAGATACATGCTTTGCTGAGTGCAATATGTGCAAAAAGAAAAGATGTTAATGAATTTAGTTATATGTGAAAATACCTTCATAAAGATCCACGTAGTAAGCTACAGTTAAGAAGATTTCACTTGCAAATCTAGCAGGAATATTACTGTATTACCTTACTGCCAAAAAAGGAAAGAAACGCTGTGGAATTAATGCCTTAGTAAGGTGAGATGGATTTCACCCTGCATTTAGAATCCAAGTACGTGCATGAGAATTTTCTTTTGATTTACTATACTGGAAAAACAAGTAATTATTCAACTACAGCACATACAGTTTCCACTACCTTAATTCTTTGTTCTTAAACGAAGCCATTTGGCACAGCATCCTAAATATGCCAGCAAGACATTGACAACAATTACAGTAAGATATGCCAGTATCCTTGCAAGGTAATTGAAGTTCATGGTTAAACACTTGCTCACTACTCAAATTAAACACAGATCCTTCCAAAAAGAGACAAGCAACTTTTTTTTCCTTGATCTGTTTTCATTGTAAAGATGAATTTTTATTTGGTCCACATCTATAGGAGAATAACTTATGGAAGAAAGCCCCAGTGTTCCTTGGAAGGCAGAGAGCAGAAAGGACTTCTTTCTTTTAACCCTTGTGTCTTCCTTCATGCCTAGGGAAACCTGATGCTGCTTCTCTCAACAGCGTTAGCAAGGCATGATGAAGCTTGTGTTTTTCTATTAATTAGGTACACGTTTTTTGGGAAGGCTACATCCAGTCAGCATTGAGTGCAGTGACTTGCTTTTATCTCGCCTAACTTTAGGCTGAGAATGGATAAGGCCTAATTTGCAGGAGATTCACTATATTTCTTTATGCTTAAACAGACTGTCCAGCTCTGCAGAGATGCTGCCTTCTCCCTGTGGATTATATAAGATGCCTGGGGTTACTGTCTTGCTGACATCAACACCTCATTTAAGAGCCTATTTCTGCAAAGAATTCTGAAATACAACCCCCCCTCCCCCCACCCTGGAGAAACAGAAAAATGAAGTCATATTGCTACTTACTTTGCTCACATTGTTTGCCTGTAAATCCAGTCCTGCACGTGCACTGGCCAGTGATGTGGTCGCAGTCCGCTCCGTTCTGACACTGACAAACATTGGCACAGTTTTTTCCATAAAAAGCAGCTGGGCAACCTTTCAGGAATCAGAATAAGGAAAGACTAAGAAAGAAGCTGAAACACAAACTCAGAGGCATTATCAGCACAAAATATGTGGGCCTATAAATCTATGGATTTTCAGCTTCTCTATATTTAATAACATTTATTTGATCATCTAAATGCAGAGATACTACGACGGCCAATTTTCTTGAGGTAGTGTTTCTCATATCTTACAGAATTGCCTCTTAAGTGTTTCAGAAGAACGAAACCTTGACCCATCTATACAAACTACATTTTCAAGAAGTGAAAGAAGATCACTAAACTGAAACTCTCTAAAAGGCCAGAGATCAATCAATCACTTGCAAGTGAAGGAGCCTTCTTAAAAGGCTCACCAGAATTTGATCTCCTCTTTCCTGCGGTGCTGATAATTTGGCACTAGTAGGATGAGAAATCTCAAACATTTTCCTAAACCAGACCACATATACTGGGGCTTTAACAAGCAACGACATAGACTCTGCCAATTCTGACAATGGATAAATAATCTGAATGGTTGGTCCCTCCTTTATCAAGTGCCAAAAGTTTAAAAACCCTTGAAAAGCTTTAGGACTGTTTTCTTCGGGGTGATGTGAAGTTATCACCAGAAGCAGGTGATTTAACAGGAAAGACTGCAATACTTGGAAGAGACACGAGGTAGCAGCACATACTTTGACAGATTCCCTGGCACAACAGTGTCTCTGAAAGGCTTACGCTGAGTGCAGAAGAGCCCAGTCCAACCATGAGTACATCTACATTCTCCATCGTAAGGGCTGCACATTGCTCCGTTGTGGCAGTTGCATGAATGAAAGCAATCAGGGCCCCAAAAACCAGCGGGACACGCTATGAAAACAGAAAAGATTTGTCAGCTGACAAACAAAGCAATGATACTGTGTTAGTGCTGCGGAGGGACAACAATAAAGGAAGAACTTGTGAGACACCAGCAAAGGCAGAACTTGCATTGCAGAGCTTGGCATCACTGCAGCATCTCCCTGACAATGACCAATTCTTCCAAGCCAACGATTACTTTGCAAAGCCAGGTGCCAACCTGCAACCTCACCCATGCTGTCAAGCCCTGGCACAAGGGATTTCTTCTAGCAGGTCGAGGGAGGTGATCCTCCCCTTCTACTCTGCTCTGGTGAGACCCCACCTGCAGCACTGCATTCAGCTCTGGGGCCCCCAACATAAGAAGCACATGGACCCATTGGAGCAAGTCCAGAGGAGGCCACAGAGATGATCTGAGGGCTGGAGCAGCTCTCCTATGAAAACAGGCTGAGAGAGTTGGGGTTGTCCAGCCTGGAGAAGAGAAGGCTCCGGGGAGACCTTACAGCATCTTCCAGTACCTAACGGGGCCAACAGGAAAGCTGGAGAGGGGCTTTTTACAAGGGCCTGTAGTGACAGGACAAGGGGGAATGTTTTTAAACTGAAAGAGAACTGATTAGATATTAGATACTGGGAAGATATTCTTCACTGTGAGGGTGGCGAGGCACTGGCACAGGTTGCCCAGAGAAGCTGTGGCTGCCCCATCCCTGGCAGCGTCCAAGGCCAGGCTGGACAGGACTTGGAGCAGCCTGGTCTGGTGGAAGGTGTCCCGGCCCATGGCAAGGGGGCTTGAACTGGATGGTCTTTAAGGTCCCTTCCAGCCAAAACCATCCTATGGTTCTATGATTCCCTGTGCGGGTCAGGTGGCAGAATCAGGTCTTCACTGCATGTGTGCACTGAGAACCACCGAAACAGTGACCCTCGACTACATTACTCTAAGTGCTCTAGCCACTCTCCCTGCCTTACTGGCATTTTCTGTGAAGACAATTTAGACAGGGTTTTAAGATATGGAGGTAATTTAATTTTCTTTTTGATATTCTGGAATTCTTGTATAATAAAGTATGGCTATTCATGGTTTACTTTTGCTATGCAATCAACTACTAAAATTACCACATTCATTTGAAGCATAGTGTGCTACTCAAATTACGTAAAAATGTAAAGAAAACTTCTTACAGTATGAATTCCCATCCACAAAATCAGATTGCTTTTGTTGATGGGCTAATATTAAATTAAAATCTGCAGGTCTATTACATATTTCAACAAGTACAATATTAATACATTTTCAAAAGTTATTTTAAGGCTTCCTCCAAAAATGAATGCAGTAAGTTACAGTTATTAGTGCCAGAATAAAAGATCCAAAATGATGATAACCCTTCAATATAACAACTATATTTTTGCTTTAAAAAGCACTTCCCATTGCTTCCTATTAAAGACATGAATTAATAAGGCATGGTTCCCAGGAAACCTGAAAGTACAGAAACCGTGCCTATTTCCATGTATGCCATTGGCTCCAATTCTGAAGCTAAATGCAAGTTTCTGGCATATGACAGACATCTCTAAAGCCAGAATGAATAGCAAAAAAACCCTGCCATGACGTAAATCAAACAAAAGGTCACTGAACTCACACAATGTAAAGCTGAACAGGATTTGGCCTAAAGTATTCGTGCTATAAGCAACCAGAAATATTTTTACAATGCCTTTGCAAGCCAGAGCTGCAGGGTCTGTTAGTGTCTCCAGAACTGGCTATGGGGTTGGAGCTAAAATTATCTCTTCTGCAGCTCCATCTCTCAGTCATTCCAGGTTAACTGGTGCGGAGGGAGGTCTGAACTGCAATAGCTCAGTACCAGGCTCAGGTACTTGAGGCAAGGTTCCAACAGGAGCCTGGTGAGAGGCCAGGTTCATGTTGGGAGATTTACACTTCCTTTACAAGAAGGTAACTGAGGAAACAGTCAGGTTCCCACTTAGTTAATTCAAAATACAAAGGAGCTATTGCCAGGTCCTTCTGCCTGCTAAACTGGAAATTGTTGCTGCTGGCCTGCCTTACTCTGTAAGAAAAAACACCTTTTTTCAAGGTTAACAGAAACTAGCAGTCATTTCCCAATTACATGGCTAAATATAATGAGGACTCTGTGGAGCTTTCTGTCTTTTTTTCTTTTTTTCTCCTATTTTTGAGTGACAGCAATATTCTGTCTGTGGAAGACATACAATAAAAGCAAAATTACAGCCGTCTGTTTTTATCCGATTCCTACTTTATCACTTGAAGTTTAATATATTTTACTCTGGAATGCTGTCTAATATGCTAGTTGTATCCTGAATATGAAGTAACATTTCTGAATGATAGGATATTGCTTCCCTCTGTGATCTATCTTCAATTAAGGGATGCTCTCAGGAAATGACACTTTGGGATCAGAAAATGCCAATCTTCTACCTGGGCAATTTTTAAGCAGAAATCCTCCATCCCTCCAAGCCCACAATGACTTCTACAATTAAATTACATTTAATAGAAATATTTCAGCTGCCTAATTTCTCAATTCTGGGGGCTTGGTACATGAAAACATTTACTGGTTAATAATTTCTAATGTAATAGCTGAAAGAAAATTATTTCAAAAAATAAATAAAAGGGAATCTAGCTAGAAATTAAAAGGGAGCATGAAGCTTTCTTTTCTGATAAGAGCTTGTGACCTCCCTTTCCTGTAACAGAAAATAGTAACAGCTTCTGCAGATTGCAAATACAGAAGCCAAAGCTAACTTAGATTAATTAAAAGAAATAAACTATAAAGAGAGTAAGGCACTGGCTGCTGTAATACTTCAGGGATTTCCCCAGAATCTGTCTTTAACTTTCAGAAAACACTAAACAAGAAAATATGTTATTTTAAAGTGGAGGTGGAAAAATAACACTTTGCTTACTCTGGGAGCAGTCTGTCCCTATCCAGCCTGGAAAACACTGACACGATCCATCAATAGGATTGCACGTCCCATTCTCAGTGCACTGACAGGCCTCGGCACAGTTCTTCCCATATTTTCCACTGGGACAGACTGTGAAAATATAAGGCAGTTTACTGAAGGCTCTTCATAATGAATATGAGGAATTCAAAGGACTTAACATTTAGCAATTAGAGATAAAAGTAATTACAACATTTCCTCTTTGCTGAAGCCAAATGGGCAAATTTCTTCTGGAAAGAAGGAAAAGGCAGAATGTATTCAGGTCCATTTTTTTTGCTTACATCCTAGGCATAAAACCAACAGGAAACAGTTGCCTCAAAATCCATTTTTCTGCTGGAAAATGAATCTAATATAGTTAGAAGATTACAATTATTGAAGGGCATTATGGAAGGACGAAAAGAGGAGAGACAAAACAGAGAAAAGGGGTTATTGGGAGAGTAAAGTTGAGGAGAATTCAAAGAGTAGTAGCAAACACAAGTGGCTGGGAGGGACTGATCTGGGGCCAAGGGCGTCCCTTAGTGCAAACTCTGAAATAGGGTTCTGCGCTGGCTCAGAGGATCCGAAGCTCAATAATAAGAACAAGAAAAGCTGGAAAAGAACATTTTAGGCTAAATATCACCCTTGTGAAGAAGCCTCGAGATGATGAAGAGCAATGGGGACTCTTATTTTCAGGTCTGTCACTAGAACTTAACTCCCTTGCATTGTATGACAGATAATGACAGTAATAATGGACCAAAAGCTGCAAACATTACCACCCGGTATGATGGCCTGACATACTAGCCATGAGCGTTGTACTAGGAGGCCAGTGTCCATGAAATGGCTGATGGCAGATAAGCTTGCAAGCAGAGGCTGAAAGAGTTGTAGTCCTTTCCCCTGCTATTCCACTAGCACCACAATATGCACTGTGCACTGTGCAGCGCTGCAATATTGGGTACACTAGAGTACCTATCTCATCACTGTCCTGATTCCTTCTGGATCAAGCAGTGGTGAGAGGGGAAGGTGCCTTTGCTACTAAATACACTAGGCTTTGCTGAAGACCAACCTTCAGCAATGTTGGTGGGAGGCAGGCTCCCAGCATCTCACAGATTCAAATCATGCAAACGGGGAGTAAACCAGGAGCAAGACTGTCGTTTCTGTAAGTATATTTACCATATAAGTCTGGTGGAAGACTGCTCCCACAAATAAAGCACATATCCAATTGCTGAAATGTCATACTTGTCTTTTGGCATCTGTTCACCTATTCTTCTCCAGTACCCCTTGCTGTAGTAAGTGTTCAATTAGGTTGCAAATGTGGTTTCCAAGGATTATATATGCGTTCGGCTGAGAGCTGTTAAACCAATGCACTGCATACTAACAAAATCAGCACCTATTCCTGTTTGTCCACCTAGTTTACTCCTGAAGTTGGAAGAAAAGAAACTAAATTTTTTTCAGTCATCTTATAACAGCCTAAGCACAGTGACAGAAAACTAATAGACATGTAGATCTTCAGCCTCCCACCATATTATTGGAAATCTTTAACGTTAAAGTTGATGGAAAGCTCTGCTCAGTAATGAATGAAATGTTTAATTTCTGTGCTCTTATTGGCTGTGTTCCCTGACAAAAACAGATGTATTTTCAAAACAAGATAAAACATACAGTCCATCTTTGCAAAGAATGTAACAAATGGAACTGGACTTGTATCCTGGTAAATAATAGTGATGTCAAAATAGTGATTAAGGCACTTCCCTGAATTATGCAACTGTTTTACCACTTCAGCCACTCTCACTTTCTCATATGTAGTCTCTGCAGGTGACCTCCATCTATCTTGACTGTGAATCAACCACAGATTGAAATCCTGAGCTGTGATTCATTTTATTTTATACAATATGCCATCCTCTACTCTTGCTATGGCAGAAGCCTAAGAATGTGCGTACTATTGTTTTCCACATGCATTTCTATATGCTATGGACTTATCTGTAGGAGTGGATAAAGTTGGTTTTGACTTTCAAATTATGTGCTTAACAGAATAGTTCTCTAACTGAAAAGAGATAAAACTAAACACAACATACAGAGACAATGAAAAGAACAATACACAGACACAAAGAGAAAGAAAGAGAAGGAAAGAAAAGCCCTCGTATTGCAGAAAGAGCAAAAACTAAAATGATCTGTCAGCCTAGGTTCTCATACATGCTACACCATTATTCAGTTCCAATGCTCTATATAGAGCAGTTCAATGCAGTATTTTTATAGCGTCTTTAAGATGTAGATAGATAACATCACTTAAATGAAGGCTGGATTTTTTATATGTACAAAAAATGGTTCTCAAAAGACTTACTTAAAATAGGAGCTGATTTGCACTGCAACATGGAATACTAATGAATCAGGAAAAGATTTGTGATCCAAACACTGATGCTGACAAAGGCAACAGGTCATATTTCATAAAGAAATGCTTTGAGTCCACACAGTGAGATCTAGCAGAGAGGTTCCTACCATGTGAGCACCTCTTGTCTCAGTGAAATAGTATGATGCCCTCTGGAACGTCAACACAGAAGGATTACAAAACCAATCCTGCCAAAATAGTTGTTTGCATTAATTTAAGTAGCCTGGTTGTGAATTGACACAGTGACTCTCTTGTAAAGATGGGAGATTCAAATACAAGCACTTTTTCAAATGTCTCAAACATTTTTAAACAAAGCTGTAAAGTAAGGACTAATACTGCTTTTTTCAGGAGTAATCTGATTGTACAATGCAGATAGTGATGTTAATTAGCTATAAAAGCTCTGAAGTGGGACTCTGAAAGTCCCTGTGGGATGTCAGGTGTGTTCTAGCAGTAATAACAAGTTATTATCAATCCATCTTGCTACATGATTGTGAAAGATATTCATAAAACAGCTGCTTAGTTGTTTGCTGCTCAGAATCCTTAGCACAGTCAAGTCAACTTGTGCAATTTTGGAGGTTACACAGCTCCTTGTATGCATGTGCTGCTGATGGAAGAATGTTCCTGCTGTCAGAAAAAAGACAGCACAAGAAGATGAAAATTCAAAAGTGAAATTTCTTCATTTCACATTTTTCTAATGGAAAACATTAATTAGCATTTTTCTTTCTACAAAATAAAGTTACATGCTAACTCATTATGACAAACTGCAACACAAATTGATTTTAATTAGGACATGAATATTTTAAAATTAATTTGCTGGATAGATCAACATTTCAAAGTAAAACCAGAAGTGCTGAACATCTGAGCAAAAATAAAATAGTTTTCTTAAGAGGATAATTAGCCCTGCTTATGCTTTGAAATCTGGCTAACTTTTCACATAAAATGGACAATTTCACTGAAATACGTTCATTTTAATAAATTAATTGGTATAATGTTTAGTTGACTATACAGCACAGGAAAAAGAAAACATGGTTATACTTAATCTATGTTTAATGATTTTGCATAAGTGCTGCCTGCAATTTCTAACTTACTGAAAAGCAGGTCATTAAAAAGTGTCAGTTCAATTTTTACAGGGATGGTGACTTCACAAGGGCAGTAGCCATTACAAATCTTCTCTTTTAAATCTGTATGTAGAAAATACCCACGGGAGTATGCCATAAGTGAGACTCTGCAGAATACTGTAATGATGTTTAGGATAAAACTGAAAATGAAACCCAAGGTTAGAAGTGGACTGACTTTCAAAGGTACAGAAAGGTGATAGACATTAGGGGGAATGGAAGCTACTCTTCACCTGTGAAAATTAATTTGCTTTCCCTGCCTCATTGCAAATTTTTCTGTCTCCTGCACTTGTGTTTGGGTGTGCATGATTTTAGCTATTCCCTGTCAGGTCCTAGACAGTGTAAATAAGGTTCCATGCATTAACTGGGTGTTTGGGCTTGTATACCTGTGCTGGCTTTTACCTTAACTAGTATCTACACCTCCTGCTGAAGATGAGTGCATGAAGGTGCCATCGACATTTAGGATATGATAGGCTTAGCAGAAAGGAAGATGAAGCCATTGGATGGCTGATATATTTACAGCAGGTGTCTCATTCCATATTCATTTCAATACAGAGCAGCAGACCTGTTTTATTTATGAAAGCAGGAGCACATCATATTTACAAAAGGGTGACTAAGTACCTATTTGCATTTCCCCTCTGAAGTAAAGAATTTCTTGTGATCTAAACTGCTGAAACAGGGAAAAAAAGCAGAAACCTTGTGATCGGTCTTGCTGCAAAGTCACAGACACAGAAACTCAGGAAAGGAGGTGGCATTTGGGGGTCTTGGGCTCAGTACCTTGGTTGCAGAGAGCGCCAAAGAATCCAGGCAAGCAATCGCAGTGTCCTGACACATGGTGACAAGGCCCGCTGCTGTGCACACAGTGAGGGCATGGCTGGCTGCAGTGGTGTCCATAAAATCCAGGGGGACAAACTGAAGACAAAACAAAATAAGCCGTCACAGGTTTTCAGAAGATTTTTCATTGCTGAGAGCTTGAGAATTCTCTCTGTCTTAATCTCAAACCAGTATTTCTTAATTTATAAAACCACAATCTTGTGAACAGCTGAAATTATGAAGCCTGTTGGATTATTCCATGTCTAATAAAGTGCGAGCTCTGAGTAACACTGCTCCTGTGGTTCAAACATTCACACACTACCTCACGTAAATCCTTGGCTATGTAATAATACAGCGAAGCTCTCTCAGCAGCCTCTTTCTCTCAAAACAATGGTTTGAGTCTCTCTAGCCTGCTCCAGCTAAACTCTTTTACAAAACATGGGAGTTCAAGATGTTCAAGACCTCATAGCCTACTGGCAGATATGGTTAATAACACATATTCTGAAGCTTTTAAGGTAGGTAGGAAGAGAAACACTCACACACAGGTACAGACAACAGAAATTCAGAATTCCATTTCCATTGGAAATTAAGCTATGAAATCAGGGAAGGTGTATTAGGAAGCTCTCAATGTTTTAAGTCTAAACAACTATGTCAAAAGCGGATTTCTAAACATAGTAGGTGCAATACCTGTGTTCAATCGGGGCAGTCAGTTTATATGTGCCATTGCAGGAGCGGCATTCATCAGTGATGAACAGAATCTAAAAATGGTAATTACAGTAACAGCATACAAAATCGCCTAATTTGCATCGGTAATCACACTGGATAGCTGAGTAAACTTGTCATGAACTGTGCGCTTAACTTGCCTAAAACCTGGATTGAAATTATTATAGAATTTGTACATAAAGTATAGTGCAAGATTATGGCTCGGTATCTCTTATAAATGCGTATTGTTGCTTCTAAGCACATGTAGAATGAAAAACCATCCCCTGTCGAAACATTCACTGCGATATATAAGCACAAAGAAATGTTAAATTGCAGTAAGTGACTGTAAAAATGACTTTATATGTTTTTATTTTTACTCCTGTGATTCTCTGTTATATAATTCTGGCTCAGTGGTTACTATATCATGTCCATTCTATTTTTTCACCGAATGAGAATTTTTCTCTTGGTCCGTAAGTTCACAGAGGGTGTCAGGTTCTTACACTACTGCAGATTTCCAGCTGGAACTTAGCTGACAGGTTTGTTGATGATGCAGTAGCTGTAAAACAACCTGGATCATTCCTGGAGACATTTCTGCAAGCCTAAAAGCAGTAAACTATCCCGGTGTCTCATGTAATCCTGATTACACAGACAGAACAAGCTGGCTGAGTCTCATCTTCAGTACTGCCCTTTACAGGCTAAATTCTGTTTCTAAGTGAATTTCCAAGACAAAAATGGAAATGATTCTGAGAGCAAACTTAGCAAGCTAAAGCTTCACCTACAGACGTGTCCTCTTCACAAGGTAGTCTCCAGCCTGTATCCCACAGAGGAGGTAGAAGCAAGCTCAGTTCCCCAGCTGTATATTAAAAGAGGCATTTCAGCAACATCAGGCAATAGCAGAAGCATCCACAGGACCCCTCTGCTGTCACCCCAGTGGGGAGGAAAATTTGTCCCCATTAGATCCTTAGCAAAAGTCCCCAAGGAGCAGCCTGATTACTGGATATGCGAACTGGGGAACATGGCTTGCCTGTTGTAGCCTAACGTGCTATCAGCTGATAAAACTAAGCTGGTTTCTTTTTTCATCTCAGAAAGGTCAGAAACTTTTAACTTCTGGAAGTTTTGCACTCTTAAGGTTTCAAATTTGTAAAACAATTTCTTCCCCAACTCCCTGAAGCTCTGAGCACCACATTTTAGCCTTGGAGAGAGGTTTTACAGCTATATAGATATGCTGGAGCACCTGGAAATCAGGGTTTATAATGGAAATGCTTATAGGCCATTAACTACAGCAGTGCTAGAGGTCATCCTTATAATGGCTTTAAATAAAAACTGTCAGCTACAAATTATTTTTAGAGATGAGTGTGTTCTAGTGTCAAGTGTAACTGGTGAAATCAAAGGGGATATATGAACTGGGCATGCAGAATATCTTACAGGAAGAACAGGAGCTGCTGCAGAAAAGAAACACAAATCCATTTCTTGTTTACACAGGAAGATGGTTGCATGTAGTTTGGATCAGCAAATAAGGGTCCCTAAGGGGCAAATGCAGCTTCCCAGATAAAGCAAATGAGGGCATTTTTATCTCCTTGGCACATTTTAATATGTAACAGCAGAGCATCAGACAGGAGCTATTTCAGGCTGCCGTGTTTCTTTTTCTGGCACATAAGAAATCATTGTCTTGTTATTTTGAAAGCCAACACTCATCCACCTGTCATTATGTTATGAGTTGTAGCTGACTGTTTAATAGGTAGCCTATAGTGCACCATGACTTAAACATCTTTTTTTGCCCAGGTCCTGCCAAGTTTGGTATGTAAAGGTGTTGCTGCTTCTTTCAGGTCACCTGTGACCTCCAGGTGCTGTGGAAGGCCAGAAGAAGAAACACAAGGCATGATTCAATGCAGTAGAGTCTTGACTTCTTGGTCAAGAAGCAATTTTTAGGCTAGCTTTTGCCCTTAGGATGTCATGAGCTAAAGCAGTTCAGAAACCTGTAGCTCTGTCAGAGCATTTCTATCTATCTGCTTTGCTTCTGCCACCACATCTATGGAAAATCTTACTTCTCTGGCACAAGGGTCCTCTGTATCCTGGTGCACAGTCACAGGTGCCATCCTCTGGGGAGCAGGATCCCCCGTTCTCACAGTTACAGGAGATGGAGCAGTTTGGTCCCCAGCGGCCCTGGGTGCATATATTATCACAGTGGATGCCTAAAGACATAAAGGCACAAGATAGGTTTCACACAACTTATTCTGCTCATTGATTAAAGAAATGTTTGGCTGGACTGATATCTCACAGTACATCACAGAGCAAACAAGGGAGCCTGAAAAGGAAATAGCTATCCTTTTATCTTCTTAATAAAGTGAAAATTAAGAAAATGCCAAAGAGGTGAATTCTGTAGGTGTTAGTGGGCTCCTGTTCAGTCCTTAGCACCATTAAAGAAACTCTGCATGCCATCTGAGAGATGAAGGTCAGGAATTGCTTTAAAGTCACAAAAAATCTCCAATAACTGGTCTGGAAATATGCAGCTGATTGAAGCCTGATTACTTAACTGTTGTGAATTGGAAGACCAAATAAAGAAAAATCGGGCTGCTGCAAAAACATGTCCAGTATTTGAATTCTTGAACATATGTAAATTCAGTTCTATGTTGTGTATTGTTCACTTCCTGGTTTAAAGCACTGTGCTCTGGGGTATTATGCCCATACCCCACTCCCACCCAGATCTCTCCAAGTTCTGTGTTAATGAACTGAGTTCTGATCTAGCAAGTGGCCATATGTGGGCACAGGCTGATCATTTGCATGTTAAATGGAGACTGAGACCTGCCAATCCAGTTCCCAATGATTCCCAGGGTTGTTGTTTGATATTTATTATTGTGAAAAGCAAAGCTTGGAAACACTGAAAAAAGCACACAGCCAGAAAACTTAACATGAGGCTTCTGGCATTGCTTCAGCTGGTGTTGTTTTCACTGATGACTTCTAAAAACAGCGTTGTGCCATGGCTTATCACATATAAATATCTAAGGATTTGATCCTGCACACCATTACTTGTCCAAGAGGCTCTCACTCCACTGGGATAAGACAGTACCAATACCTGCAATTAGCAGAGCTAGTTGCATGATCAGGGGCTCTTTGGATTGAAAAAAAGTTTGCAGGATCATGAACTAAGAGAGACGTTAAGCACTGCCAGCTGCAGGGAGTGGCGTTAGCAGTAGCACACTGTAGATACTGATAACAACAGAAAAAATGAATCACAGACTGGCTTGAAAATTTTCCTAACAGCATTACCACACTGGGTGCCTTACAACTGCGCCACCAAGATTTGATGGTATACACATGCCCTGGCTAGACTTTAAACACGAAGATGTTCTTTATCATCCATGCACATGTCCCCACTGCATAATGGGATAAATGCAGACAAGGACTCTGAGAGCCCCAGCCTCACCCAGAGGTTGGATTAGTGCATCGCTAAGGAGAAATACAATCCCAAGTAATTTCCTCCACCTCTGATAACTTCATCTGGATGCTACAGGTAATGGACTGTATTTGTGAAGCTGTGATCTGTACAGTCACCAAACTTAGAGGATTATTAAATCAGCTAAAAGTCATTATAAACACACTTACAGTGCAGTTTCAAGTTGGTTTTATAAATCTCTGAAGTTAATACAGTAAGAAATACTGCAGAGCCAAAATTCCCCTTTTCTGAAGATTAATCACACAATTATAATGTCCCTTCCTAGAAAATCTTAACCAAGTCTGGCAAAAGTACAGTTTGAAATGGGGCTTCTAGTAATACATGATCATAGCTTTATTTATAAAGAGGCATGGTCCCTGCTGTAGAGCTTAATAAAAAACACATTAAAATACAGTAAAAATATAATACAAGCTTAATCCCTTAATAACTAAGTAAATAAATCTGGAAAAAAAGAAATGCAAAAAGAGACAAGGAACATTTGTATTAGTAAAATCAAGAAAAACAATTATTTTAATACAGTCTTCCCTACTCCCTTTGAAATCAAGCATATCCTTGGATTACTTAAACAGTAAATGCTTTGTGTGTGCATTTATGTAATACATCTACAGTACTCCGTAATTAAAAAGTCAGACAATAAATTGTAAATAAATAAATGCATTTCATATTTATACATAGATATATATGATCATTTATAGCTTCGAGAGTCTCAGTGTGAGCTCCCAGAAATGAAATTCAGACACAGATGTAGAAAAATGTGTATCTTTTCCTCCTGACTGCAGCATTAAAAATACAATTTTCTCATTGTGAATGGGCTATTTATAAACAGAGACAATTAAACAGCATTATTTCTTGTCTAGTTTGGCAAAGTTTGGGAAGAATGACATTGACTCCTTTCTCTTGAAAGGTAGCTCAATTAGAATGCCATGGCTGTTCTTCGCAGCAGCAAAGTCCTTCCTTTAGTAATGAATAATGAGGGATGTCTTCCCGCTCCTAACGAAGGCAATGAGTCATTGTGAAGCCGCCTGTTGTAACGAAATGTAAAGGGGGAAAAGGAAACCTTCTAGAAGACACTGATACCCATTACAGCAGTTATTTATTTATAAATTTTCAGAAGACAACCAAGAAGGTGCCACAATCAATTTTTATTACTTTATATTACTCTAAGTTAATTCTCATGGAAGACTTCATTTTTGGAGGCTCCTACACACAGTGAATTGCAAATGTAAATGAGAAGTTAAAATTGCATCTGGACATGCATGTCGTATGGAATTGTGCTAAAAAAAGCACCTTAATTTTACAATTCCCTAACTTGACAGCATATGAAGGGGGAGTCCATCCCTCCCAGCTACTTTACAATCAGAGTCAGTGAAGCAGCAAGCTTGTTTAATGTAAAGCTTTAATATTTACTTAGGAACTTGCTGATGAACATTTCTGATAAGCAATTAGTTTTCAATTTCCAGAAATATAAAAAATGCTGAAGTTGACACATCTCTGTATTATCTCACATTGCAACCACAGATTCCTAATTTATGAACAAAATCCTTGTTTCACAAGCATGATGTAGAAATTAGAAATACAACTATCAGAAGTCCTTGAAGCTGCAGGAAGAGTTCTATACATAAACTCTATTGCCTAGCTACCAGGAAATTATCTTACTGCCTGAGGCTGTGGTTCACCATTGCAGCTACTAGTATAAAATTACACTTCCAAGACCTTAAACAATGTTCTGGGGGTGAATTGTAAATGAAATTCACATAACTTACATAAATTTACAGTTATCCCCTGTATGTGGGCAAAGGATGTTTGCACTTTCATGCAGTAAGCCAGAGCCAAGGTAAGAGCAGGGTCCTCTGCGGCTTTTAATTCAGCTTGTAAAACAAGCAGCCACAAAACCTTCATGTCCCGGCATGGATTTGGGGTACTGGATTTCTGCAAACACTGTCTGCCCTCTAGTAGGATTTCCACTGCTGTCCTTTGGACTGCTCTGTGCGTGAAATTTAGCTGACAGTCCCAGGAGTGGCTTCACTCCCCCTTCCCCACACCATCTTCCTTTGCGCACACAGTGGGTCAGAAAAATAGTACTAAGCACCTGAATCACTGTTGTGTATGCTGTGAAAAACACAATCTGGAACAAACTTAACCCACCAGAGCAGTCATGACTGCATTTTTTTAAGGGACAACTACATGGGGAACTGTTCCAAGCTCTTTCTCCTCAAGGGCCCTTCCAGGATAGTTTACTACCAAATGGCAAAACAGCTGCTGTCTGGGACATCGGGAATAACTGGTGTATCTCAAGCCCAGACTTCCCGAGGGTGAAGCAGTTGGGTTGTGCACGGGTCTCCCAATGCAGAGCTGAGGATGGTATCTTGATAAAGGAAAGCGGTAGGAACAGAAGTAGAGGAGGAAGCATATCTGGCAGGAGCACTGGCTGATGGAAACTTGTCAGTGCACATATGTTTTATAACATACATCATATATTGTAGTCCAGTTCTGCTGCACAGTGGCGAGAGAGGTGTGTGTCTGATGACTCGATGTGATACAGCCTTGTCTCTGGATTACAAGGAGCAGCGTATACTTTTACTGGATAAAGTTAGTTCTTTGTATTAAAATTTACGAATCGAGCTGTGAAGGATTCAGCCAACATCCACACAAGTGTCATGAAAAGGAGCAAGAAAAAGAAAAAGGAAAAAAACAACCCGAGCCATACAGCTGGGGTGTAAGGTATCTATTGAAGAGCTACTTCAAATACTGTTTGCATTAATAATCTTCAATGACTTCAATGAAAGTTTGTCAAGGTAATGCAGATTTAGTACTGCCTGTAACTATATCACGCTGAAGGACTTTGGAGTGTGAAATTCCTGAGCCAAACGTAAGTAGACCTCCCTTTCTTCCCTCTCCAGTTTACTTGTGCAATTGCACTCGTGCTTAGGGATTACACCTCTAGCTCTTAATAAAGCCTGCCATTGTTTTTTTGCCTTGTCTCTAGATAGTTGGAAACTAATATTCCAAACACAATAGAAGACCAAAAATGGATGGAATAAATGAGAACCAGTGGCCTATTTTTGACCACTGCTATCCCCTTGATGGTAGCCTCTGCAGCAGGGCCTGCATGCTGCCCAGCATCTAATTATTTTTCAGGGACGTAAGAATTTGATAAATTATAGGATGTAGCTCCCCTCCCCCCATGTACTTTAATTTTATAGCTACCAGTGTACAACTGTAATTATTCCTCTGAATAGGATCTTCAGCTTTTTATTTTTTTATTTTAATAGTCACAATCTAAAGACAGATGCAACATCAATTAGCAATGACAGGAATTATTTCAGCAGACATTTGAATCCAACACAAACATTGTGCTCTCCTCCACCTGTCTTTCAACATGACAAGAAGTCATAATAATCTCTTATTTCTGGCATTTGAATAGCTTTGGAAAGAACTGCTTTTTATGCATAAATAGGCATTGGATTTATGCAGGCAGTACAGTGGAAACCTGAAGTTTGGTGAGTCACGCTTGGCTTTGATCTGGAATGCCTGGTGGCTTTTGTCTGGGGCACTACTAATTCATGATGGTGGTTTGTCTACCTGTTGACACAGCATGTAGTGACAAAACCACAACAGTAGCAATACTGCTCCAAATAGCAGAAAATAGCCTGATGATTATAGCTGCAAGGCTATTTTAGATAAGTAATTGTAGAACGTGCGCCAGCAAGCACTTGATCGTACTGAAAAGAGGTATGGGAATGTATCACTCAATAGGATGTCTAGAATGGTCAGCCCCTTGGCACGATACCATCCCTCTGGTCTCCATCACACAGGACTATCCCACCTGCAGCAATCCCTTTGGCAGCTGTAGCACATCTCCCATCAAACTGTCAGCCCTGGAGGGGTTCCTGGCCGTGTGGTTTTCATACCAGGGTCAGAGCCAGAGTCCACTGAGGTCATCTGGAAGCCTTGCCTTGGCCTCCTAATTCATACATTTATTTCCAATAAAGATTTCAATAATCTCATGCTCACATTTTCTTTAACCTTATTCTCTTCTCTTTCCCCAGTACTCATATTGCTGTTACACTTCCATTTCCCCTATAAATCCTGTTCAAATCAGCTTTTTATTTGAGATCAGATCAGCGTGCTTTCCTAAGTAGTGAATATTCTGCTGCTTCAGTCCATAAAAGGTAAAGCAAAATTCAATAAGAACATAATAAATAACTGTCCGATTAGCTTTGGATCAGCTGTTCAGAAGGTGTTATGACAGCATACGAACAAGAGTTCATAAACGATACTTGATGCTTTTCTATCACTTTTTGCATCTTCATGTTTATTCCTACCTGAGGCAAACCCGTAAGTATTTGACTCAGATTCAGTAAGAAACACCAAAGCACAATTCGTGACAGCTCAGCATTTAAGGATGCTGAAGAATAAGAAAATCTGCTTGGGGAGGGCAGCAGACAGAAGAAAACATAAAGGGATCTCTCATAAAATTAAATGGAAACATTAAGAATTGATGGCTGCTCATCCAGTCTGCAAATAAGCTATTTTTGTTTTTATATAGTGAAACTATTCGGCACAGATAACAGCAGGCACATTCACATTATCTATGAACTTTTGTGGTGTTCTCAAACGCTTTTCTAACTGCGATATTTTTTCCAAATTGATGCAGTGGAGCCCTTTCTTACCTTGCTAAGCACTGTTCACTTGTGGGCTTCAGAGGGGTGAGTCCTGTGTGTAATGGCCCATCAGTCTAAATGAAAGCCCTATGATCTGGTCCTAAATAACGAAGAATAAGGCTTTCTCTGCAGCCAGTGAAAATTCTAAATTGTCTCTTCTCTCATCATTGCATGGGCGATTTATGCACCCATTAATGTAAGTGTTTTTCTGAAAGTAATATACTTAGAGCCTAATGCACCTCTGTGGAGCACTAATCGTACCCCTATTTTTAATTATCTAGAGAAAACTCCAGATATGAATCATCCAACTCAGGGAATTTATGCAATAAAAGCTTTTGAGACAAGAGACCTGCCTCACAAGAAATTGAGTAAGTCAAAATGTTTGCTAAAATTAAGGATCATCTGGTTCCCTTTGGTACAGGATATTCTCCAGGGTGCACTACTGCAGGAAGAAACGTTGCCACTAGCAGAAAGGGCAGGCCTCGAAGAAAACAGTACTAAAAGAAGTCAAGTCCTATGCAGTCCTCCTTCACCTTTAGGACGCTTCCTTCCTATTATTTCTCAAACTCTGGATGTGGTTTCAGGACAGGAAGGAAGAGAAGCCTGAGAAAGATCCAAGCAGACCATCAGCAGGTAAGGGAGGAACTTGCAAGTGGGAAAAAAATGTACTGCTTTCCTGACTTTTAAATGTTCAAGCCCTCAAGCTAAGCCATGAGCTAAGAATGCAGCTTAGCAAGAGCTGTTGTACAACTGAATGTGTGCAAGCCTTTCTGTTTAATAACATTGACTGAAATTCAGGCTTTTCTCCTTTGTGTAGAATGGGAAGGAAGATGTTTACATTTGTCACTGCAAACACTTTCACCAATAACATATATATACAACATTTTAGCTTGCTGGCTGTTTATTGAATGATCTTTCCTTTTTCTTCTTTCAGAACCAGCATGCCAGCATCCACTGTTATTTAGTCTGCTGAAATGTTCACAAATAATTTTTCACTGCTTCTTGCCCACATTTATTTATAGGTGAATGTATCGTACACACAGCCAAGCTTATATATAGAATGCCTCCATATTAAAATGGAAAATGGTTGAATATCTCTAGCATCAAGTTCATTTTTTTAGAACCCATTAAATTAGCATAATCCAGGATGCCATCCAAGCTCTATCTTTTCACATAAATTTAAAAGCTGTCCTTTAATAAGTGAAAATAAACCCCAAAATAAATACAAAGATAAATGAACCCATATCTCTTCTGTGTTTTTAAGACTAATACTGCAATCATTTGCACGCATGCTTAAGTTTAGCAGTAGGCTTACTGCAGATTCTAATTATAGTCTGAGGGTCTGATCCAACTCCCACTGAATGAGTGGCAAAAATCCAATTGCTTTCAGGAAAGGTGAAATATAGACTAAATCTGGCGCAGGACAAACACAACTAAACCTCACTTAGATGAGAATCTGGAGCCCCCTAGATATCTGTCGAGGAATGCACAGACATAATTAATGTCAGGACATCAATGGAGTATTTGATATAACTTCATAATTCATATTTTTGAAAATTAGCCCTATAACAGCAGGAACCATACTTAAAGGTTCCTGTCAAAGAGAGAATTTTTAAGCACAGCCTGACATTAAAATCTTATCAACTCACTTGAAATTAAGTCAATGAAAAATTAAAGCTAATTTCTAATAAGCTTATGTTACATTCATAGACTAAAGGGCACTTGTCGAATCCAGAGAGTAAGCATATCTTTTCATATGGAAAAGATTTTCACAACTGAAAGGCAGAGGCCAGAGGAAGAGGCTAAAATGTACCATTTTAGACTGACTCTAAACATTTCTAGGTTTTCTGTCTCTTTAAAGCTAATGTAAGGATACAGAATAATCACAGAAATAAATTATTAATTTAAAAATCTGGGATAAGACTGCCAAAAGTGATAAGTGCAAAATATGGGTTAGATAATGGGATTAGACATCTAGAAAATGCATCTTTAATAGGAACTTACTATTGCTCCATTCTGATATTTTAGGCTTTGTACTACAAACCAAGAGAGTACGTAACAGTCTAATGTGAAAAAAAAAAAAAAAAGGCAAGCCAACCCACGACATTGTGAATTCGAAAATACTGTGGATCTCTTCAGCTAAAAACCTGTAGGTGCATAAAATGAGTCCTAGATTTTTTTCTGGTTTTAAAGATGCATGGAAAAGGCAGCTACCAATTATATCAGTATGCTCTTGGAGTTGATCTGTTAATGACAACAGAATTATTTTGGCTACCTAGTACCGCTGAGGACAGGATCTGGCCCTAAGATTATGAACTGTATATTGCTGCAATGGAAGAAAACTCATATCAATACAAACAAAATGCATTTTATGGAAAGCAAGATGGAAAGGCAGTTTTTTTCTTCAAAGATCCACCGCCCTCTTGCAAAGGACTCAGAAAACCTGAAGTTAAAAATACCTTAGAGTTCACCGTCAAAGTGGTCACTGTTTCTTTAAAATTCAAAAAGGCTTCCCTTGAGTAACAGGCTTATCAGTTTAACTGAATTAATGTGTCCACAGGAGGGAAGAAACATGTTTCTGTGTTTGAGTGACAGTGCAGATGTCACTCGCAGCCTGCAAATTCTCACAAACATGAAGTCTCATTCCTCAAAGCTCACCTTATCTGTGACCAGCTGACGTTTCCTGACCCCATTAACTCGCTTATACAGTCACACGTGGAAATCCCTACAACTCGAGACTACCACAACTACTGTACAATATTTCTGGACATGATAAGAGACAATTAGGGTTTATGTTGCTGGCAATGTATGAATGTTATTGAGGTTGTAAAGGACAGTGAAATATATATTTTGATTTCCTGTATGTAATGGCAAAGAGGAAGGCTGCTCTTATGAGACATGAATGAAGCCTGAAGGTGAACAGTACCAATGCAGTAACAAGA
The DNA here is from genome assembly GCA_035590275.1 of Ibycter americanus. Lineage (NCBI taxonomy): Eukaryota > Metazoa > Chordata > Aves > Falconiformes > Falconidae > Ibycter > Ibycter americanus. Next base: position 5,776,719 of record JAVJGI010000063.1, on the reverse strand, counting down.
TGTTTCTTCCTTACCAGCATATATCATTTTCATACTTGTATTTGCCATCCTGATTAATTAAGGAAAATCTATGAGGAGTTCTTTTATAATTAACTATGGGATGCACACTGCTATATTTTCCATCTTACAGTACCATCCTATTTTCCCCACACATTTTGGGGTTGTTAAAATCTACTGAATAAACTTCGGCTTTGGATATTCAGAAAAGCTAGAGTAAACTAGTTCAGTGGATAATTGAGATAGCATCGCGACTACAGCATTCTATAAAAACCAAAGCGTGATACAAAAAAAAAAAAAAAAAAAAAAAAAGACAGACAGAACCAAGATTTGGATAAGACAGCATTTCAGATTAAAGGAATTCAGATAAACAGGATTTTAACTGGCCTTAATGTTTACAGGAATGGAATATATCCCCCTGCAGATTGCTTCCTATTTAATCCCACTGTAATATCTGAAAGGTTAACAAAATACACACTGCCACAATTAACTTGAAGCACATTGACTCGTTACAGGGAGGAAATGAGCTTGCTGTGAACATCAGCCAGGCCCGTGGCTTTCCTTTCTGTAATCTGTTTGCGAGCGGGATGTCTGACTGTGAAAACGGACAGACTCAGGTCTTAGAGACAGGCTGAGCAATGGCTGCATCTGGCTTCCCAGAGAGTCCCGCTAACCCGGCTCAGGTCAAGCACTAAGGGAGCACCTCCAGAAATTAGAGGACAGGCCAGCAGCTATGACCAGTTTAATTACTGAAGGTTGTACTGAGTGAACCAGCTAAAGGCTGGTATCTGTGAGGAAGCCATTTCTGGTATGAAACATGCTGCCAGCAGCCACCTTGAGGAGAGAGGACCAAGGTGGTGGGGTTTGCAAAACCCATATGGCTTAGCTGGAGCTGTAATTTCCAGAGTCACACAGCATTACACCTAACAGAGGGACATTGCCTCCCCATGTTCTCCCTAGCTTCTAACCCACCTGACAAGTTTACCAGGGCAGACGGTCCTTTTCTGTCCAGATTCAGGTTATTCATTAAGAGGCCTAACTGATATTTATGACCTTATCACTGTCATGGAGCATCCAGGAAAGGAGGCTGCATCTGGGCGAGATGAGACTGATGCCTGCGTCTGTAGAGCCTGTTTGCTTGCAAAGGACTTCCAGGAAATGCTCCACCACACGGCTTTTCTGCATTTCCATTCTCTCTGTGGATTCAGTGTGTGCAAGATTCCTAATTAACCAAATTCAATTAGCACTGAAGGACTCAATTTTTCAAGCATTTTCATTTTAACCTGAATGTACACAAAATAACACCTCTTTCACAAATAACTACTATGTTGGGAGCTTGAAGGTATCTGTGTGCACACATACATACAGGCATAGAGCTGCAAAGCACAGAAGCAATATGTATCTAAAATTCATGGCAGATCTGGAGTAAGAGAGACCCTATTAATCTTTAGAAAACAATCATTCTAATCATTCAAGACTTGATCCCGCTGGAGGCTATGCTTTTCCTTTTTAACCTAGCAATAGATACGAACATGTCTTCTTCTGATTTCAGGGTTACTATTTATATATGTAAGGTTACATTTATGCAGTACTGGTGCAAGCTGGAGTAGTCCATTCAGTGCGAGGCTGAGCCCTTACTGTTACTGAATCTGACATTTCCTTCATGTGGAAGAAAATTCAGCTCTGCATTGTGTCAGCAGGTCACAGATCCGATTTCAGCCCACATTTGAGCAAGTTTCACTTTGCTTGTATCCCATGAGATCCTTTTGCCAATGTGATTTTGTTCTTTTATGTACAAATGTTATGCTTGCCATGCTATCTATAAAGCCATTTGTGATACAATGTGCCTGCATACCTGGTCAGGTAATTTTCAGCAGTAACAACAGTGTGCAATCATCTTTAGATCTGATCTAACCTCTACCTTTGGCTGCACACATGCAATTCCCCACTGAACTTAATGGAAACTGTGTATGCATGTCTCTAAGCAGCATGTTGCCAGTGTGCTTATTTATGCATACAGCTGGTTTGCACAGCTTTGTGATCTCCTGGTTGATATGTGGGAATCTCTTCATCATCTTCCCATCTGCCAGGTACACTCAGCTCCTGAAAATTACCTTCCCCCAGCTGGTACACTCGGAAGGGCATAGTCCTGAATAATAGTCTTGATGGGTGGCAGTCATAACATAATAAAAGGATGGTAGGCTGCTATTAACTTACATTGTATGCTACTCTTTACATATCTTTTTTTCTTCTTTTCCCAGTCTTCCTCCACGCTCCTACCATCTATCAGTCTCTGAAGGTTTCTATCAGTAACATCTTGAAAACCACTTTAAAGAAAATGGGTTCAATCTTCCTCTTGATCTTTACATAAAACACTGACATCAAGAGGGAGTCCCACGTGTGGGATGAACATACAGAATATGCTGTTTCAGATGAAGTTTTGTGGCTATTAGGATCAGAAAGCCACGTGAATTCTCTGTCTGGCGTGAGTGGGCAGGAAAACCTTCAGATGTTTCATGATCCTGAACTTTTCTGATCTTTTTGCAGGCCATGCCTAATTAGTACCAAATTCAGAAAGCAAAAATTTAAGCCTGAATTATTTATCACGTCATATTTATAAAATGCACTGCGATACACGTCACAGCCCAGTTCACAACAGCTACAGATAAGATTAATCTCTCACTGATGCCATACTCCTTAATATGAAAATATAATTATCTAGATGAAGAATTTCTTAAATTATATACTTTCAAACCTGCACGAGCAGAATTTATTCTTGTGTCTGATGCTAAGCCAAGTGGAAAAAACATTAGAAGCAGAATTGACAAAACATGTGTTGGCTCTGCCTATCAACATTTCCAGTGCACACCTTACATGGCCCTGTCAACATCTCAGCTCCAACCTGGTCTCGAATACTAAGATAGTATTTTCCTCCCTGAAATGTGATCCTGAAGAAGGGAGTTCCAGAAATGCAGGGGCACATTGGAGTATAAAGTGTTTAGTTTGCAGTAAGTCCCCTACAAGTTAATATATATCTATCTTGCCCAATACGGAAATCAAAAAAAGAAGGATATTCCAGAAATTATTCTTATCTTTACTTGGAGTAATTTTTATCTGCATTTGAGGTACATTTACAGATGTGCATGGGAGTAAGTATAAAGTATTCGTTGCAAATGCCTTTGAGAAAAAGCCACGCCTTTAGTCTGCATTGTCTGCAAAGTACATTTTCTGAAGTTCCCTCTGGAATGCTACATCCAGAAAGATGTGTAATAAACTTCTAGAGTAAGTGTGTATAAATATATCACTTTAATTTACTGTACTTTTAAAAACCATTTTCTCCCTTGAAGAAACTCACAATGACTACAGGAAAGCCTACCGTTTCTCTGATGATCATCAATAATGCACTGTAGAGTTTTAAAGCCTGATAGATGGATATATTGATGGTAAAGAGGCTCAAAGAAAGATGAATGTAGTCCAGTGAGTGAAGAATGCAAGCTGGAGGGGGGAACATTAGTGAGCTTATAAAATGGATTTTCTTGTGGAAACATGCCCTTTCAGGGTTGCCCAGTATCTTTGAAAAATAGCTTTGTTGTAGGCAGCACGTAGAACTTCCCATTTTTGAATTTTATTTAATTCTTAAAAGATTTTTTCCATTGTACATTTTAGGTATAATTTCACTGCTTCTGCCTCATGCTTCTAGGAGCTGAGCTGCTGTGGTGACGTTCTCTCCATCAGAAATAGAAAGCATGCATTGGTTTAAGGCATAAATGAAGGCGTAGGTGACAGTACCCCAAATGTTGGCTGCTGGATCAGCCTGCCTTGCTCCATACATTCTTCCAACTTGTACTTGTTTGAAAAACAATTAAATTTTCCAAATGAATTGCTGTTAATATAAATGCATTTTAATTGTCTGTGCCACTGGTGGTTCTGCAGTTATGGGCAAGAATATAAGTTTATTTCCCTCCAGGGCCTCTACAATGAGCTCAGGAAGATTAACCAGTATTTTAGGCAGCAAAGTGTGAAATACTGGTTGGGTCAATAACTTGCCCCCCACTGCTGTTATGTGAGCTGTCAAAAGCTGGCAAAGAGACTTATCAGTATGGAGTCAAGTGCAGGTCTGATTGTACTGAAATCTCCAGCTTGGACTCTCTGACTTCACTGAATATTCCTTTCTGCTTTTGTGTAATCATGAAAACTCTTTGTCAAACCAGCATCAATCTGCTCTCCTTAACTACCCTTCTGTGTGACAAGAAGCATGGCAAAATGGGAAAAGCATAAAGACAACGTTTTGTGCCAAAACTGGATTTTGTACAATGGAGCAGCTGTAATGACTTTCAGCATTCAGAAAACACCTATCTGCATCCCCACGTGTGATGGTCCCAGGATTCACCGTATCACAACCACACCCCTGTGGAAAGGGCTACTCAAGGAGAAAAACTCTGCAGGATTTCCAGATGATCTGCATCCCTCCTGTGGTTTCTTTTTACAGAAGGCTAACATCTGGCTCCAGATTTGGAGCCACCTTCAACTAATCTGAATACAAATTTAATGAATGCCAATTACTGTCACTATCGTGAGTGATTTAAATACGGGTAAGTTCAGCTGATCTTGTCTCAAACTATTATTTAAGTTCGCAGTCACAAGACCAATGCTATCACTGATGCAACAGCAAAGCAAAACAACCCACCAAAAGTGCCCAAAAAACCCAAAACAACAAAACCCCCAAGGTTTACAAAAGTAATTGCTAATTTTACCTGTCCAGCCTGCAAGACAGCAGCAGTAACCGGTGACAGGATCACACCCATCTGCGTGGCTACAGTCACAACGTTCACTACAATTAAGACCATATGTTCCATCCTTCCAAAAATATGAATAAAAAAGTCTCTCAGTAATCAGGTTTTTGTTCTAAAATGTGCAAAATCATCTATCATGTCCCTCTTAATGCTGAGTTGCATTTTTTAAATTAACATACAGAGACAACAAAAACAACTCAGTGCCTAACATTTCTATATAAAACCAAATGAGGAATCACTTTAAAAAATGATGTTCAAGAAAATGCAGATAACACGGCAATCGCTGTGATAAAATATAATGCAAAGTATAATACATCTACTTGACTGCTAGAACCCCAATCTATTTACACACGATTTCCTTCAGATATCCACAGACAAAATGAGATAGTGACCTACTGCACATTTAGAAGAGCTATGTGGACTACGGTTTTAAAGGGGATGCAAGACCATCCCAGCTGTACTTACAGGACATGGCTGGTCACAGTAGTCCCCTTGCCATCCAGGTGAGCAGAGACAAAAGCCATCAGCCGGCCTGCAGGCTGCTCCGTTTGTGCAGTAACATGTCTGGTTACAGTTAAGACCCCAACTTCCACTTGAACATGGAATAGAGCAATCCACTCCTTGCCACCCTAAAGAAACACAGAAGAGAAATAGCATTTGGGATGTTTTCATGAAAAAAGCAAGGTAGAGACAGTGAGAAAGGCAGCTTGTAAACTGCAGCTCTTTGATTCTAGGACCAGTTTCCTCCTGATCTTGGTCTAAGTTCAGACTATCTGGGGGTAAAATACTGACCCTTTAATTATGACCTCCCAACTTCATCTACTAGCATCTATACATACAGAAGGGCAATATAGGTATCACTGTGTTGGCTGTTTACCAGATTAAGATGTCTGATGCCTCTCTGGGAGCTGCTCAGGCAGCAAGAGAGGGTGCAGTACTGTCTGGCAGGCTGGAGGCCTGCTGATCAGCCAGGATGCGAGAAACTTGCCATTTGATGCTGCCTGTTTCTTACCTCATATTTTTGAGAATACCCTTTAATATAAAGAAGCTATTACACCTAAAAAAAGACCAAGGCCATCATTTCTAACCATTAAGGCTCAAATCTTAACTACCAGCCGCACAATGGCTTTCATTACACTGCAGCTGTACGTAATGGAGTTGAGCAGTAACTCATGGTTTATACACCCTCATTAAATGGGGTTCTACAGTGATCCATTAATTCATGTTTGAAATGCCAGATTTTATCATTATTTGCCTCACTTCTGTTTTAGGACTTATGTATGCCATACAGGCATAGCTCATGTTGGTATTCTGGGGGAAGGCACCACTACACCGGGAACATAAGAGACACTGGGCTATGGAGCAGTACAAGATTTCTCAAGTGATTATTAGATACATCAGTTATGCTCACTACTGAGAACGCAAGGCAATTGTGGACATATGTGTGGGAAGAAAAGATGTTAGTCCTGCAAAGAGACTCTGGAGCATGCAAGACTTCTTGTTTCCTCAGATAAAAGACCACCACATCCTGCAACCCCATACCAGCTCAGGAGACAGAGGATACCTGCACATGGCTGGGCTGTCACAGTGTCAGGGTACAGGGAGGAAGGGGACCTGAGGATGGCAGCAAGAGTAGACAGCCAGGGCCCACCCCACAGCAGGGTTGGCAACTGGGATCGGTTAGGAGCCCAGATCACCAGGAAAGCCTATGGGAATGAGACCAGTCCAAGGTGGAGACAGGCAGTCTGCAGGTCAGGGTCAGGTCTGGTGAGGATAAACATGGCTGGGCACAGCCCAGTGCAGTGGGCTGAAGAAAAGACAGGCAGCAGGCTGGCTCAGCTCCCTTGCCCAGTTGTATCACCCTAGGCATGGAGGGGAGAATAGGGGCTTTTGAGTCCCAGAGAAATGAGGCAGCAAAGTGATAGAGAAAAGACCCCACCAGTCTGGGGATTCCTTTGTGTCCTGGTTTCAGCTGGGATGGAGTTAATTATCTTCTTAGGAGTTAGTACGGTGTGATGTTTTGGCTTTCATGTGAGACTTTTCAGTTCCTCAGGCTTTGTTAGTGAAAAGGCTGGAGGGGCACAAGGAATTGTGAGGGGACACAGCCAGATCAGCTGACCTGAACTAGCCAAAGAGGTACTCCATACCACGGGATGTCATGCTTGGTATATGTACTGGGGGGGTTGGCTGGGGCGGGCAGGTTGTTGCTCGGGGACTGGCTGGCCGTCGGTCAGCGGGTGGTGAGCAGTTGCATTGTGCACCACGTGTTTCTTTCTTCCTTTTGCTCTGGATTTTATTCTTTCCCTTCCCCTTTTCACTATAACTGTTATTGTCATCATTGTTATTATTGTTCTTTCATTTTTATTCTATTTCAATTATTAAATTGTTCTTATCTCAACCCTCGAGTTTTACGTTCTTTTCCAACTCTCCTCCCCATCCCTCTGGGTGAGGGGGAGTGAGCAAGTGGCTGCGTGGTACTTAATTACCAGCCAGGGTTAAACCACGACACTTTGCCTTTCCTCTGGAGAGGAGCTGTGGCTCTGCCAGCACTCTTCGTTCTGTGACCTGTTCTTGCAGCAGAGCAGTTAAGTCTGGCCCCTGTTCAGGGCAGAGACAAACATACAGTCAAGCCCCTGTTGAGTTTTGATACTTGGGCAGACTGTCGAATTACTGACAGGCACAAGAAAATAGTGGAGTTACTGACTGCACAGCTGTGCCACTTTAAAAGGGGAGAAGCACTGATGCCAAATTGCAGACAATTGTTAAATCTGAATTTTGTTTACCTTCTTTGCAATAGCACAGACCATCCACAGGGGAACATGCACCATCATTTTTGCAATTACAAACTGATGAGCAATTGGTTCCGTAGGTTCCTGCCATGCAGGTAATGGTGCAGTCATCTCCCTGCAAACCAAAAAAAAGTCAGTGTCAGCTAAAGAAATCTGAATTGCAGGAAATTCCCATCTCTGCACAGGGAGGCTTTCTCTTTCAAAACAGTGAACAGAGTGTTATGAGTTGATTGCTGAGTCTTCAGCACTTGAGCAGTCACTGCGGCTTCCCATGATTATGATGCAATTAGTGCTTTGATTGACTTGGAGGAAAGGGACAAGTTTCTGGCGTTCATTCAGCAGGAGGTGGGGAAGTTACAAAAACAAACCTCCTAGAACAGATGTTAGATCATTAAGCAAAACATCACTTACAAAACACTAATCACAAAATATACAGTCTGAAACAGTGCAGAGATTGCTCTGCATTTCTGGAAAAATATATTCTAAGAATAGGGTTGTTAAAAAGCTAAAGGATCCCATACGTGCTCATCTTCCACAGACTGGCAAGGAGGAAAACTACATGGCAGGTGCATTAGACCTTTTTGAGGCATAGCTGGTACCTGCATTTGTTTTCAATTAATTTGCATGAGATTGTGACTTCAGGAAGAATGCTGAACAAGGAGTGATGCACACGTCAGAGAGGAGGGACACAGAGCAGAACACAGAACAGACGGTCTCTGTCCTGTTTCTGCTTTAGGTATGGGGAAAGTAGGGAAAAGGAGAGTAAACGTAGAAATATAGACCATACCAACAGTAAATGACAGTACTCTGTATGTACTGATTAGCTTGTGTGGCTGAAAGAGAGACACAGTCCTTACTAATATTGTTGATCTGATACAACAAGGGAATTAAAATGTGAGCACAGCTCCTTTAAACCTACTTACTGAGTCCTGTAGTCAGGCCTGCCTATGCTGGCATATACAAGGTATTCTTGCTCCTTTTTCTACTATGTGTAGTCCTGACTTTCATATCACAAATTAGCTCCTGAATTTACTTCTTCAGTGAGTCAAACTTTAATAATTTAGTTTTATGTCAGAGAAAGCAGTTCTACTCCAAAGTTAAATAGTAAATACATTGAACAGTGTGACCTATACCATAGCTCAGGGGAAAAGATACTGGTCAAAATGTATTTTTGCAGGTGAGAGTCTTCACTGTTTGATAGGAGGTGCCATTTTTCAGGAGATAAATGCACAAAATGTCAGCTTCCCTATGCCATGGCAAGTACCTCCAGGAGCTTGTATATCACAGCATCAGACACTGAGACAGTAAAAGGAAATATGAACAGATTTCTGAGCACCATAAACCCCCATATGCTTGCTGTAGCAGTTCTGCCTAGCACCAGTATGACTCATCCTATTTTATACTAAAAACTTTGTTTTCGGGGGAAGTAAAAGAAACGGTTAAAATACGTACCGCTCAGAAGTAAATCCTAGAAGTCTCTAATTTTTGAGTGAAAGCAGTGTTTGTAAAAGATGCTATCTTTGACCTTAGTGGAGCAAAACAAGTTCCCCTGAAAAGGCCCGGCAGTAAAAGGTGCTGTCTTGACAGCCAGAAAATCCAAAGCATGCTGCCCCTCATTACCCTGCCAGCATGCCTACAGAATGAGCTACAGGAACCCAGAGCTGAGCAGGATGGCAGAGGGGCATTCAGTCTCCACGCCTAATCAATCCTCTGCCTTTCTCCTGTGTGTGACAATTAGACAGCCAATTAGTGCTACTTAGAAAGCTGTATCTTGTGTGAATGAAACTCCCAACTCATTTCATGTGCAACACAGAACTGCTGGTACTGCTAATAATTTCTATGACAACTGACCTTATCTGGATCTGAACTAGTGATCTAGAAGTAAAAGAAAATTCCTCTGAAAAGGAAAGTAGAACAGAGTGATGCGGAACTAAAATATCCCTTTGGGAACCAGATTAACTAAAACAGCATCTGGGCCATGGGTGGAAGCAGAAGGTGGATTTACAGTTACTCAGCTGACGCTCTGTGATGGCAGATCAGCTTGTGTTATGCGGTAAGTTCTCCATGGCCATGTGCACAACAGGCTGGTGTGGATTCACTGGTTTTCTGTAGGCTTTGTATGGAGAGCAGTCAGACACAGACACTTTGGGTATCCCAAAGAAAAGGTAGGGTATACAAGCTAAACATCAAGCTGTTTCATTTTTATTCAACTTGGAGTTTTGGCATTTACTTTAATGTACTGTACTTTATGGACTAACAGATGTTGGTCATTCTGGCTGTCCACCTTATACGCACTTACTTTGCAAACACACCTTAAGTGAAAAAATAACTGGCTTAATGAGATTTCTGTCTCTGGGTTTGACAAGTGAGACCTTCAGAGCTCTCTGAGTGACAACTGCCAAATACACTTAACTTCTTAATTACATAAGAGGAAAATGCACTTGAACTATAGCACTGGCTCTAAGATTTTATTAATTATAAATGCACACCCCATTATTAACATTTTGAACTTGATTTGGGAGGATGACCTATGAAATTAAATGCATTCAGGTACTGTTAAAGATATGTAAATTCCACCTCCCTCTCACCACCTGCCCAAGCGAATAATGCTGCAGTATATGTCTATCCAGTTGTTAATGAGTTATATATTCTATTAAACTGATTTCAAATGTTGTGCATTGAATCTTCACTCTTGCAATATGGTACTTTATATTTCTATCCTATTTAGCAAAATTAATCAACAGCTGTGCTCCTTATGTTGATTATTCTTTTTTCTATTAAGATCGGGAGGTTAATGAGAGTAGTGAAATGCCTGGATGTGGTATACATGATAGGAAGGAGTAGCTAATTCAATCAAACATATACCCCTGAAAATGTTACAGCTATATTAAGAAATCCAGCTATAAATAACTTGGTATTTTGCATCTCTATTTTCCAAGTCAGAATGATCCATATGGACATCACAAACTTTCAAAAGTCCTTCATTTTCACTTAGAAGGCCCACTTCATCAAAATGTACCCCTGAAATCTATCCAATGTATTATTTCCTAATTTCAGGGAATTTCAACTCTGACTCTAACATAATCAATGGAAAAACTTTTCATGGAATGTGGGATCAGGGCCAGCTCTAGTAAATGCCCCGCTCCATGTGTGAAGCAGCATGTTCCAGCCCTCTGCTTTGCATTACACCTTCCCACTCCCTGATCTGTGAGATGTCCCATCAGTGCAACCAAGGACAGGGTGTCCCACATCTCCATGCAGCTGCTCAGAAGCTAACACAAGTGAGCTTTTTTTTGTTTGAAATCCAAATCCAATGGGAGTATCCCAACATAGCAAAGATACAGGTGGGGGATCTGTGATCCCTGGGACCCTAAAAAGTGACCTTTAAATGAACATGAATGGTGGCAGTAATGTGACTAACATCACCTATATGACCCTCCATACCTTTAAGTACTTCAGAAATACTAACAGTTGCTGAAACTAAATGACAGACCTTTCTAGCACCATGAGAGGTTTGGGCATACAGTTCTTGTTATTGTTAATTCTCCCCTATGTATTGAGGGTTAGGTCCAAGGAACCAAACTCCATTAATAACTCAGGCTGCCAGCTCACATCCATCAGCATCAAATATTAATAGACTCAGAGGGCCAGAGCATACATCTTTCCGGATGGCAGTCAATAATATGTCTTGTTTCTGTTCAGGGAGAGGGGAAGATTTTCTTCCACAAAAATTATTATTGTACAATATTAGTAGAGCTTAAAGACACACTGCTGCCTTAGGTGTTAGCTGTGTTAACAAGCTCTGGACACTTCAGAAAGGATTTTCCCCAGATTAATGTTGCCCTAACAGACTGGATTTCTTGTTTCTGGTAAAAATACATTCCTGCTGTAAACAATGACCAACTCCCTTCAAAATCCTTTTCCGGTGTTCAATACAAAGGTTTGTGTTTATTCCTGTACATTTTGGACCAGGCCTTTAAATCCATGAAATGCATTTTCAAAGGAACAAAAAGGGTATCCCAGACCATAAGAGAAGTTAATAACCCAGCAATGGTCAACAACACCCGGCAAAGTCTGCACCCATAGCTGGTCTGTCTCAAAGTTTGACTATTTAAGGATGTGAAATTAAGAATTTCAGAAGAGGCTACAATCTACAGGAATAAATTTGCCTTAGAGGGCTAAAGCCTGGTTCCACTGAAGTCAGTGGCAAAACAGAAAATCAATTTTTCAAGGTGTCTGCAATGCAAAAAACTAACAGGGCTGTTATTGAACTTGGCCTCAAGTTTGCATGATAAAGACCTATGTGACAGGTTTGTTTGAGTGTTCTTAAGGTTTAATCTGTCAAGGTGCTGAAAATCCTCAACTCCTGTGCAGATTATTAGGTGGGACTGACAACACTGAGAGGCAACGTATTTGAACCTTGGTAATCCGTAATGTGACTCCAACTAATCTGAGATTTTTAACATAGTATCTGATTTCCTTCCTCTCCCCTCCTCACTGTTTTTGTGCCAGATGAATTAGAGGTGCAACACCTGTCACGAGCACCAGGGAAGCTCAACGCTCGGCACTCAGAGCTCACCGTGCAGGCGTCAAAGAGAAGGAAGGGCATGGTGCAGTGCCATATGTATGTAATGATAAACAGATCAGAAAGACAAAATGCTGGTGCTGTTTGTACCTGATGTCTGTGTGTCCAGATAAGCTGATTCGTATGGATTTAGTACATAAAAGTATATATTTATATGTGCACACATTACGTGGCACACCAGTGGTACACAGTGTCTGTGCACTGATGCAAATCACAGATACAGTTCTGTATATTTACTTATTTAATTGTGACATTTACAATTAACCCAAAGTGGTTCTCCACAAACATTCCCTCAAGGTAAACATATGGTATCCAGCAACACAAACTGTCAGAACAAACTAATTTCCTTAATGGTGTTCCAGTGGAAATTAATGTGCTCTTCATAAGTGTATTAGCAGCAGTAGGAAACTTTGTACTTTTACTGGTCTTCTCCTCCACCGTAGACTCAAACAATTTATTCATGACCTTACCATACAGCATCTTTAGTTTTCCAGACATAATGATGTCCTCTGGCAGAATTCCTTTCCCCTCTGGATGTCTCTAATTACTCCCTGCAGATGCTATTATTGGTGCTAATGATAAAATGCAGAAAAAAGGTTGGGGAAGGATCTTGTGCCCTGCACAAGCCAAGTGTTCAGTTTGCAGGTAATCACTGTTACTAAGATCTGACAAATGTTCCTTTACCCACTTTGTAATATTATATGACATAGCTGTGCTAGAGTTTGATATACATCTAAAACAGCACAATGAAACCACTGATGACCTTATTCAGCCTCCTTTTCCCTCTGCCCTTTTCATGGAAGAAGATGGGGTAAGGTGGAAAGGATGGGAAAGGGCTTTCTTATATTTAAAAAGCGACTTTACAGTTCGTGACTCATTCAGAGACATATCCATTGGCAGTCCTGAATGCTGAAGTCTTTCATTAAATCATAAAGCACTTCCAACAGCCATCTGCAAAGCTTTCCCCCATCTGCACCTCAGTGGCATCACAGTCCTCTGAGTGTACTGTAAAACCTGGACATGCCTAAGGACCAAGCACAGCTACCTTTGGGAGTGGGAAGAACTTCACGCCTTTGCTTCCTATAATCTTACAAGGATTTACAAACATTTACAAATGGATGTCAGCATTTTATTTCACCTCTGAATTTGTGCTAATATGCTAATTCATACAGTAAATTTCACAGTAAATGCCAAGTTCAAAATTAGTCAGCCTGATACCAATTCTTCAACTTTGTGTTTGATCAAAAGTATTCAGCAAAACATGCACAGAAACAAAATGGAAACTTTGTTGTAAAAAGAGTAGTAAGCAAAATTATTATAATGTTAATTTTAGTACATACAGTACTTGATTCAAAACTGTTTAATTTTGTTTTACCAGTAATAGCCAAAGCCTTTATTGTGCAAAAGCAAAGCTGGGAGTGCTGACTGTGAGGGGAGCAGAAGTTACCACAAAGTAACTGTGGTTCATTATTTTCCAAATTGTTTGTACAAAATCTGGCTGAACTTTGTGGATTCTTATTTTATAAACCCAAATATATTTGCTGTGGCCTGCTACAGGGTGCTAGTGTCACAGCCCATGTCACTCCATCTGTAAGGCCACAGAAGAATCTGGCCAGATTCTTGTTTCTGGCCTGTTGTGCCCCTAGAGCCTCTCAGTCCCTCATCTGGGTTTTTCTGTTTCCCATTGCACAGCTGCACAATTGATCCAAGGTACATTAACAGTATATTTGGGTTATTTTTATTTCAAAAAAAGAAGTAGTCAGCCTGTGGTCCCAGGGCTGTAAGGGTTTCAGAGCAACAATTATCTATCCATCTTCCCAGAAGGGACCTTCCCCATCACATTGACTAGGCACCTTGTGAAGCCTTTGGCCACAGCTGAGGAAAGCCTTTGATTAGCATTTGGCCACCTGGAGAGTAATTTGCACCTACCAGATCAGAGAACTTGTGCAGCCTTTCAGTCTGGACACCATGTATGTGTGTGCAGAGCTGGAATTAACTGCACAGAGCTCATGGTTTCCAGCACAGTAAATCCCAGCTGTGAGAGATTTATTGTGCAGGATACAAGGATCTGTGCACCTAAGGAGTCAGGCAGTGCATATTGGCTCAGGGTCCTTTCAAACTGGGAATTCAAGGCACTGTCCCACTAACTCATGGGAAGGCAGTAAGGGAGGCGAGCTGTGCTGACAGCTGGGTGCCCTCATTCCAGGCACAGAGAGGGTTTTTACCATGTGCATGCACCACATGATCTGTGCACAGTAAATCCACACAGGCAAACTAATAGACACTGTGTGTGCAAGATAGGCCTCATCTTTTGAAGCAGAGGGTGAGCAGAATCTCACCACTCTCCTGTCCTCCAGCAGCTTGCCTCTAACATGCTTCCTGCATCCAAAAGGAACAATGCTCTGGCACAATAAAACTGATTATGAGGTGGAGCAGTATTCTGCAAGAATAAAGGCAGCAAATTCTAGCTTTGTGAGGTATTTTTTCCTCCATGAAATCAAGTGAAAACAAATACAAATAAAACTTTCATTTAAAAAATTGGATTTTGCATACTAAAACTCAGCAAACCTGGGTTGGATTTCTGTCAGAGAGCACTCTAACCCCCTAATCGCCAGGGAATAGTTTTCTAGTTTGCACTAAAAATATGCCCAATACCAGTCAGTTATCTGCAATTGAAGAACCCTATTCCTACTGTTCAAGCCACCTAAATATGGGCATTAATAAAAAGAAAGAGAATTCAATAAAAAGAGCAGGCAAGAGATAGCACCCTCCCCCCACCTGCTTCCCGTAAATCAGTGTAGCACTGTTGCTGGCATTAAAAAAAAAAAAAAAGAGAGACTAACTTTACAACGCTTGAATATCTGCCTGGTTTAGTATTTAGGCCTTAACTGCAGAGCACTTTAGTGTCAGCGAGGCAATGAATACAGCATCATATAATTAAATGTATTCACAAGGAAAGTAGTGTGGAGAGTAAAAAAGATGATCATCAACCTCTGAACAAGATTTTTTTATACAGTCAGCACTTTTCACCTAATAAAATATCACCAAACACATTTATCCAGGAGGGACCTCTCCAAAAATAGGAGATTGGATTTAGACTGGGTAAAACAACTCCTACATAATTTCCTCAGGACATTTCCTCTGGTGAGACGGCGCATCATACCTGAGAGGACAGCCTCCCACAGGCAACCGGTAATGGAGTACAAGCAACATAGCCATGCACAGTTCAAAAAACATGATGGAGGTCAGTGTTCAACTAAATCAGATGAATGTGCAGAGCTTGGCCAGCCCCAGCAGTTGGCTACATATGGGCAAGACACAAAACCAAACTCCTAATTCTGTTCACAGTGGACCTGGGGAGATTGTTTATGGAACAGATATTTCAGATGGAAATGAAAACAGCTATCATACATGGGTTTAGATTAAGGTAATGGGAAGATACATTATCAAGGCAGGTCAATCATGTCTATATCAGGAGGATTACTAATATACATTATGGGGCCAGCTGGATAACCAAGTCCTCTGTTTAGTTAAAGCAATTTAAATCTGGAACAGGGCCACTTCAGATTTATTCAGGTGAGGCAGGGAGCAAACTCAGAATATTTTAAACTTAACTCTGGGGAAGTTATAAAGAGTCAAACATCTGTGGGCCTCATTGCTGTTACTATAATCAACTTTGATCAGCTGCTATTCTACAATGCTCCAAAGAACACAGCCATATCACTATTAAATGTCCCAAAAGGTAAAATGGCCCACACAAAATGTGCACGATTTCAAGTAAGTGGAAAGTATTTACATGCCTGAGAAGTATATACTTGGTACATGTGCTCCTCATGATCTACTCAATAATCTACTTGTGTCCAAACTGTGGGACAGAAGCTAGCTAAGTGTGTCAAAATACTAAATCGCAGTCCTTGGATACTACTCGTAAAGGAAAAAAAAAAAGAAAAAGCTGTTTTCTTCTGCTTTTTTAAATGGAGGCATCTGAATTGGAGTTATCGCGATGGTAAAGAAAAGATTTTAACACACTGTGCAGTTCCATCATTTTCTTTCCCAGATTTGGGCAGAACAGATCAGTGGCTAACAGAAGCCTAAGACACTTAGAAATACAGATAAGGATGTCGGTGCAGTGCAGTGTATTTCAGAGTGAGAATTCAAAGCTGGCTGTGACAAACCTGCATCAGGAGTATCTTTGTCTGGAAATAGAGATGGTTTCTGCTCTGTCCACATAGCCTGAGTGGCACAGTCCAAGATCTACCTTGTAGAACAATTGTGGTCTCCTGACTTTCTTGCAATAATAAATTTGGGCTCTGGCTGACAAGTCTGAACAGTTCTGCAAAAAGCACCTTAGAAAAAACAGGAAAGTATCATTTATACTTTCAGCCTCTATGATGTCCTCTGGCGAGAAGATCCACAGTTTAATTATAAGTACAAAGGAGAAAAATTATCTTTATTTGTTTGCTTCAAATCCACTGTCTGATTTTTAATTGGGAAACTTCTTATGCTCTGATAAATAGCAAACATGCATTCTGCCTTCCCCTTCCCCCATGGTGTAAGAGATTTCTCACATATCTACCCTTGGTGACCCCTTTTCTAAGCAAAATCATCCCACTCTCTTATTCTCATTTTATGGGAGCCATTTCACAACTTAATTACGCATTCTGTGAAAAGCACTATCTTTGTCTTTAAACCTGCTGTGCAATCATTTAATTGGTTGCCCCTTGTTCCTGTGTTATTAGAAATAGTAAATAACCATTCCTTGTTCATGTTCTATGCACCATCCACAGTTTCATAGATCACTATCGTACCCCTCCTCAGCCATCTGTTTTCTGAGCTGAGTTCTACCTTATCTAGTCACTTTTTGTATAGAAGCTATTCCATATAAAAGATGATCTTTGTCGCCATTCGCTACTTCCATTATATCCTTTGTAAGCAGGAATCAGCCAAACTGTATGCAGTAATTTGAGATTTAGATATATTATGGACTTACACAATACCACAAAAATGGGTTTTCCATCCTGTTTTGTTCTCTTCCTGATCATTCTAACTATTCTATCTGGCGCTCTGGATTTGTTTGTTTTTTGACTAGTACTGAGCACTCATTTGAGTTTTTCAGAAAGCTTCCCACTGTGATTGCCTGATCTCTTTCCCTGAATGGTAGGAATTAAATTACAACTCACCTTTTGTGTATTTACTTAACATTGTTTTCCTGTCGTCTATTACTCTGTATTTTTGAACACTGAATTTCAACCTACCCAGTCATTCAGTAACATGAAGCCTCTCCTCAAATTTGCTACTATCTTTATATTTGACAGGCCTAATAGTTTTGCATTATTTGCAAACTTTCTTTTAGAATTCTTCTACAGCTGTACTATACAGTTAAGAATAATGCCCAAGCACAGTCTCAAATCTAAACTTTCCCATCATACACACTGCATTCACCAGTGTGGTCACTAGCCAAGACCTGCATCTTTCTGTAGCGGAAGTTGCCAAACAAGTTCAGTACTTCAGTGCATGCCTAAACTCTTGTTCACAGAGACAGAATGGACAGAGTCCAGGAGGAGTTAAGTGTGTTGTACACAGCTGGTATCCTCAGCTGATCTCCTGCTAAGAGCACTGAAGCCACAGAAGCTGCAATGTGGATGGGAAATATGCACATACAGGGCTGATAATGCTAACACCTGCAGCTGACCTTGGTTCTGAGCTGCATGATCCACATGTAAAGGATCAAAGCAAAAAAAGAAAGCATCTAAAAATGAAAAGATATGTCAACTTTAAGCTAATGGGGTTTGCAATGTACCTTTTGAAAAGCTGGTAAATAACCCAGCAATCAGACACAGGCAGATACACAGATATCTCCTTCAAACTTCCACAGATATTCCTAAATCCAAAACCCTTCAGCAAAAGAGTTCAAGATCTGGCAAAATTTCAATTGCTTTTTGGCATAAGAAAACACAACCAGGATTTTCCATTTATATATGTCTGACTGCAAAGGATAAAGTCTTTTCCTTTGACAGTACAGTTAGACAGACAGAAAATAAAATGAAAAACTAACTTGTGACTTAAATCCTCTATTTAGGTGGTGTTAATGAAGTCAGTTTGCAATTTGAACTACCAGGAGAGTCAGCTACCAACACTTTTATCCATAGATCCACAGATAGTATAGTTAAAGATATATTTATATACACACACACATTTAGAAGCTTAATAGATGAAAAGAGACACTGCTATTGGCAAGCAGTTTATTCCTCTGCAAAATTCAGATCAAACAACTCAGTTTGAACAGAATATTGAGCTCCACTGATTCTGGATGAGGCTGCAGGAACAGAAATGCAATTTGACATAGCCACATTGCCAATTAAGGAAAAAATACAGGAAATATGTCAACTAGCAACAAAGGCAGAGGCATTCAGTCTTTCTATATGAAGTTGGTTCCTTTGGACCCACTTACGAAAACTTTGGAGTTATTCAGGTAAATAAAAATGCAGCAGAGCCCAGAAGTAAAAGTAAATACAAGAAGAAAGAGGAGGAGACCTGGGACTTACTAACAGTTCTTATCAAATTATAGACACTGTGTGTGACTGAATAAGTTCTCATTAGTAGAGGCAGTCACTGAGACAAACTCCACTCTTGTATATCTGGGACAATCCTACCAATGCCAGCAGTTGTGTTCAGGTAAACTTGAGCTCACAAAGTAGAATTTGAGCTGTCACAGACAATTTCTGGAGCTTGTACATTGATAAAAGAGTGAGCAAACAAAATGAAATAGCAGCAGTTCATAAAAAGGTCTGAAAAATTCCATTGAATTCGAAGAAAGGGATGCAGTTTCCACAACTGAGGGAGACCCACTGTGTCTTGCACATCCAGTGACCTTGTTAAATACTCCGGCACAATAGTTCACTTGCTCAAAAGCATATAACAAATGCCCTGAAGTGAGAGAAGACCCTTCATTATGGCTCATGCAGCCAGGCGCTGACATGAACACTGTCAGGGTTTAGAAAAACACAGTCTCCTAAATGCTGTGGCTGCTGGTGCTCCAGTAGAAATGTCTAATTGGTCAATAGGAGCTCTGGGGGGAGAACACCAACAAGCCTAATAGGCAGCAAGCACCTGGTTCATTGATACAAAAATCAATAGGGGAGCAGCTTAGTCTGAAAGCCTGGGAATACACAGGTGGCCTCCCTGTAATGATCTTCCCCATTGGGATCTGAATGTAGGATATCTTCTGCTGTAATAGAGCAGAGCCAGAAGAATCCATTTGTGAGTTGTCATTGAAATACTGGTTTTAGCCTGCATCCAGTTTCTTTGCATTGAGGTGATGTTCATTGTTTCCTAGTCTACATGCAGCAGGGCCACCTCACAAGTGGATTGACTTTTCAGAAAGACACCTGTTATTTAAGAAAGACGCAGTACAATCTGGGTGGCTTGCAATGCTTATGAAGGGTGCTGTTCCAAAAGCTCTGAGTACCTGTGCTGTTCGTCCCCAGAAAAAGTTCTACAGGGACTTTGAAATGGATCACACAGCCACGCTGCCAAGCTTGACCTGAAGCAATGGCTTGTGAAGGTAAAATGGTGAAATGGCTCAGTCTGCCAGGAAATTTGCCAGTCACTGCTGATAGAAATGGGGTTTGCGATGTACATACTGATCCACAGGGAGCTGGACTGAGACCAAAGTCATTTCATGCAGGCCACTGCATGGCCAAGGGAAGATAATTTGCAGTCTGTACTGACCTGGCCTGGATTAGACCTAGTAGCCTTGGGATGCAAAACTTTACAGTCTGTTGTTAGTCCCAATGGCCTACAAAAAACTAAAAGAACAGCCATTTTATGCACATAAATAGTGTACTTTTGTATGCATGGAGAATGTGAGTAAGAAAATTCAGACGTCATCAGTGAAAAGGGGTATCAAGATGCCATTCAGAGGTATTTTTCTTCTGGTTTATGAATATGCAAAAATCCTGATATCTACAAATAATCCATATATGAGGAATGTACTAAAACACGGGGAATGAGATGCTCTGATTTATGTTAGTAAACTCAGACCTTCCAACACACAGCTCAGCTGACAGAAAAACTTCTGTACAAGTAGAAAGTGAGAGTTCTTTCATTTCAAGAACAATTTTCCAGCTCATTCTTAATTAGGCTGTATGGAACAGAGTGTTTTTTGTTGCCTGCTTGAGATCTGCTTCTTGTTCTACACTCATTTGTGAAGTAATTTGTAAGTTTAGAAAAAAATTATCAGATGAGTTTTCAGACTTATCGCCATCTGGAAGACACCAAGAACATGCAAGTTTGCAGAACAGTGCATTCCTCAGAGACCAGAACCAGGAAAGGGGGATCTAGGGTGCAGCCATAGTTAGTATAGAGGACCTGATTGCATTATTGTGACTGATTGTCTTACAACTAGCATTTTCATCTTTATTCACTTTTCAAGCACCATGTGAATATAATTTTTAACTTTTCCCATCATGGTTCCCCAGGGCACAGTTACATCTTCCATTTTTTTAAAGTTATTTTAGTTGAATTTCCAATATCCCTGTCTTTCACTTTACCCCCAGACCTCAAACTCACATCAGTATCTGTTATCAAAGAGACTTCATTTCCTTCTTGCTGACTTTGACAAAATGAACTTCTCAAAACTGTTCAGAACACTTTGAAACTGACAGGTCTTTTTGCTCTTTCTTCAGCTGCATCCCACTACTCCCTTTGTATCCAAGCAGGGACTTTCCCTTTTGTGCTGCTTCTTGCATCAGCGGTGGCAGTCCACCTGGGTTGGTTTTGCCTTTCTGTTGTCTATGTCTCTCTACTTCAAGGGTAGCTGAGGAATTAGTCATGACTACAGAAGGATATTCCCAAATATCTTAAAATGAAGTAAATGAAGAACTGAATAACTGACGGGAAACAAAGGAAAGAGAAGAAAAAAAGGAAAGAGTTCAAAGACTGGGAGCATAGGAATCAATTTCTTCCATGTTATGACTTCATATTCAGTCTGTTCAGGCAAAATCCTTTCCTTTTTAGGGAACGTGATGCATGGTACTGTTAACCTGGTTATGTAGGGAGGGGGTTATGTGAATTTGAGGTCTATGAGCTCATCTGAGTGTCCTTTGCTAGCTAAAGTGTCATAGGACTTTAACAGAGTGACAGCGTTACTGCAGTGGGGTAGGAAAGGCCAGGGCACTAAGGACAGAAATCTGTGGAAAACAAGGCTCTTTTAGCTCCACTACTTGGAGGAAAACATGTTTTACTTTTATTACTAATCAAAAATTCTCTCATTGCCAGCTACAGCCTACGCTCAAACCCACCTGCACAGTACGGATGCCTTTTTGTGTACCCATGGCCACCACTGCTAGCCATTCACAACAGTTTTGAGACATCAGATTATGAATACAAATAGGAAACCAGTGAGAAGAAAATGCATCTTCCTTGTGCATCTAGGTAATTCATGAAATGAGACTGGGCAAACTATTTCTGTTGCCTGTAATACTCCAGTTAATTGGACAACTGCTGTGCCAGAAAACCTTCTCCCCACCTACAGCAAGTAAAATTTATACTGGTGGTTGGTAACAAGAACATCTTGATAAAATGTTTGAATTTATTTTATACCTATAAATGAAAAGAGCTCTTAACAAAGGGGGGTAACTGATATGCTCGGTAAATCAAGGATAAAAGGACACAGGCTCTATTGAAGAATTTTTCCCCTCGTCTTTTCTTTTTAAACCTTTTGATGAGGTGCCCTGTTGCTCTGAGAGCAGCTTCCACTGAAGTACTTCTGGAATTATCTCAAAGAGAAACAGAACATTTAAATGAGTTAAAGCCCCCAAAACACATCCATTAGCTCCAACCTTAGGTTCATTTTTTGTATTAATAATTTTGTAAAATTTATAAAATACTTTTACTACTGAACCAGGGGCTTATAAGACAAGTCTCATTCATTTTTTTCCTGCTTCCTTCTGAAGTGGTGAAGGATGATACATTTATAATAAAGATGAAAGCAAATATGTAGAAGAGAGGGAATATTCTGACAAATTTGTATTTATCAACCTTGAGTGTTTAGAAAACACCTACAAGCAATGATTCTCGAAATTCCTCCACACCTACCTGGGATTTTGGTCCTTCAGGGAAAATTCAATTGAAGATAAGATAAGGTGCTCCTTTCTGTTTACTTTTTTTTCTCTTTCATACAACAGAGAGAATTTTAAAGGTGTAGGACAGGAGAGCAAGCTTCAATTTTTTTTTTTAATATAGAGGGAAAGATTATTTTTTCTCTCCTGTATATTTTCTTAAGGGAGCAAGAGATATATTGTATGTGCCAGAAGGAAGCCAGCCATGGCTGGAATACTCAACAGACTGGACCTGTAAAGTCCTTATGACCTCTATAGGTAGCACAAAATTATGGTCCTCCTCATTTCTATAGAATGGTAAATTGGGTCATTTTACTCACTGGGTAGGCATGGGGCAGAAAAAGACTGGCCTGAGACTGTGTGTGTGTGTGTTTGTACTGACTGAGAGATTATCCATTACAAAGTTTGTTATACATTTGCTATGCATTTCAACAGATTTATAGCACTATGATATACATTTATTTTTACTAAGTGCTCAGGCTATTGCTTGTTGTGTGTTACAGGGACTGATTTTTACTTCGATGTGCAGGCAGGTTGTAAACTTTTACTCCAATGCAAACCTTAGAAGCAATTTGTTCTCCTGTGGTAGAGAAAGCATTATGTTGAGAAACTCTGGCATGCTAGACAAAATCATGGATTTATAGACCCAGATTAAGCCTGTGTTTCAGTCCTTAAGAGCACAGATTCCCACTGAGATGAGCCAGAGATCTATATACATAAGCACTTATATAAGGATATATTTGAATGGCATTATTTTATTGTTTTTAAAATGCAATGTTGACGTCAACAGAAGATGCAAATGGCTAGAGATGCACAGCACTGGGATATTTCTTGGAAAGTCTTAGGGAATCCAAGTGACATTCCACAAACTGGATAATCTTCTAGTAAGAGGTCACCACTGCTATAGTTTCCATATTTTCCTGTGCTATGATTGGCTTGTATGGGATCTACCAATATAGTCCAGGAATAGAAAAATGTCAAAATGGATTCTTTCATTTTGGTGATGAAGTGCTAGCTTTGCTTGCCAGCATGCAGGGTTCAATAAAAGCAGACAGGTCTTCAAAAAATTGCAGCATAAATAGATGAACTCTTTAAAGTAATATAAGTTCTGTCATCTAGATGTGAAATATAGACCTAAGTGCTCGCCGAAGTAAAAGCTGACCACACATTCCATAGATAAGTGTTAAAGTTTTCTCAGAGTGTCTTGGGCTGAGAAATGTTTTAACTACATATCTCCATGCCACAACAGACAGAATGAAAGCATTTGAAGTTAAATCCATTTTTCAAAGGAAGAAAACAAAGCATCCATAAAGAAACAAAGACATATAACAGGATGAGGTCTCGAGATAGCTACTGTTTTCAGGAAAGTTGCAATTAGCTGTGCAATGGAGAAGGTGAACTTATTTGTATTTCAATAGCATTTATAATGATTTTGGTAGCTAGAACGCTGATAGGTACATGCAGGGGGTTGGTTTTAAGATTTCCTTGTGAGACAGAAGGTCAGGATTCCTGTGGTCTCCTGTCATATTTAATTCATATCCTCTGGCCTTCTTCACCACATTTATTGAATTACAGGAATAAAATTCAATGAACCAAAAACAAAAGAAGAGAGGACAGGGCAAATCCTGATTTCTTTTACGTCCCTACTGCACAACTGACTTCAGTGGGCTTATAAGACCACACATTCCATAGATTAGCATCTTAAAGATATCATAAGATAAGCATCTTAACGAAGAATTTGGAAGGAGAGGGATGTACAAGCATCTTAAAGCAGAATTTGGAAGGAGGGGGAGGTACAAATTAGTATAACCCCTCTCACCACCCCCATAATTGTATCCCAGTAATTTCTTGCAAGGAGCAACTATTTGCATGTGGGAGTAAGGATCCAATTTCTACCAGTCAAGAATCTCCATATATACTTTTTAAAGCTAATCTTTGTATACTCCCTGTGTGTGTTTATCAGATTCCTTCTTGCCACAAATGAGATGGCAGTAGAATGGCTTTTCAAAACCATTCTTCAGAAAAGCATCACTGGCAGGCAATTCATCACATAAGCACTAAGAGACAATCCTCAAATACATTAAAAGTACCCATTTCAGGGAAGTGCCCTATTGGCACGCTTATAACAATGATTCCCTGCAACCATCTTAGTTAAACTGATACAACCTTTATCCTCCCTTCACAAGTGAGACACAATAACCAGAGTTTCCAATTGGCCTGCAGTGTGGACTTTACTGCTGGAGCATATGGGGAATAGCTCTAGACATGCTCTGTGGTTTTGGGGAAGAAGATTTTGTTGTGCCTCCTCCACTCCTGTTATCCTATTTTTATTGTCCTGTATGCTGCCTCCAAGAACTCAGCTGTTTTGGGTATAATTGTGGGTCACTCAGCTTTCTCTTCAGTCAAATCTACACATAGTGTCTGCACTGTGGTTTAGACACCCGTATAGTTAAAATAGTGCAATCCCCTGATATGAGCCCAGTCATATCAGAACCTCACACAGAAATAACCTGTACCGGTACCCAGTAACATCTTTGCAACAGCGTAATTTGGTTTTAGAGCTAGGTATGTGCAAATCTGGTTGTTGAGTCTGAATGAAAATATTCATCAAGAAAAAGAAGACATAAAATGTTTTGAAATTCTGTCCAAAACTGCAAACTCACCAATATTTAGCTTTTGCATTTGAATTTTTGGAAATGTCACAGCTAATAAATAATGTATTATTTTCTGAGCTGAAATGTACATTTTTATTTTAAAACTTGAATCTGCTTAACTTCCAAAAATTAAATGCTCTGCTCACGTACATGTCAACCTATGGAATGCCTGCTTTTCCACTTAATACGTTTAATAAAGGTGACCAGATGCTTTGTGTTTTTAATGACTTGTTCTGCATCCCAACAAAATGTCCCTGTTTTGGCTGTGATTGCAGATGATTCATTCTGAAACCCAGCCCAGCTGCCCTGACACAGCCGCGGCAGGGCACAGTTAAAAAACAAGCCATCTGTGCAAAAGAAGTGGGCTGGAGGAGTGCTTTGTCAGGAAAAGACTATCATTTCTTGGTCACTATGTTTTCTAGGCATCCAGAAACCCAAAAGTCTTATGGGTCCAACGTCTCTGCCTTTGCAATTAAATTTTGCAGTTATACCCCATGTCCCATCATATTCTTTTCCTTTCCCCCTTATTTAGAAACCCTTCAGCCTGCTCTGCTATATAAGACCGTGTATAAATCAAGCGTTTCCGTAAAATCTAAGATGTTGCTCCCACTTTCATTCTTTCCAATCAGATGGCAAAATTCCTGATCCTGTAGCTACATCAGTCAAGTCTCATGCTAGAAAAAGCAAGAGGGATTCATTTATGGCTTTTCTGAATAATTAGCTCTGCCCAGTTCTATATTAGCAACACTTGTCAGCACTGCCAAAAGAGACATTCTGCATTCATGAACAGTCATGCCACTCGCTTGCAGGCTAGCCGAATACAAGGCCAAAATTCTACCCACAGGCAAAGCTCCTTGTTGCCTCAGCGAGAGGCAGGCATGCATATTTGAAGGCAAAATCTGGTCTTGAGTGTGCCATTGAGATAAGCCACTTCAAGCCTTGAGGGTTCTGGCCCCCCAGCATCTTTCACATGACCTGCAGGCCACGTCGTGAAGCAGTGCTGACACCTTCTCCCTGCCCAGACAACGGAGCATACAGCAAAAGCAGCTTGGCAGAGCACCACCGTTACGGGGTAGGAAGTAAAGGTTCCTGTCAAGTTTTCTTTACAGCCTATATTCTCCAGCATTTGAAAAAACCATTGCAACTCAAGTCATCTGGCATGCATACGAATGACAAATATGCTTCAGAGGCAATAAATTAGCAATTTCAAGGCTTTAGTTCCCCTCATGGACTAATTGCCAGAGATTATAGTATATTATGAGAGAGCAATGATACTAATGCCTAAATATGCTTCAGTGATTATAGAGCTATCCTCAATAACCAAGCTGTTTAAATGTCAGTGCAAGAAAGCTCTTTATTATGAGATTAAATATTATTTTGAAGCAATGGAATAGGAGCTTCCCAGGCTTCATGTCTGCAATAATACTGTCTTAGAGCAATATATATTGGGCAAACTATGCTTCTTAAAAAACGTGTACACTAAAGGGTCCCAAAATATTTTTGTGCTGCAAACTTGAACGGCATTCCTGATAAGAAAGAGGATCTTGGTATCTTTTTATTTTGCATTTGTTACTAACACACTGCTGCCTTCATTCTTTCCTCCACTCTATATTAATACTTGTATATCACCACTGTATAGAGGAGATAAATTCTTGTTGTCTGTTAGTGTAAGTGAGTGGGGAATCAAACCTCAAATCCTTTTTCTTCTTTTTTTCCCATCTCTAAGTACTAGTGTCTTGAATAGATGCTTCTGACAGTCCTACCCCTCGTACCTAAATATATCTGTTTATACCTGGCATCGAGAGTACCCCTGGAAATTAGATGGAAGCTCCAGCTTTCAGGTTCAGCTGTTGACATGATGCAGAGAACAAAAGTGTCTTTAAGCTCCAGTTCCACAGTTCTGGACATGACAGCTGGTGATCACAAGGTGATCAAATCAGGTATGGATTTAAAATGCAGGGAGGCTCAAAAGGCTTTAGCATCCCACTAATCTCATATAGGACTCCCACACTATGGATCTTGTCACAGCTGTGCAGCTTTCCCCTAAAGATGACAACAGCATATCACCCTGCAGAATACCACAATGCTTTTTTCTGGAAAACCCTAAACACTGCAGTGGGTGCTGACGGTAGGACGTTGCTGGTCTGCTGTCCAGATCCAATATGCCATTCCCCTCCCATTGTTTCTAAAGCTACCTGGTATGATGACCACCATATTTCATAAATGCAAATCAAAATTGCTACAACATGGTCAAAGATCACATCTTATGTTCCCTAGTATTTGAAGATATTTATTCATCTCATTTTGAAGTTGTAACTTAAAATAACAGAGGGTAAAACTCATGTAGGAGGCTGCACATTTTAGTTAGCTGCTCAAAGTCAGTGGAAGTTCTAAAAATATTGGGAATGTCTTCGAATCTGAAGCTTGATTTCTTGTAAACTTAGTAATTGTAACTAATAATTACTATAATAGTATAGAAACATATAGATAGGCTTGTGGGGGCAGATCATGTAAAATTAAGAACACAAATTACAGAAAGACAACTGTTAATGAAGTTGTAGTGGAATTCTCTCTTGAAAATATTTTTTTTCTTTAGGAAGTACTGTTTCATAAACATAGCCTGCAGCTCTCTTCCACGGTGTGCTCCTGAAGTAAAGAGGTACTTCACATACAGATGACCAGGGAACTTATTAGAGTTCCACTAAGCCCCGATGTAGCAGGGCTGGGCATCTGGATTCATGTCCTAATACCTTCTGCCGCAACCTGACAATTGTTAATTCTGAAATTTTTGTTGTTTCATCTAGGCTGATTTCTTCAGCCATTTTAGGTCTCATCTATAAAACGTAATGCTTGTTTACCTCAGAATGTCTGAAGCTCTTTCTGATGCTCAGGTAAAAGACACCTGCCATATAGGCTCAGAAAAGACATAAATTGCTCTATCATTTGTAACATTTTAAAAGATCTTCATCTATTAAAATCACAGTGTGACTGACAAGGAACATGCTGAAAGGCCATGAGGATTCTTTTTCTGTGTTTCCAGGCAGACAATAACCTGACACCTTTTTTGTTATGTCTTGACTCAGAATATACAACGGGAAACCATGTCTTTATCCTTATAACAGTAATAAACTTACAATACTGATGTTAAGTAAATAACCAGCAGTAATAAGTTGACACTGCTCAAAGGAGAATTATGTGGACTTATAATAGAATGGGGAAAAATTACCTGCATTTGGCCACTTTTATGCAAATATTATTTGAAAACAGATTAAAATCCTCTTTAATTTTTTGCAGGCACTTTATGAAATGCCCCATTATTCCCAACTCTCACTTACCATATATCCTGGTGCACACGTACACTTCCCTGTGATGCTGTCACAATCTGCACCATTCTGGCAAGGGCAGGTCATCTGGCAGCCTTCACCGTAGTATCCAGGGGGACAGGTTTCATTGCAGTAGAGTCCAGCCCAGCCAGCTTTGCAGCTACATTCTCCAGACAATGGATGGCAACTAATGAAGGCAGACAGACATTAACAAAATGTGGACATGAAAGAAAAATACAGTTTGTAAGCAGCAGTACAATGTTTTACATCCAGTGCCAGCAAGAGTCACACTAAGACCAGAAGAAACCTGAGAACTGTTAAGGATGGTGAGCACAAACAGATGTATAACTTAGGAAGTGAATAGGGAATATGGTCCTAAATACCAGCCTGGAATGCCACTTCCAAATATCTGGGAACTGCCACAGCACTGGTAATTTTACACCTTTGAAATGTATGCTTTTCCATTCTCAAATCAATGTGAATTATATTACTGACATTAACCACATCACAATTAATCCATACTGTTGTATGACATATTTGGTTGTAATACAGTCGTTAAAGATGTTCAGGGTTAGGAGACATTCCAATGGATGGAGGAATGCAATCAAGAGTTGTGTGAGTACTGTGGCACAACATTCTATTCTATTCTATTCTATTCTATTCTATTCTATTCTGCTTTGTTCTGCTCTACTCTACTCTACTCTCTACTCTACTTTGTGTTTTAAAAGTGAGTGCCAGCTCAGCAGAACTTTTCAGCAGGGAGAGGTAGAAAGGAATGTGCTTTGGAAGGGAAAAATCTCCTCGGAAAAAAAGTTTTGCAGGGAATACTCAGCCATAGCGAACAGAACTGATCCCTACCTGAAGCCTTGGGATTTACTTGGGGCAGGAGTCAACAGGAGCCCTGGGACTAAATCTGAGCTGTGCAGGAAAATGAGTCAAGTTCTTTTGTGTTGAATAATGCGCCTTGCTGCTCAACATTGAAGCCTCTGGCTTTCATTTCTATTCAGACAACTCCACAGTGTTGTGAGAGCACACAGAGAGAAAAATAGAAGTGAGAATCAAGTCCAAAAGACAAGACAATGTCTGGTCCTTCTGCACCTGGTAGGTGGAAGACTTACTCCTTTGTTCCTCCTGCTATGAAACAGTTTATCTTTATTGACCTTTTTTTTTTCTTGTACAAACAGTAAAAGCATCTCCAGGTGTTCTTAGGGCACTAACTTGTCACAGCAGGAGAGCCATGCTGAGGGCTGTGGCTGCGGGCTAGGAAAGAATGGGAAGGCTAGACTTCTTTAAGTCCTGGTTTACAGAGATGGAGGTTTCAGGGGGATGGGAAGGGAGAGCACAGGGGGATGTCTAGTTTGGAGAGATGAGGTGGTCAAAAGAGAGAGCAGGGGATGGAGAAGGAATTTGATCTTTGGAAAAGGACCCCATGTTGTCTGAGGCCAGCTGGGAGTGTAAGGCTTCACCTGAGAGCTCAGTATGCTCTGGGGGCCTCTGTACCACAAGAGTGTACCATAATAGCACTGTCAGGCCCTCAGTGAGAAAGACGAGAAATAATATTGCTACAAATCAGATTTTCTTTATTATTCTCAGAACAAGAAAGAATAGAGTTCTGCAAGGTGGCGCCTCTCTATGGACCTGTCTCATGTTTTTTTGCCTCCTA
Organism: Ibycter americanus; assembly: GCA_035590275.1. Classification (NCBI taxonomy): domain Eukaryota; kingdom Metazoa; phylum Chordata; class Aves; order Falconiformes; family Falconidae; genus Ibycter; species Ibycter americanus. Next base: position 5,746,794 of record JAVJGI010000063.1, on the reverse strand, counting down.
GGAACTATTTATTTTCCTTTATGATTATTTATTGCTATAGTTTAGTATTGCAGACATGACTGAATGGGTTTCTTTACACCTATAAAATTAATACCGTATATGTTAATTTTCAAGGCAACCTCATAAAACGTAATTTCCAAGTATGTTTCTGGCAATTACTGGTAGGAGAGGTTAGTCATATACTGTTGTGACTAAGAATGATCAAATTTTGTGAGTGTCATATGCTACATCATAAATAGTGTTTTACTGACTAATTAAAACAATTCATCAGCTTAACAAACTACCATCCATGAAATTCTTCTGACAAAGCAGTCTCTGAAATTATGGTTGTTCACAAAGCACCTCTTAACATTCAGATGAAAATAATAAAAGCTCGTTTTTTCACCCTCTGCATCTATTAATCATTACCTAATAGGAGCAGAAAGCTAAACATTAAAGAAATATTTTAAAGTGGATTTTTTGTTTCTCTGTTTTCACTACTACTGCATGTATCATATGGTTCCATGAGAACTGCATCTGTTGGCTAAATTAAATCTTTCAGAGGTAATATATGATCATGGCAGTTTGAATCAGTCTATGACAATTCAATTGAAAATACTATACTCAGTAAGAATTTCTACTCTAAGGTTGGGTCCTTCATCAAAATGGACAGCTTTTTTGCATGGATGCAAGGTATATATTAAGGACTAAAAACCATCCTAACATGCACTAAAATAAGAGCAAAAACCAAACAGGCTTTGCAGAAGAGTCTGCAGGAGACAGAGGGCTTGGAATCCAAAACAAGGTCCAGTAGAAGGCTGAGACCATATTCTGCCCCCCTAAAGCCTTGTCCACTCTTTCACGAGGCTATGAGCTAGGAAAAGTCCAAGGCAGATGTTTGGGGTCACTGCATCCATATAATCTTCCCATTGAAGCAAGAACAATTTTGTTATCAGCCTGAGCATATCACAGTTTTGTTTGTCTCCTAGGCTAAGCACTTGCACACTTTCAGTGATTTGAAATACTTATCTTTTGCTGCCTTACAGAGTGCTGACATTGTAGGATTAGAAAAAATCCTCCACATTCTCCAGAGTTATGGTGCTCATAACAATAGTTCTGGGTAGGTAGCAACAGTTGGTGTATAGACTGCACAGCAGGGGAAGGGAAACTTCTCCTTGACAGTAGCAGAATAAATCTTTCCAAAGCTTTTGGCAAGCCAAACATTAACACACACCATAGTGTTGTAGTAGCATAACAAGCAAAAGGACCTCTTAGCTGGGTCTGAAATGAGGTTGCAGGCTGTGTCTGGCCAGGGGACACAGGAACCTTGTCTCAGGTACAAAGAATACAATGCCCTGAATGAAAAATGCTTGTTTAACAATTAAGATGCCCTGATGCAGTGTTAACTTGAAGATGGCTAAGATTTAGATGCTTAACCAAAATTCAGAAGATAGCTGTTGCCTTCCCAATCGTGCCAGTGAATCTTGGCCATGTAACTTACTCTTTCTGCCTTCATTTTTCCCATTTGTAAAACAATGCCTTTCTTTCCCTGGAAACCCCTTTAAGATCTGCAGCTGATATCGCTAAATAGTGCTAAGTTTTTATTATTAATTGTTTTTTCCTATTCCAGTATGTATGAACTATTCCAGTAATTAAAGTGATCAGGTACATACTAAATACATTGCAGTTCGTGATGTAGAAATAGTATATGTATGCATGTATATGTGAGTTAAGAATGATTCTCTCATATTGGTATTCTATAAAATTTCATTCTGTTCAAACTATGTACCCAGACACATAGCAATAGCTAGGAAATTCGTCTATCACCCATCCAACCACCTATGCATCCAGACTGTGCAGTGAACTAAATGCTAGCTGCATGGAAGTTGAAAAGTTGGAGGCACTTAATGACAAAGGTGTTAAGGCAAAGAATAGGAAATACAGCTAGCAATGTGAATTATTTGTATAATTCCTCCCTTCCTGTTCTGAATGTACCGTTCAAGGTCATCAGCCCATGTAACATTTTGCCAGCACAGTTACAGCGTATATAAGGCATTTCTCCATGCCACCAATAAACTGAAATTAATACACGTCTCCTCTAGAGAAGGATCACTGAATGGATGCGTAAGAGAATGTGAGGCCTCCAAAAGGATCCCAGAAAGCAAACCCACTCACATCTGCTTTCCAACCACTTGCTCTGAGCAGGAAGGGAGCCTTACACTCTTGGAAGAGTTTGGCAGGGTTATACATTAGTATTTTGCATTGAATCTTAACAACTTTTATTTCTTCAAATCTCTTGCATAACAGGAAGGAATAGTGTAGAAAACCTAGAGCGAATGCAAGCAGCCAAGTGTTCCTCTGGCTCTAGGCCAAGCAGAGGTGGAAACAAAGCTGTCCGCAGCGCACAACATGGCACGAGAAGGAAATTGTTCCACAGCTCTCGCTGCAGTTTGCAAGCTACTGTGCAGTCCCTGGCTTTTGAGCCATGTTTACAGCAATAAAAGATTTATTTTTTTTAAATTTACCACCTGAACTGAAAAACAGAAAGTAATTTTTGACCTTTACATCTTTTAAGCATCTAATTTTGAGGAAATCTGAGGAAACCAGGTAACTTTCTTAAAGCAAATTGGGAAAAGAAATGCTTTAGACAGCACAGTCTGTTCCAGATTTTCAATTTGTTCTCCACATATCTTTCAGCCAAAACAACTTCTTCCTGACTTTCTGTTTATACACTAGCATCAGTCATCTCATCTTAATTAACAACAGCCCTAATCCTTATTTAACAGCATTTTCTGTCTTTCGGTGTTCATACTACATTCAGTCTCCCTTACTAAAATGCCCTCTTGCTTTTAAAGAAGTAGCCACAATGAGACTGCAGGGCCAGTACTTCAGTCCAGCACATCTTCAAAGCCAGTCTCATTCAAGAACATTGTTGACTTAGGTCAAGGCAAAACTTCTTGCAAGTTCCATGGGGTTTGATCCTTCCAAACTTTTCAGTGTTGAGGCAATAATTAGAGCCTCTGGAGATCTATCCATTTCATTTGAAACTGTCACAGTGTCTTCCTTCCCTTCTCATGCCTCTGACCTGGTAAAGACATTACTAAAGGCATATGGCTCCACATACTGGTTCCACAACAGTGTTCAAGAAGGGTGGGTGTGGCTTAGACTATTCCAGCTATTCATTTCCCTCTCTCCTTTTCAGAAGAGCAAGCCAGGATTATGCCTTTCTGCCTTGTCGACTGTCTCGACATGGGCTTTTTGCATAGGGGAATTTTTTACAGGTGTATCCTTCCCTGTGGAAGGACAGTCCAAGTCACCAATGCATTCTAAATTACCTAATGCTGGGGTTGTTCAGAAGTCCTGTACAAAGTACCTTCAGTGTGCTTTGATGCAGAAATTATTGGATGATGTTCTTCAGCCATTACTATGCAGGAGGTTAGACTAGATGATCACACTGATCTCTTCAGACATTAAAATAGATAGATCTACGAAAATAGAAAAGCTGATTGTGTATTTCTTAATGTTCCTCCTGAACCTGCTCCTCAGAGCTTCCAGAACTTTCCATTCCAGCCAGCTCTCCAATAACCAGATCAAATGAGTCAAAACCATTGACAGAAATAAGCAAACTTCCCTCACCTTCTTTCAAGTCTTTATGTAATATTTCTACACACTTAGGTATTGCAACAAGTAGCCAACAGTTTAAACTGCTTCTGGGGAAAATAGATGGCTGTCAGTAAATGAATCACTTCAGAAGACCACAGTTCCAGTAACAATAAAAATTCAGGGGAGAAATGGGAGGAGGTAGGTGGGAAGAGATGTGCGCTGTATGGGACTGATTAAACAATCAGTAAAAAGGTTACTTCAGAATACGGAGTGCCTTTGGAGAAGGTCATTTTCCATCAGCTCTAAGACTTCTTGGCTCAGAAATTGACAGCACTCTGAGGAGCTCATTGAAAAGTGGAAAGCTGAAATACCATGGATGAATGAAAGAACATTTACAGATCTACAGCTTACTGATATCTCTTTGTTCCATAACAGCAGTGATAAGATGTAGCAAACAGGGAGATTTTATCAATGTAGAGACTAGACTCATTTATTAAGGAAATGGAGATACCATCTTAGCAGAGGATGTTGCAAGTGAAGCTGACGGAGCAGTGATGGGAGGGAAGGCGTAAAATGTATCCGTCAGACAGCAGCCAGGCACAGGTCAGGCACATGGTGTGTAAGAATGACCACATGCCCAGAAAAGAGCTGTGAGAGGATTCAGTCCTCCACCTTTCTGAGCTCTCTCAAACTTGAGACCTCATCTTTCTTCACAGCTGGGTGGTGCTAATCTGCTCTTCCAGGAAGGATCTTCTGGCAAACCCCCAGAGCACCTCCCAGGTAGTTCTTTGAGTAACCCAGGATGAATTCTTGCACCCTCAAACCCACAGTCTTCCCCTACTTAAAAGACTCTTAGTGAATTGAGCACTTAGCTGAGAAACTGCAGCCAAACTCAGCCTTGCCATGGCCTGCAGTCTTTCCACTCTATTTAAAACTTTATGGAAAAATGGGCACACAAACAGGTTTCTGCAGGCTAGGAGAGGGGGTGAAGACACACTGTATCAGCTACAGCCCAAGAGTGTGCTCTTACTCTCCAGTACACATGAAGAACAGCTTTCACTGAGGAGCAGTTTAGCTGGTATTTACCGCAGGTTTAAGTCGTGCACACTGGCAGGTACTGCAGAGTAGTGTGACACACAGGAATTTATACCTTAGCTCACTCTGCAGTAATTCTTGAGACATCCCCTATTCTCAGTACAACACAACGTTAACTTTTTGTGTATAATGCTCAGCTCATGCCTTAGGGATGTTATTTTTTGCAATGATTTCATGATACAGAAAATAATCAGAAGTGATAGAAGCCTGTTGTACAGAGCTACTTTTGAGGTGTCAAACACTTTGGATCCTTGCTGTCAAACCCACTAGAGCTAGAGTTATCTTTCTGTAGAGGACTCGTATCACCAGAATTACAAGGCTTTTAAATAATCCATTGTGAGCTCTGACTTTCAGTTAAGCAAACCCTCACCACTCGCAGTTGAACTTGAATTCACAAGAAAGATCACCTGTTTATTTCCAAGACTGAGACAAATAGAGTCTATCTCAAGCACACAAACAGATTTGCTTGAAGTGTTTGTGTGTGTGTGACAGTGTGTGTGTGTGCGACTGTGTGTGTGTGCATGCACACAAATTAGGTGATATTGCTTGCACACATAATTGAGGAGAGTGTTTATATTTTAGCAGATTGCAAGGTAGGTTTGTCATCATCAGCAAGACAGTCAGGTCCCTACCTGTCTGGTTTAAAATTGAAGAATGTCTGCATCAAGGGCATATTTGCTTGGGCATCAATTATCCCCATCTCCCTGTGAAGCCTGCACAATCCTGAATTGGCTGTGAATGCATAACAGTAATGGACAGAAAAAGGAGGAAATAAAGTCGGGGCTGAGGGGCTCAGCATCTTGCAGGCATGGTAAGGAAATGTGGGCACTCTAGTCCACCAGAATAGTTCAGGCCAGAGTGCTTTTGTTGTCCAGGCTCCCTTTACTGCATGTGAGGGAGTAACAAATCTCCAAACAACAATTCCATCAGTCAGTCAACAAGGCAAGGAGTTACAAAAGGTAACAAATAGGATAATAGGGAAGAACCTTAAATTCCTCCTGTTTTCAGGGTTTGGAAAACTTATTCAAGCCTGCAACAGGAAAGTAAATGCAACCTAGCTCATGTTAGGTGCTCAAGTCTGTTTGTGGCTCTAGCTCTTAGTAATGAGAACCTCAAGAATTAGATCCTTAAAAAAGCAAAAGGGAATAAAACATTGAAACCTGACCTTTTAAGTGAGGTTTATTCCACTTTAGGTATACTTCCCTGATATTTATTCTCCTGAATATTGCACACATACACATACTGAATGAAGAGCAAAAATAGGCACACATGAGAAGTCTATTTTGACAATGTCGACTTTCTTACAGTTCCATAGACTGACTTGGGGATATTGATTTCAGTCTATTTATGCATCTGTCTCAAGTGTTTTCAACAACGTGATTTGCCACAAGATATAAACTGAAGCAAATTAGGTTTCATTTTGAAAGTCTCCTTGCTGTCTATAGATCTAACAAGAAAACCCATGTACGTCATATAAAGAGCCAAACTGATGGATTTCAGGAAATTTTGTATTTTTTAAACTTCAGTGGGTTATTATACACACATATGAGCATCATATGACAGTTCTTATGCCTAGAAGACTGCAGATACAGGATAAGGCCATACGTCATATTGTTCCAGATTTTAGCAGTACTGTTTAAATAGTTAACAGATACATGCTTAGTAGCTGGCTGGACTGATGCATATGGTTCCAAACCTGAGGTCATTTAAATCAAAGTTTACAACCTAGAGGAACTGTCTGTGTTCTTAATTGAAACTACAGAGAAAAAGGGAGTAGGTGTAGTTAATTGAATTTTTTCCCAATGCATTTATTTGAGCGGTCCCTGCACTAGTATATAATATCATGTACCTACCTGAGAGTGTTGGTAATATTGCAAGGACATCTCTTGTTGCATTTGAGGCCATAAAATCCTTCTGGACACATTCTTTCTTGGCAATAAATACCTTTAAATCCAGGGTCACACATACACACTCCATTTACATGGTAACACTTTGCACCATTTTGGCAATCACATCTTTGTGTGCACTGAAAGCCGTATGTCCCAATAGGACACTCTTCTTGACACCTGCAATGAAATATGTGAGACAGGATCCAGTCAAATGCTATAGTTTAGTCTGCTTATGACTTCTACATAGGAATGTTTTTGTTAATGAATTAAGTACAAAATCATTGCTCATTTATCTAAGTAATATACTGTGAACTGATATCATTGGAGTTATGTGATACCTTGGGCGCATAAATTGCTGTTAACTGAAAATGCATTAATGTCTGTCCAATTATAACCCACAAAATTTGCATTAGTTAATATTACCTTAGTTAACAAAGTGCATTTTGTTTTCTGGACCTTGACAATTCCATTCACTAACCATAATAAATTTATATAGAATAAGATACTTTATAAAAAAACCCCTCATACGTTTGCTTTCTTTTTATTACAGAAGGATTGTGTACCTTCTTTAAAAGCATACAGTCCTCTTAGTGATAATAAGGACTGAAAGGGAATGTGGTCTATTAAGCAATATTGAGTAAAGTGTTCTCCTGCAATGAAAAGTTTTACTTTCCCTCTATGCTGTCATTGCAGCAGCTTTATACCAACTAGGAGAAAATATACTCCCTTCTTTGTGTGTGTTCTGAGTAACTAAAGCTCAGATTTGCTTTTAATCTCTTACTCCAAGGATGCTCAGTAGTATAAAATCTCAAGACAAATCACTTTCACACTCCTTAGTGTAGTATCTTCCCCAAAATTGTCAAAATTTTTAATATTTGATACACATCAAAATGGAACCTGCAAATGCTATATACAGATTGTTTTAAATTGCACCTTCCATGCACTGTTTAAAATATTTCCCTACTGGATACATTATGAAATCTGCTAAAAAGTCATGTTTCATTGTCCTGTGCAACCAGTTAAAGCGTTTGTAATATTTCCTACTTTGAAAAGCTCAACTAAGGTCCTAAAGAAAGCAACTGATTCTGTGCTTGACATAATTCAGTGGTTTCAAAATTCTGCAATGAGTCAGTACTACAGTTTACATGATCCACCGTGAAATACAGATAGACCTTTTCAGTTAATAAAAAAAGAAAAAGAAGCCCAGAAAAGCCCAATTCCCTTATCGCATGGATGCCAGATATTGGAAATTGCCTATCAGCATTAATTTAATCCTGAGCATTGATTAAAGTGTATACTGTAAACTCAGTGGATAGAGGCAATTGTTAAACGTCTTTCTGCAGGTCATTTCACAGCTGGCAGGTGAGAGTTAATATAATGATCAGTAATAAAAGATTAATGTGTGATGCAAGCCAGGCAAAACTGCAGTGAACACAGTCAGTATATAAGAAGAGCATTATTTTTGCAGCTTCAGATTATCATGTTTTACTAAAAATAAATGCACAAAGCAGAAGGCCTAGCTAGTGATTTAATTGCAGCAAGCATCAACACAGTTACTAGTTACACAATCCAAGTTTAGGAGTTCATACGAGACCCAAAGAGAGAGGAGCCTGTGACAAACAGGAAGGGAAGGAACCCAGAGAATCATCAACAGTACTGGCTGCTAGCCCTGCTGCTCTCAGGGTAGTTCAGCTGCAGAGGAAATAACCAGCAAAGAACGGGTAACATTAGGACTAGAAACACGTAAAGCAAATGAAATGCAATGAAGAACATATTAAGATGCCTTATGTCTCCATTGCTGTATACAGCTCTACTAGTTAGCAGGAGAGCACTGTACTCAACGAGATGAATACTTAGTCAATAGTGCACTATATCATTCTATATTTATAGAAGATGAAGCATTACCTAGCAGCGAGAAAAGCGTCTGGAAATGAAATATTGACGACCTAATCCATTTACATAATTAGCCTTTTTCTACTAACAATTTAACCAACTTATTTATTTGGAGATCAAGCAGCTACTGCTAATGAATTTTATACAAAGAATACTAATAATGACTCCTCTGGAACATAAGAATAATCACAGCAGGAATTAGCTTTCTACTTAAACATCTTTCCTTTGCAACATATCAATCTAATGTGTCCATAGCACCATTAACAACCAGATACATTGTTCAATTAAATTACAAAATGAGCTGCTAAACCCTAGTTATGTTTCTTGTTTAATTTACATTGCTTTCTGCCTATCTGGGGAGATTCGTATTATAATATCCACTGAACTTTAATATGTACTATAATTATTTGGGTTGGGATAGGATAATATGGCTGTCACCTGTAGAATTAATGGAAGCAATTTCACAAAATATTAAACATAAGACAGCCTGCTTAACAGATGAACTTAGTACGTACACCTACATTTTTTCCAGATAAATTTTTTTCATGGAATAATGCTGTAATGTTTTTTTGGCTTTTCTGTTTGTTTGTTTTGTAACAGTAATCACATTTATGTAGCATAGAGAAATATTAAAAGCCATACAAAATACGCTAGCCTGGAGATTGCCATTCTGTCAATAAAAGATACAGGTACAAATACAACAACAAGAGAATAAGTCTGCTCATATAGTTGTAACAAATGTGGTATTTATTCTGTTAAGATTCGATCTTTAGGTTTAATGGCAATATGGGAAACAAAACTAAAACAGTATGTTCAATTTTCCTGGCAGCCACTGAATTCTTAGACACTCCATCCTCAGCTTCTAACTGTGCTTCTGCTATTATTCCTTTCCAGTTTGCAAAACATACATTTACATGACATACCCAGTCATTTTAGCAGAGCACAAAGCTTCCTGGAGTTATTAATAGTGCTTGCCAATTTCCTAGATATTTAGTGCAGTGCCGCTTCCTGGAAAACAGGTACAGAACGAAGTGTGGCAATCACACTTACATAGACCTTTATGACCATTTAATCTCCACAGATATTTATCTAACTATACGTTATTATCTTCTGCACAAGACAATGAACCATAGTATTATATAGTACTTATTGACAATTTAAAAAGATGATAGTAGATAAAGTGTGTTTACATTTTATTGTTGTTATTCACAATTTCTGTTATTATTAAGAACATTTTTTCAATGCTTTGTAAAATTTTAAAGAAAATACAATTTTGTTGTGCAGCAGCATTCTCCTGCTCCACTTCCAATTATACTGTAACACTGCAACAGTTGCATGGGATCCAGAAAGTAAAATAGACTTTAAGCTAAAATGGTGCTAACTAATCTCTCCCATTGTCCATGCTTATGAACACATAACTAAGGAAAGCAATTTAGACTTTTTAAAGACCTTGTGCCTGCTCCTGCCCTCACTGAAATCAATGGGCAATCTACCACTAGCTAACTGTAGCTAACAGCAAAGGTACGCATGCCTGTTCAGAACAAACCATTACAGGCAACGTGTTGTCCTAGCCCAAGTGAGAGGCAGAGCTCCAACAGAATATAATGGGCCTAAGGTTTCACCTCCCTTATTGAAGGCTCATTAAAGGCTGATAAATAAACATGTTTTAACCTTCTTACAACCCATTTGAAAGGTGAGAATTTTTAGGCTAATAGTTTTTCCCTGCTGCTAGAAAAGCTTTCTGAACTGCCCATTTACCTAACTTTCTCCTGATCTCATTCATTCTTCCACACACCTGCTTTTCTACTCTTCTGCCTCTCCCTTCAGCGTCTGTTGTTAACTTCCCTGCTCTGAGAGGGTGCAGGTAAGCCATTCCTAAGGGTTTTGCTTGGGTGCGTGTCCACAACGTAACCTTCCCTTGGCTTCTTTCCACCTCTTCCAACTGATCATGCTTTATTTTCTCCCTCCCTGCTTCTGTCTTTGCAAGCAACATCTCTCTTTGGAGTCCAAATCTCTCTCACTTTTCTCCAAGTACAGCTCTGAAAAGCCCATACTCCCTTTGCTCAAGGACAATTCTTGTGACCTCCTGTCAGGTCTGCCCTGTAGTGCCTCCTCTGCTCAGTCTCTCCCCAAGCCACCTTCTCCAGCCCCCCTCTAAGGGCAACCAGCAGCAAAACCCGCTACTTTGGACAGCAGGCAGAACGAGGTCTTCTGTTTTCTACATCTCCTTTCCTCATCCCCAACAGTCCTTTCTGTTATTGCTGGAGTGCCTAAGTGCTGCTGTTCGGCAACTCCATTACTGTTCTTTCCCTGTGCCACATGCCTGTAGCAGAGCCAGCTTTCTGCTGCATGTCCTCCCTCGTGGCTGGGGTTATATTGGCAGCTGAGCAAAGAAGCTGGCTCAGCTGCAGGCTGCTGGCTGGGAGCTCCTGACAGCTCTGACACTCTTGATTTACCTACAGCCAGAAATCAATCTAGGTCTGCAACAATCCAAAGGGGAGACCTAGAGACAGAGGGCCTCTGTCAGCCTTCCTGAGCATCGCCAGCACTGGGGACAGCTTGGGACTGAAGTGTGGTCACCAGTGTAAGTGTCCAGGTTGTACAGTTGCTTCCTTTAGTGAAATTGTCTCCAAAAGGAGAGAAAGGGAAAGCTTTGGTTAGCAACAGTAATTATATGGCACACTATGCCTGAAATCACTGTCTCCAGATGGAGGATGGGGGAAGAGATGTCTTCTCCACTAAATTAATTTGAAATAATTAGTATTTCCACCATATTCAACCACATGCAAATCCTGACATAATCTCCAGAACTCCCTCCAATTACCACTGTTGATAAAACAGAAACAAGGAACTTGCATATTTAATGGGAAAGAGCACAGCCTTCTGAACCCCAGCATAGTGTTGAAGGTTGGTATATTTGTGTGCTATAAAGACCTGCTGATTATACAATGAAGCAAGAAATGACAAATTCCAACAAGCATTGCTGTATAAAAGTATAATTGTAGCATATGTCAGTATACTGATACTAGCTTGTTCTAGCTAATAAAAGAAGGGAAGATACAGGAGAAAGGGCTTTAGCACAGCATACACTACGGAGCTGTGCCCACAGTCTCTGGAAACCCTGGTGACACAGTCCAACCCCTGGTGAAAACTGCATATGAAAGCTTACTTAACTGCAGCCTCCCCACCATTAACCCTGCTGGCAGGATTAGCTGGAAGGCTAAACCAACATGTGTCACAATCCCACCTTGACTTTGCTGTGTAGTCATTTTGCTGAATCCATGACACCTTTGTAAAACAATATTATCATCTTCTCTGATTGATTTATGGGTGAAGGCTCTTGTTTATGATTTTTGAGGATTTATCACCTTTTGTTGGTGTCTGAGATGGATCAGTGCTGCAGAAGTACAGAGGGGCTGAAGGAAATGTTAAACTACTGCATTGCTTACTCTTGAGGATATTAATTTGTATAAATATAGTTCATTTACATATCTTGTAAACATGTAATGCTCTCTATTAAATTTATCACTGTAAATATCTAAATTAAATTTAATCCATTAAATTTTAAAAGTTATATTTAAAAAACGCTGTAAATGGGGAGCACTGCCAATAAAAAGTAATAACATTGCCACATTTATAATGCTTGAACTGCTTCAGAAGGATGAACCTAATTGGAGCAATAGAAACATAACACCATTTTTCAGAGAGTAAGATTGTCCTAGAAGGGATATAAACGTTGCCAATCCATGGTTAAAACTTAAGGCTTTGGGGTTTTGATTTTACCTGTCTCCTATATAGCCAGCTGTACAGATGCATTTTCCTGTCACGGGATCACAGTGTCCTCCATTGTGGCATGGACAGTCCTGGCTGCAGTTAATTCCAAATGTTCCAGGAGGACATGGCTGTGCACACACCAGCCCCTGGTAAGGTTGCAGAAAGAGCAATATTTCAGTCAACATTCATAATGCAATAAATTTCTGTATGCAGCTCGGATTTTTATTGTCCTTCTTGCTAAAACTATATCTAAGTAGTGGCAATATTTTTTTTTGTTTAAGATGGGCTAAAGACAGTCTCAAAATTTTGCTACCAGAGTAAATGCTTGTTCTACCCTGTCTCCAGAAGGAATTTTTCTCACCACTGTACAATCACTGATAATTGTCTTATTTGGGTCGACCCCATAAACTGCAGCTGGGGTGGCAGGATATTCACTGTCCCTTGAATAGATGCAGGAGGGCTTGGGAGAGGTTAAAGGCCACCAGAGAAGGCTACAAAGCTGCATATGTGCAGGTGGTTTTTTTTGTGAAATACAGAGTCTGAAAAGTTGTTGGACCTACCCTGCGTAAGTGTCGCAAAGTGAACATTTGGGAAGAGAGGGATTGTTGGAAAGGCTGCACTGGGAGGATGAAGTTCTGCTCGTTGTGATAGTCTATGAAGATCTCCCCTGTTCAGACAGCCCCACTTCAACGAACCATGAAGAAGACCAAATCAAGCTGCTGCAGAAGTCAACTACTACTCTGCAGATCCCATCTACTTCATTCCCTCCAATCTCATCTAGCCCCCACACTTATCTCTTCAAGCAGCACAGAATGGCATCTGCCAGTTCTTTGTCTAAGCCATTGAGGAAGCAGGATGGGAACAAGAGATTAGGATAGTTGCAGAGGGCCACCAGTGATGACATAGAAGCAATATGACTCTCCACATCAGCAGTGCAGCAGTGTTTTGGCCAGAAAAATTGAATCTGCAGTGGAACATCTGCCTAATCCCTGAACACTGGCTGGATGCATCATCCATCATCCTCCCAGCTCCTTATCCCCAGCCTTGGAGCCACATCTCCGTCCGCGACCTGCCTCAACTCCACATCTTGGTGGCTACCTCTTTCCCCCGTTTTATGCTCTCAGCCCTCTGCTTTCCTCCCTCTTTAGTCCAGTCTACCGCAAACCCTTGTTGCAGACTCCCTTTTAGCCTTCTCCTTCATCCCGACCCAAAACCCCATCTCTGAGTTGTTTTCTCCTTCCCCTCCCTGCTTAAACACCCCTGAAAGCGAAGAAAAGACAGACTGTCACTCTTGGTTGTGCACCCTGGCACTGCTCATAAGGAAAAGCAATTGCTGGGCAAGCCTTGCTTCAGCCCCAAGCTGGAGAATGCTTACCATGGGTTGTGTCTTTGGAGAATTTATCTGCCGAACTCAGGTGGTTTTCCCCCCAAGTATCACATTACGTCCCCTGCCAAGTATCAAGACCTTACAAGGATTTCCCTAGACTTTCTTAGAAGTTGTATGAATGTTTTTTTATGTGAGCAAACACAAAATCTGAGGCAGGTATCCAGCTGAGTAACTTCAGCCAAAACAAGTTTGGCAGTGCTGTGATCTGAAGATGGAGCCCTATAATGGAGAATGTTTGGCAACTGTAGCAAATGGTGCTGCTGCCAGTGCCATGCACAGTGCGCACCGGGTTTCATTGAGATAGTGTTTTTCTGTCCTTATTATTATTTTGTTTTAATCTCTCAGAAGCCACATTTCCCTAACCAAGGCTCAGGGGCTCTGAGTTTTGAACAAGGCACATATTAGACACAACTTATACAAAACATAAAACAGGAACATAATGGCTGCTTTCACTCCCTGGGGTTCTCGCTCAACAGTTTGGGAAGTTTAGTAATATCAACAACCCCAAAGTGGAGAGGCTGCTCTTCAATGTAATCATAAAATAAGATACTTCAAGCCTTTCCCAACCAGTGATAGGTGGCTCCTTGGCTGTAAAACAGGTTGGCCTCAGTTCAAGAACTTTCAGATTACAGTGTTAAAAAACTGGTGTCTCTGGACTTGAGTAATACACAACACTATATATCTGAAAATGTAAGTATCCATTTATCTTGATAATAAATACTTTCTCCCTTCATGTCTCAAAAGGAACAGGATTTCTATCAACAAATGATGAGAAAGCAATACTCTGTGATGCATCCCCCCGGAGCCAAGAGAATCTTTAGGCATGCTTTTTGCATTAATATGTACTAAGGGAATCCAAAACATCCCTCTCTGGAGGATCAAATGTCAGACCAACGTTTCCTGCTGCTCATACATCTAATCAGTAAAATTCACCCCATCAGCACCTTTTTCAAGGCCCTGATCTCATCAGCTTCTGCTTTTGACATTGTTTGCTATATTATTACCATTTTGCAGTATAAGAAAGATTTTTTCCTGCTACATTTTCTTCCCCTACCCCCCGGCTTTAAAATCCACAACAGGAAGAAAAATAGACAAAAACACACATTACAGTTACTTTATAAAGCTCAGAGGCAATAAGAAGCAATTAGCAGAATGAATTGTATTAAGATGGCACCATGATGCAAAGCCTTGAAAACAGGATCAGGGACCAAACAGGGTGTGTTGCCAGTGACAAATGTTCTGTCATGTAAGGAAAGATTCCTGCTTCCTTGAGCACAGAGATCTAGTCCTTCAAAAGTGTTTCTGAGAAGCACTGTAAATGCTAAATTTAACTTTTCTCCCTACTTCCCGAGAGTGCTTGGAGAATTTAATGCTGCAAATGAGAAAGATGTATAGAATTAAACCTGTAAATTGTTAATGAGGCCCTAAAGCAGCCACCCACTAACTCTCACAGCCACAAAGACATAGAAGTGGAAAAAGCCCCACATCTTAGTATGCTGGAAGCCACATTTTGTCGACTAGTTCAACAATATATGCTGTTAGCCATCATCCTCTTGGTGAAAAACCCATGGGACAGTAAAATCTCACAGGACACAGTCTGTATAACTTGTTGTGCTTCTGGGAGCATCTGCACTGAGTGGGAGGAAGCAGGAGGAAGGAAATGTTACAAGTAATAAAAGAACCAGGCTTTGAAGATGGCAGATTCAAGGAAGAACCTAAGAGCCCTAGAACTTCCTCCTATTCAACTTACTGCCTCCCCTTGCACATCCCACAGGCAACCAAGCCCCTAAGGGAGCTGAGCTGCTGTTAATAAGCCCACCCTAGGAAAAGATAAAAGTTGTAGCTCATCTAGCAGCAAGAAGATCCAAGTGGTTATGCACTTGTATAAATCCAGGGAGAATTCCCTCCTTCCAACATGATGGTATATTCAACATATACATGCAGTCTCAAGCCTCAAAATCAGCAAGTAAAATTCCTGATGTCAAAGAAAGACTATCCATGCTGTGAAAGAAAATGAATGCTGTCTAGCAATCCCATCTTGCTGGCTCATTTACAGCCCACTCATGTCTCACTTCCCAAACCATTCCAACCACCAAGAGTTAAAAATATAGCTTGAAAAAATATTTTTTTCTCTCTGTGTACTGAATTACCAGCTTTTCATTAAAACCCTGGAGAGACCCTTTATTCTTAAAATCTCAACATTTACAAGCTGAGTGCTTTTACTTATAATTTGAGTTTCTTTCCCCGGAATACTTGATCTCTCTCTTCAATTTTCAGTTATGTTTGTTTCAAACATCAATTGTTAACTCTAGGGCTTCTCTGGGGACAGAGCAGCCAACAACACAGTTTTCAGGAAAGTCTCTCTGGGCCCCTAAAAATGCAGAGAAGAAATTCCAAGCTTTAAGGAACAGGGCAGAAGTGGGCCAGAATACATGACCACAGCTGCTGTGCAGCCCCGGTGCTGTGGTTCTTCTTTAGGGTCTATGCTGCATCCTAAGAGACCTCTAAAAACTTCCTGCTCTATTCGGATATTCTCATTTCTTCAGTGATTTTTTAACTTTGCAAAAAAAAAAAAAAGAAAAGAGAAAACTCCTGATAAAATACAGGTAAGGAAGAGTACAGCAAAACAACTCAGATCCTGAGAAATATTGTCATGCAGAAGATAAGGGAAAGTGAAAAAAATACCCTAAGGGTAATATTTTCATTATGATCACTTTATTGATCACTTCTTTGGGGTAGTGTCAGAATGGACTGATAGGCCCTCAGAAATATTTGAATTGCTGTTTTAGCTCCAACACTCTTCAGGAAAGACCCTTTCCTTTGTCTCCATGGAATGCCAGTTCAGGGGAAGGTGCCATATTCTTACTTAACTTTCTGAAAAGTTTTGCCTGCTTTGTCATTTGAAATGGAATAACACCATCACCACCTTTGCCATGACTGCCAGTTAGAGATTTTCCATACACAGCTTTCACCAAAAATCATGAGCAGCAATGTTCTTCTTCCATGTTGCTGCCAGATAGCCACCAGAACGTCATGGTTGGTACTTTTTAAATAAAAGCAGCTGTGTGATCAAATGGAGGCAGCATTTGCTGTACTCATCAAAAGGAACATAAACATCTCTCTCAGCCCTTATATGTTTCAACACATATAAGGTCCACTTGAGAAGCCACAGTCATATGATGATCTTCACGGTCTTCCACGTATTAAAATAAAAAGTCACAGTACTTGTATGTATCAAAATCTAGCAAGATTGCCAAGAGACTAATTATCAGATACAGGAAAAATGCCAGGAAATTTAGTATGGCTAAATGGTATGTAGGCCTGTGGGACTTGGCAAACCCCAACAGAGTTAATTATTACATTATTGATAAAGTTGAAGACTTTTAAAATGTTTGGCCTTGCTTTCTTGACACAAAGGATTAAAGGTTAGGGCAATCTGCTCTTGCCAGTGCAACCCCCGATGCAAGCAAATCTATTGCAATCAATGTGAATTATGCCTGAGTAAGGACAGGACACAGAACTGGTCTCTGTGTCTCATGTATAGTCCCACTTTAACAACTGACTGAGTCACTGAATTCCCTCTGGCTATCCCTCTACTTTTCTCCTGAACGGGAAATAGGACAGTGCTTTTGACAATGTTGAGCTGAGCTTTGAGCTTTCTAAGGGTGCAGGGAATATTCCAAGGAACTATAATTCAGAGATAATTTTTTTCTCTTCTCCCACACAGAAGTGTAATGAGCAGTCACTTAGTTTACTGTTGTTTGTTTAACTCTGTGATGGTAGCTACCAGTCATAGACTGGTGGCCTCTCTGTGTAAATGCTGTGCACACACAACAAAGGTGATCCCAGTTTCAGAATTGTTAGGGCCTCGTGACAAGAAATGGCAGACACACGTGACAAGAACACAAAGAAGGCATCTGCTAAGACAGTGAACAATTAACTTCCTATTCCAACCTTTAAATGAGAGATGAGTATGAACAAACTACACACCATCCATCCAGCAGGACAGGAGCACTCTCCAGTGATGTGGTGGCAGACTCCTCCGTTCTGGCAAGGGCAGCGCAATTCACACTGAGCTCCATGACTGCCTGGGGGACAGCGCTCTTCACAACTTCGTGGAAAGAGAAGAAAAAAAACCCCAGAGATCATTTGAAAGAACTTACAGGAAACATGAGGAAAATCCACAGCACAGGTAATCATGGGAGTCCTTATGCAAATTATGAAACCTCAGTAAGCCTCAGCTGGCATTACCAATTAGCCAAGATTTCTTTTATTTCTGCTGGGCTTATTTATTTGCCATGGATCCAGTCCTGTAAGACTGATGCATGTGTGTAATCTTTATGCACATACCAAATTCTACCCATCTCAACAGGACAACTCATATCCATTAAAATAGCCCAGGAAAGTAAGAGTTGCAGGATGAAGCCCTCAATGTGAATTGTGTGACATGGCAATAAAAGAAGCTGCAAAAAGAATGAAAGGATGGGATTAAAATGTTTGAAATTTCTCCAGTCACTACTAAATGTTCACATTTGCAGTGTATAATAGACTGGCAAGAACCCAGCATCATTTAAATGCTATTTAAGCTTGTTGGGTCTCTCTCAGTATTCATGTGGGGCCAATGCAACGCTAATGCCTGCAAAAACCAGTGCCTCCTGCATTTGTACGCTGGTGCTTTTCAGCATTGCTTCTTTCTCTAATCTCAGGTTCTGAAACTACAGTAGGTTCTTCCCCTAACTGACTATCCTCTGATGAAGATGTTCATACAGCATATTGGGGGCTGGCCCTGCAAGTGCTTACTGCTGAGAACTGGCATGCTAACTTCAGTGGGACCACTCCGAATAGTAAGCAGTCTTTAGCAGTGAGTACTTCCAGGACTGAGGTCACAAGTCTATGAGGAAATCAGGTACTAAATAAAATATTCAAAAGGCATATAACTTATTTATGAGGGTTAATATTGTCTTTATTTTTTAACTTTCCCTTTATGCAGGTCAACAAATAATACTAGACTGCAAAAGTATTGTCACCTGTAATAGATCTCCAACCAAATTCAGTGACTAAATTCTCTTTTCCCCTTAAATAATTTTGAAAAACATAATTACTTCTGAAACTCCTAAAAGATCTCTAATGAGAACTGATGTTACACTGTGGGCAATTTTAAACAAGGAACTATTGCTTGCTGTCCTGAAATTAATATGCAGATTCTGTGAATCCTAGTGGTAAACTTTCAATGTGGTGGATGGGGATTTATCTACATGATTCTCGTTAAAGTTAATAGGAGTCACACCGCTAAATCCCTGCTCACTATGCTTAAAATTTACCCCCCAGATAGTAAGCTGATATAGTTAACAGCAATGCTTCCTCAGTTAGATTGAAAGTCAAATAAATTGGGGATAGTAACTCCCATTAGATACTGCACTGGACTGCTAATGAGTCAAATGTCCAATTGCTTATAAAAACAACTGTAATTTGGATTGTATTCACATACTGAAATTAGGAACAGGTACAGTTGTTGTACAAGCTGGAAAATATAATGAATTTTTAAGTTCCCTTTAGCACTAAATTTTACTTTATTTTGCAGACTGGTATAATTAGCAGCAAAAAAGATATTTCCTTTATTTAGTCTCTCTGAAATTCCATTACCTGATTCCTCAAAGTAAAGTGTGTAATACATAGATTGTGTAAAATTTACCAATTACTGATTGCATTAAAAGTGGGCAAAACAAGGCTGTTAAATGATGCAGAGTAATATACACCTTTCATTGAACTTACAATACCCCCGTGTATCCAGGAGCACAGTGACATTCTCCTGTTTTATGGTCGCAGGTAGCTCCATTGTGACATTGGCATTTAAACTGGCAGCCCTTGCCGTAGCTCCCAGGGTCACAGAGCTCTTCACAGCGCCATCCTCGGTACCCATCTGCGCAGACGCAGGCACCTGTGATGGGGTTGCAGAGAGCCTCATTCTGACACTGGCAGCGGTTGCTGCAGTGTGGTCCCCAGTGATCGCTATCGCAACCTGGAAAACATACAGTCATTTACCAAGATGATTAGGAAACTGCATCACAAGCATCTCATCCCAGCCTCTTATGCTTAGGTTGGCAAGCAGGCAGAGGCACTGTTAATACCAGAAACTTTATAAAGGGCCCTCAGACTTTCTAAAACTAACCCCCTGATTCAGAAACGTACTTTAGCATGCAAGGAGACAACAGCATTAGTATTATACCTAAATTTGAGGACTTGTTTAACAACCTTATTGGATCAGGACCTAAATCTTTTAATATCCTGTTTCTTAGTGCTCTTAGATAGCTGGAAGGAATGAATTTATAGTGGAATTAGATGCAGAGGATCACATCCTGGCTGCAGTGTAGTTAATGGCAGGTAGTATCGCCAAGCAAATCCTGTAGATTTAATAATGTCATCAAATATTGTTTCTTTGCACTGTTCCCATAAGATAATAAATAGGATAATCTAAAGAAGGTTTTCTCCTTTGAGGTTGGGTTTGTTGGTTTTTTTTTTTTTCTGGTTGTTTGATGGGTTTTGGTTTTCTTTTTTCCTAGACTAAAGAGACGGTAGGGAAGAAAAAACCACAATAACACTGGAGACGGGATTTCATGAGGCTGACCAGGTTTAGGGATGAAGGTACGGAGCATGTACGTCAGGTGATTTCTGTGCTAATAACAGTATGTACTAGCAATACAGAAAGGCCCCAAACCCTATGGTGGTTCACACAGACAGGAGGTCCCCTATAGAATGCATTACGGCACAGTGAGAACCCTTCACATGACAACCTTGCCTGATCCCTTCTCCTTGTTTGTGGACCATATGCAGGATGAGAGAGGCAAGTCAACATTGGGAAACAGTTTGATCCTGATTTGCTAGAGAAATAGCAATAAGCACCTGCAAAATACCCATTTAAGATGTACTCATATAAAAAAGACAACTCAAAGCAAACACCCAGAGGTTAAGGTTTCATCGGTAAACAGCAGAAAACCAAGGATTTCTTTAGTAGTCCTACCCTCCTCTTAGTAGCCTTTCAATATATAGCTACATCAAGGGTGAAGAAAATCATCATTCTATTCAGAATAGAGTTGCTGGCAAAATCCTTGGTAAAGACACCGTTACAGATCGTTTTCCAGGTACAGCTGGTTGTGCTCAGAGACCTGGTTTCAATTATACTAACAACTCTTCTGCTAGTGTAAAATCCACTGCCATGTAGGAAACAAGTGTGTAATCCCAGCAATATAGCTGCCTTCACAAACTCTTTTGTTTTGCAAACATGTAAACTAATCCCCAGGTGATACTCACTGCTTCTCAGGCCTGGATCTCTGTTTCCAGATTTAGCAAGGTAAATGTAAAGCCCACTTAAGCCTGATGCTCTTGTCCTAGAAACTTCATAGCTGCTGCCTTCTATGGTACATGGCTGTAAACCCACCCTGGATGACTATATCTATCAGTTAATTTTAGCAATGTTTTTGTCCTTCTTCTTGAGAAGTGGGATAGTCATTGGTCAGTCTGAGGATATTCAGCAGAAAAAGAAGAGAGACTATTCAATTTGCACTGCTGATTACCAGCTTACAAACTTGTGTTTCTTGAGCAAGTGTTAAAGGCCAAAATAAACCCATGAGAAGACAATTCCAGGGTCTCCAAAAGGATCTGCAGGGTCCTACAGGATGCACGTGCAGACAGACGGTTTCATGTCCTGCAGAAAGCAGAGTATGCAACTTACCCCTGAGCATAATCCTGCTCGTGCCTCACACAAGGTATTTTATTGCTTTGCCTCATTCTTTCCCACAGCTGTAAACATGGATGATAGTTCTTCACTAACACCTCTGGGAGCCAAGCAAACAAAATCTTACTCTTTATAAGTCTTAAATTATTACTGAGAATCTGTGGAAAGAGATGATCTATCTTTATTTCACATAGACACTCTCTAAGACTCTGTAAGCCTTCTGAGGTGGGGAGCAAATCTGCTGGAGCTAATGGAGTTTCCTAACAATTTCCACTCCAGAAACACTGATTTGTTTTCTGCAGAACCTGAACATCAGGGGATGCAGTTCTACACCTCCACAAAGAGTAAGATCGAAACCACACAAGCATAGCTGATAGCCCTTTGCATGGGGAAGTGGAATGCAGGAATCAAACTTAACCCTGCCTGCTTCAGGGACATGATTCCGACCTTAGCACACCTTACATCAGAGCCCCAACTGCCAGCCTGTGGGTTGCTCTGGACTGATATAATTCCAGCTGCAATTAATTTGCTTAATATGAATAAATAACACTCATTAGAAGATGTGACTTATATCCTTGGTCTTCCATGTCTCAAGTGAGTGCTCCAATCATCAAATTTGTCTGCTTGGTTTGTGTTTTTCACTTTGAAAGAAAGTGAAGGAGAAAGAAAACCTTTTATAGGAAGGGAAAACTATTTCCCATCATCATCTCAAGCACCTTGATTCAAATTTATGGTGTCTGCTCCAAACACAATTCCTTTTATGTAAGTCACTCTTATCTGAACACTTATTTACTATTGATATTTGGTCACATGCTTGCTTTCTCCCTGTACCAAATTTCACTCTGCAATCTAGCCAAAGAGAAGAGCAAAATGCTGAAGTAAAAAGTAGAAATTGCTCCAGTTGGTTGTAAAATATTAAAAACCCAAATCTGGAAAATAAAAGAAGCTTGTAGTGACCAGAAAATCAGCTGGCAGTTAGATTTTTCCGAAGGATTCTAAGTACAAGGCATCAGTGAGTACACATTGCAACATTCAGTATGTTTAGCCCAAAGTAGTTAGCCAAAATGTTTTAACTATCTATGAAATAAAACAGCTTGTCATACCAGATAGCTACTAAGAATGTGAAATTCATGGGGATTTATTAGGGCGAGGACATAAAAATGAGGATTAAAGTACATCTGAAGGCTCACGGAAGACACAGGAAAAAAAAAGAATTACAAAAAGATGGGGTTTGTACTGTGTCTCGTTTACAATGCCTGATACAGCCTTCGCACTTGTTAGGCTTCTTTTTATGTTCCTAAAACTACTAGCAGGTTTTGACTACAGTTCTCTAAATGGTTTGAAACCAGAGTCATAGTATGTGTGCATAACTAAGGTGAACGTAGTATGTGTGTATAACTAAGGTGAACATCCTGTTGTCCCTCTAGTGAGGGGATTGTATGTACACAATGACAAGTTGACCTCTTCTAGATGTGAGTCTTTACCTGCAATGGTAAAGATGTTCGGTTTTTAACTATCACTTCAAGCCCTATATATGTCACAATGAGCAGAGCCATTTCACGTAGTATCAATTCATCCACTGCTGATTAATTGCAAAGGGAAATGAGTGAAATTCATTGGCAATGTGTTAGTGTAAAATTTGTGATAATGAAATATCATCCTCACTTGATTTTACACTGCACTAATCTCACACAAAAATAAGATCTTTGTTGCTCAAAGTTTATCAGTTCCTGTTGGTTTTCTTC
Organism: Ibycter americanus; assembly: GCA_035590275.1. Lineage (NCBI taxonomy): Eukaryota > Metazoa > Chordata > Aves > Falconiformes > Falconidae > Ibycter > Ibycter americanus. The sequence continues at coordinate 5,723,697 of JAVJGI010000063.1, read as the reverse complement.
TCCCCTTTCCATTAAGTCCCATATTGTAGTGACAGCCTGTGGAGTTGCAAGTAAATTCTTTACCTGTGTGATTTCATTGGGACATTATGTGATATTTATATTGTGATAACTGATAGATCTGCACTGTGGTAACTTCTGTACCTTTACAAAGGTAGGCAGATATAGAGTTGATAAGCTAAATCCAAGTACTTATGCATCCACTAAGCTCAATAAGACTACTCGTGTGTGAGACTACTCAAGTGCATAACTAGCTATGGGATTAGGTCTAGTAGCTCCCATTAGAAAATGAAAAAACAGAAGAAACCAAAAACTTCACCAGCCAAGACATATTTTTTCCATATACATCAGTGTGGCAACTCCTAGCTGATGTGTGATAGTGATTCCAGTTTCTGAGATATAGCACAAAGCAGCCTTAGAGCCATGGAAGCCTGCTGCACTTCAGGATCATTAGCACCACTTCTCCTGTGGGCATACAGACACCATTTTAAAACACAACCCAAGTCTAGCACAGTCTAATCCTGCTTCTGTTGATAGCTTCTATGTGTTACCATACTAGAGATAAATAATAATAGCAACAACATGTGAAGAGAAAGCTGATTAAAGCTTACACAACAGCGACACCGTAAATGCATATGCCACTAAATGTCAAAATGATACAGAGGCTTTAACTATACCATCAATAAGAAAAGCAACTTGAGAGTGGTGATGTCAGGGAGGTACAAATGCTCCTTTTAGACTGCATGTGTGGATGTCAATACCATGAGAGATGAGTCTGAAATAGCTAGCACTCTCTTGGGAGATGCTACATTAAAGGGAGCTGCCATATTTCAGGTCACGTGCTAAGATTCCCTGGCAAACGTGCTAACTTACTGTTTCTCTCCTTCAAAAATATGACTGGAGATTAATTGCCACTAATAAAAATGAATATAACTCTGTAAAGGATGATGCTGGGTGCCCAAGCATAATTACAGTTGTCTGCATACAGTGGTATGACAGGTGAAGGATTCACCCCTTGGTGGAAAGCTTGCCCAATACAGCACAAAGTGTTTTCTTCCTCCCTGCGTCCTTACCCCCTCCCCAAAGCCTCAGTGGCTTGTTGAAGTGAGGGCTAATTACAGCAGGCTCTGCATATCCACTGCTATGGTTGTGCATGGCACCCTGTCACCAATTCTGTCATGTTAAATACACAAGGAGGACACATTGGAAGTGCTGCTTCACTCCCAAATGGCCGTTTTTCCCTCTAGGAATGATTAGTGAATTGCTGTGCTCTGGGTCAATAGAGCTACCCAGTATTTAGTGCAGCAGCACAAGTTGGACAAGGATGAAGCAAACACACAGGCTTGAAAATTTAGCAGATAAATAAAAGGACTCCCAAGGAAGGGATGACATTTATCAAGTGACTTATCCCAACAACAGAGAGAGTCAAAAGAGCTCTTCCAGCGCTTTTCCATCACTGCACAGATATGCTATTAATATGAAAACAGCATCTTCTATCACAGCAGCACCAGACTCTGTGGTCTTAAGGCCTATGTTTATTTTGCTCTCGTTAGCATAAGCCTGCATGTGTCCCTTTTTATAGCCAGTGACCAGTCCTGCATTCTAGGTGTGCAAAGTCAGTGGGACATTCATAAACATTCTGCAGAAGGCACAGCTGAAAAAAATCAAGTCGTTGATTTTCTTAGCCTAAGGACTCAGGACCATCTTCAATTAATCCACACTTTAAAAGAACTTACTGCAAATTTGTTAAAGCACAGAATTTAGCTTATAGTCAAAAATCAATATTCCAAATTCAGTCTAAAATGTTTAAATGAGATACTAGCCTTTAAAAATTGCAAATAGTAAATGCAATTAATGTATTAAATCTAGGAGGACATAGTTTAAGGTAGAATATTTTGGAAGTTATTTTGAAATTAGGGCTAGACTCTCCCCTTAATATGACTATACTGCTGTAGAATGACTATATGAATACCAATTAAAGGTGAAATGCAGCCTGAACTCTGGGTGGATTTTTTTTTGGTCTAATTCAGTTTTGGAATCTGACTGGATTTTAAATGGCTGGCCCAGCTAATGTAAAGCAGTCAAAGAAACGGCAAAAGCTAAAAGATACCTGGATGCAATGAATAAAAAAAAATTAAAATAATCAATTATTAGCTTTTTGTTCCCTTCACTTAGCCCTATAGAAAAATTATAGTCCCTGTATTGAGCTGGTCTACTCACTGCACAAACATGATTCATTCTGGCATAATTTAACACCTTTGGAAACAGAAGCCAAGCCTGCGATGGACCTTGGAAACAAGGTCCTTGAAGGGGGAATCCCCTTACAATGACAGTTCACACCACTTTGTATTTGGCTCGAGCAGCGCTGAGTCCCTCACATGCTGGTACTGCAGATAATACCAATACTCTTCTAAAGGCATGAGCCAGTATATTGAAAAATCACTTGCTGATCTGCTCAATTCTAAACCAAACCCTGTTTATCTTACAAGCCTTTTTACCCTCAGAATTTCTAACACATGTTTATGGACGATGGCTGTCCTCAAAATAACCCAGATTTTCAGAAATTCCCTTCAAAAATGTTCTTACAAATGCTTAGAGACCTTAGGCAGCTTCCAGAATGAGGAAACCTCATCCATACAGATACACTAGTGGGTACAGGCAGATTAGGCCACACTGCTCAAACTGCAGCTGATTTTCTTCTTCATAACTGTAGCAGGATACTGATAATCTACCATGCAACAACATGTCCTTCTCAGGTCTCCTATAACTGTCAAAGCAACAAATAGGTTGGATTTCTGTAAATAAATACTTTCTTGAGGGGCAATGACATTAACAATAGATTTTAATAAATAATCCTGCTCCAAATATAATTTAGATTAGCTGAACTGTGCCACAGGCAGTTAGCTGGTAGCATTGGAAACACCCAAGGTCAGGTTGGATGGGGGTCTAAGCAACCTGATCTAGTTGAAGGTCCCTGCTCATTGCAGGGTGCTTGGACTAGTGATCTTTAAAGGTCCTGTCTAACCCAAACTGTTCTATGATTCTACGATTGTTCATTTTCCACGGTAAAATGCTTTGTTCAGCCCCTGACAACTTTGTTATGCAGAATTTACTATCTCCAGTTTCAGCTTCAGGCTCACTCAGTCTGTTGGTTTGAGGGATAGAGGTAAGGGAATTTTAGCTTAAATCAGTAAGCTAAAGCAGTAGTTTTTGCTTGTTAAAGTACATTTTTATATCCTTTTCACTGACAAGCTGGGACACCTTCCATCTACAGAGCAATAGGTTGAAATCTGGAAAAGCATTGTCCCACACCCAGGGGTATGCTCATGTGTCCCCACTGAAAATCCACCTGTACTCGATCAGACTATAAAAAATGCAATTTGCAGACACTCCGTGCCACCTCTGGATAATTCATTACATACATTCCTCAAAGATTTCATCTGTATTAAAAGCAATCTGCAATTAAAGGCTTCAGGGGCTTAGCAGGACTTCTACAATTGTTCCTAGTAGCAGCCATGGGCCACTGGTTGTTTAATCTCCATGTAGTAAGTGGTCCACAGAGAGGGTGACAGCCTTCTACTCTTAGTCCATTACCCACATGTCAGAGGTTTGTTCTGGTCCGTGCTGATGAACCGTCTGTACATCAGCTTGATGACACTCTTGAAGGGATTTTTCATATTCTCCATTTGATTTTAAGGAAAAATAAACAAACCAGAGAACATCCCATAAAAATAAGGCATTTAACTACAAAGCTGGTGTCACAAAAATAAGAAAATGTCAGATTAAAGGTTGGAAATGCAGAAGTAATTCAGTACTTGAGCCTATGAATTATGATATTTTCTTTAATTATGTGAGCACAGGCTACCATTTACATGCCCTGGCATTTTCTGTCTTATGAGCTTGTAGCTTTGCAGCCTTAAGGTTCCTAAACATGGGCTTCTGTGCAACGGTGTATGCACTAGCATTTTTATCTCCAATGCCAGACTTTCAGTCACAGCATACAAAACTATAATGAAGAAAATGCCAGTCTCAATGTTTACATCTCTAAGACTGCCCAGAGAATGTACTTTGCACATGTAAATATGCATTTGTAAAACCATCCACTCAAGTGGCAAAAATCTGAGGTTAATCTGAGGCTGGCAGGACTTGCAGTCAATCTCATTTTCCAAGTTTATAGATCATTCTTCACCAGATAGAAAGGAAAAGATGGGAAGGGAACATCAGCTGATTTTTCCCAAAATGTATAGATTATTACTCACAGGAGGAAATTAATCTAATTTTGTGTGTGTGTGTTTGTTTGTTTTCTTAGAGACAGAACAGCTTTTCATCCTTCAAGAAAGATTGTACCGATTGTCTCTGAAGTTCATTGTCTGAATCAGATAAGAAACATGTGGCTGATTTAGGTCATGATTTAATCTCAGATGATGATCTCATTAGTCATTGACTCTCCAACATGTGGTACCTGATTCAATCACAGCACTTTAGAGACCCTGCAGTTCATTTATATCCTCTTAGGAAACATTTTCTATCCAAAGTAATCCTTGTTTAAAGAACATTCCTACAGTATTCTGTAGAGTGCTCAGAACACTTACCTAGTTGTACAATTTTATTTTGGATAAATGAAAATAAAATCACTCTAAGTCAAAGAAAAGTTGAGTATTTGGACGTCAGTCTCATCAGATCCTGTAATGAACTCAATATATTTTGGAAGCAGCAAAATGGGAGAAACAACTTCTACTCCTGACAGTTATCAAAGTGTTGCGTTTTCAGAATTTCCATCATGAGCTATTTTGACAGAGGCTTCAAAAGAAGTGAAAATTAGAACACAAAAAAATTTTGAGAATATTTCCTATTTCTTTTTGTAGAAATTAATGCTCAGTTTAATGAGCCTTTACCTCTACTGACACTCTAGATGTTACAAGGAGCTTAAAATCATGAAACGCTTCATAAGGGAGCGACAACATTCTATACAACACTGGCAGCTTGTCTTCTCATTATAATTTTTTTAGAGAAGATGCTGCATTCTTTAAAATGTTTTTTTAGTGTCATATTAATGGGAGGCAAAGTCTGTTCTTTAATTAGAATTTTACTGTGGCGAATTAAAAAAAAACATGGGCAGAGTATCAAGAGTCTAATAAAACTAAATGAAGACACTATCTTTTCTCTGTATGAAACCCAGCAGTCTTTGCTCTGGCAAAACTTCCATCAATACTTCATTATTATTGTCTAGGACAGGATTGTAATAATAAGATCTGCAAGTAACTTACTTCCAAATTCCTTCTTCCAACTGGGTAAAACATTCTCTCTCAACGTCTCTAATGGACTTTAGATGTTTTCATTGACTATATAATGATATTTTGTGTAATGCCTCTGCACAGAAGTGCTATGTATAGGTAAAGTACTAAATATATGCCTAAAAAGACTGCCTAAAAGACTGCAGTGCAGGTATAGAGGAAGACATCAAGCACCCTTCAACAAACAAGTGTTGGAGAGGCTACCAGTGGGGCTCAGGAGTGGTGACAGCAACATCGCTCTAAGGAGATTCAAAGAAAATTACACAGAAATAGAGAGAGGCCTCTGTCACTGGAGATAGGAGCTGTTGACACAACATCTGTGCCTGGTATGAAACAGTTCAGAGGCTTATAACAAGCTATGTGCAAGTACTACATACAGCTACTTGCTATTCTAAATAGTGCATGGTCTTTAGCTGAATGCTTAGCAAGACAGAGTTGTGGAAACAGAAAAAACCCTCTTCCCCTTCTCAGTTCATTAATGCCAGTTGACTTTGATATAGTTTAGAGCAGATCCCTAGGGCCAGTTCAGCAACTGCAGTAGGCTAGCCATGCTGGATGCCCTTCAGTCACATCCTCATCAAGTTTCCTGCAACTGGGCAGGAGAACATTGCCCATCACCTGGGGAATCTACCATGCTGAAACTAATCTGATCCAAGCATCAACATCCACCTTCTGTGACTGTGGAGTGGTGTTAACGGCATAGGATTGAGTGGGATCAACCCCATCTGGCAAAGCTTTCAGGGAGATGTGCTCAGCTCTTTATTTTTCACAGCACATAAACTGAGCATTGGAAGGTCACCCTGCTGATGTTTTGCCAGATATGCAATATACCTTTAGTTGCAGTTAAAGCAGTGCTTAAAGAAGAAAAGCTTCTTGTCACTAAAACAGCAAGCATTATTGAGCATGTTCCTTCTCATTCTCATTCACACGCAGGGATGTATGCATCCCTTCACCTTCGACTGCGTAGGTCAGCATGCAAATTGACATGAGCAAAAAGATTGCCCGATCACTGGATAAAATGGCACTATCAAGATAAGCATATGGAAGAAATGCTACAGCTAGCTAGCCAGCTTCAAGTTATACCATAAAGATTCACCTTCAAGGGGATGTATAAGCACATCCCTCATGCATAACATAACACAGAGTACTGACTCATCAGTCATTTTTAAGGCGGTCAATAAGCTATTTATTTTATTGCATTAATACTGAAACCCAAAGTAAACACTGTGGATTGTGGTACTTGCTTTTATTTCCACCAGTGTAGATGTAGAGTAAAAAGAACCACTTCTTCCCCTTTGCCACAGTCCCATCCTAATGTCTACTACCTATGCACTGCTTCTGAGCCAAATAACATCAGCTTTAAGGATGTTCTGCTCCAGTAACTGACTCTAGGAAAAATTCTACCTTCTCTAGCACGAATTCTGTTACCTAAGGACTTCAGGAGAGAATTAGAGCAGCGGAAGGCCTAGTGGCCTTTGAAATAGTGGTGTCTTTTATATCTAAAACAGTTCAAAGGCTTACAAAAAGCTATGTACAGGTATCCACTCAAGCTACTTGCTGTTCTCTTTTCTTCTAGGCATACTTGAATCATCACATGGCTCTTTAATGTTATCTACTGTCTTCAAGATATCTTAGAAACACTGGTATCTTTCCCTTATAAACCATTAATAGTAATGTCCCTTTCAGGCACAAAAAATAAACAGTTTTTTAAAAAAGTCTTGCCCTGTGTAACCCAGTGAAAACTAGAATGTTCACTCATCAAAACCACACTGCAAGACTCATCACGTCTCTGCAAAACCTTTCTTACATTGCCAACAGAAAATAGCAAGTCTGAAACTGTTGGGGAAAAAAAAAAGTAAAAATACTGAAATACTAGAATATTAGACCCTCTTTTCATGTCGCTCAGGCACTGAGATGTAGGATGTTCTGTTAATAAAGAGATAATCGGAGAGGTAGACAAATACTGCATGGCTTAAATATCATGAGTTAAAGCACGGATGGCTTGAAGCGGGTAGTGGATGGCAGAGGACACACAGCCCAGCACGAAAAGAGTTTTATGTAGTACAATCCCAGTGTCCCTAAAGCAACTCCTTGGACTGCAACACTGCTGCAGCTCTTCTGCACCACTTCTTTAGGATGCTGATGCTGAGAGAGCAAAGCAGCCACGGATATCTAACCCAAGTAACCTGATCCAGCAGTTTACACTCACGTCACAGCCAGCCACAAAATGCACAAGCCCCAAGTACTGAGCAGAAAACAAAAGACGCCACCACTGTCTCCCTATGGCTTCCTCTACATGTTGGTAAAGCTTTGGTTTCATTCTGGAGAGCTAGGCAGGAAGATAAAGTCTTGTCTCATAAATTCTTGAGATTGGATGTCTAAACCTTGCTATTTTATTTTGACTTCCGAACATGTTCAAATGTTGTTCGCAGAAGCATAAATTAATGCCACTTTCTAAACCAGAAGTTGCTCTAAACCGGGAAATGAAACTTTTTGTTATGATGTTAAAAACAGACAATTCTTAAACTGTTTTACATTTTGAAAAACAGGATGATCAAAACTGTTCATCCTCACAATCAGTTATGGGTTTGCTGAACTGAAATGTTTTGACAAAATCACAACCATATGGAAGCCAGTGCTTTCAGAACAGTTTCACCCATTGTGGATTACTGCATTAAGCAATCAAATGTCAGGCAGGCAGAAAACAGTAAATCATCACTCCACATGTTTTTTCCTCATTGTTTACAAACAACATGTTAGTGCCTCCAGCATTATCAGTGGGTCAGCTTCAAAGAAACCAGGAAAATTTACACAGCAGCTCAAGTTCCCGGCTCTGCTGTGTCAGTTCTTGGAGGTTCAGTCTCACTTTCAGCAGTCCGAGAAACTCCCTATGTGAAACAGCTTTCTCTTTGGATTAATTTATTTTCTCTTCTTTTTAGTGACAACTGTCACTGAAAAGTAAAAAGCAAAACAGACATACATGACTTCCTGGCTGGATGGCAGCAGGGAAGTGAATGGGATTTTGCTGGAAGAGAAATCAAGTGCATTAAGGTTTTTAAATGCTAGTTTCCCTATAAGGTTCAGATTTCTACATTTTCCTAGTGGCAGCCGAGCTATATTGTAAAAAGCCACAGCGAAAAAGAGAGGTTTTCAGATGAAACCATCATCAAAACTGTCCACTGACCATGCTGTATGGTGTCCATCACAAGTGTCTTGAACTCAATCCAGTGCCCCTTACCGTCACGGAATTTCTTTCTATTGACTGTAATGGTCTTTGATAGGGGCTGGCCATTGTGGGTTAAGTTAGTGCCATCTGGAAAATGACATTGACACCACTACTTTTATGTTTCCTTTGCTAAGCAAGGTTATCTGCTTACTGCTTAATATCTGAGCACAGCAAACACTGCACACCCCCACCAAATATTAAATAATCAATAAGAAGAAAATGACATGACCCCAAAGCAGACCGTTTGCCTTGTTGATAAACAGGAACCACCCAGGGAAATGTTGACTACTGCCTGATGCTTGTGTAGATGGTGATTGTGTAGTAGATGGTGATTTAGGAATGCTGCTGACACACATACACAAATCTGATGACACAGGAAATTAGCATCCGTTCGTCTCCCCCCACCCCCTTCGGAAGAATTTACTAAATATAGCTCACCCTTTAAATATTTAAGGATATCTGCAGAATGTTGTTGTTTTTGAAAGGATTCTTTCCTGACTGGATTTTCCTCATCAGGCTTAGTAATCAAGTTGTTTTATTTGGAATGGATAATAATTAGTTGAATAATTAATTATTCAGAGTACATTACTAAATAAAATTCAAAGTATGCTGGTATAATAAAAAAATGACAATATGCAACAATTTGGATTCTAAATTGTGCAATAAGATCAAAATGTGTAGGTTTTTTGCACATTTAATAGAATTGCCTTGATCATCAAAGTCTCATACAAACACTGACTAATACTTATGGTCCATTTATGAGCTAGAAAATATATTTTAAAACCATTTCATAGAAGGGAAACTGAGACAATCAAATTACATTAAACTACAAAGCTACCCAGAAAGTAAGTGGTAGCACTGAGACAGAACAGCTCCAAGTTCTGAAGTCTAAATTTATGCTATAAATAATTTACTGTATATTTCTTCAGTACATTTATAGTTCTGTGCTGAATTAAACATATGAAAAATGATACTTTATTTATACAGAGATTAATTTGTAAAGTATTTTTCTGTCTTTCATCAATAATAGTGTTTAAAAAGTGTAAACTTGATACAAACATCACTGGTATGCAAACCGAAGCGGCATATGGCTTGGTGCAGACTTGAATGTCCTGGGGAAAGTGCCCAGCCACGAATGCCCACTACCACCCGACCAACATGGTTTCAGCTACTTCTAGCTCGGCAAGTGACACCAAGTGATACTCAGGCTACATCTACTCAGCATGTGGCAATGTGACAGCGGCATGCACAGGCCTATTGAGCTGGCTGTAATCCAGCTCTGACAGGCAAGGAGAGCAGTGAAGCTTCAGCAGTGTTGTCTTTATCATGGGCTAAGTAAGAATCACCTACATACATGTGCTGACGACTTCACCCGTAAAAGCCCTTGCTACCCTCGGCTTCACTACTACTGGTAATTGAAAAGGCTGGGTAGAAATAACAAGGCTGCCTACTTCAGTCATCCCTCTGACTGCAAAGTGGATGCAACCTTAATAAATGCTTATTCAGTATAATGAGATTCTAATTAAAGATGGCTAAAACAGTAATCACGTCTTCATTTTCTCTAACTGCAGTCGTCCAAACTTCCAGTCAAAACAAGACAGAGGCTGGATGCACAGAAAAAAGGGGGACCTCTTGATCTGAGGCTTTCCCAGCTGTATCAAGCTTACTGGCTTGCACCAGAAAACCACAGAAGAGAAACTGAAGAAAATCTTAGTCTTTCATTTACACAAATTACATACAGCAATTCAATAAAAAGGCTCCACTTTATGTGATTCTCTCTCCTGGTTTTACAGGTCCCAGCTCTACCAAATTCTTTAAGGGAAGGCAGGATCCTCCGGCCTATAAGAAAATACAGAGTTTGTTTCTCTGTATTTTCTTCCATCACCATTATCACTTACATTGTGTTTTAAAGACCTGGGCTGATCTTCTTACTCACTTGGGCTCTAACAAAACAAAACTCAAGGTAAGTTACACAATATTTGCTGCAAGATTTTCCACAGACTGTGCTGGGACCTGGTATGTTTTGTTTCCCCGTTGATTGCCAGGGTTGCAGAATTGGAATTTTTGCAAGGCAAGGGTTCTGAAGGCAGTAAAACTACATATACAGAGACTGTTGGAGCTTCTTCACATACTTGTTAATTAAAATCATTAAATGTAAAAAGAATTCAGTTCATATTGTACCAGAAGGACTTGTCCTTATAGAGACTTTGTAGCTAGCAAAGTTTAAATGGTTTATTGTTCTGTAACTCACATATATGCAGACTCCTCTATTTGGCACATCCTTAACTTCTGTCAAACTAAAAGAATTCTAACATTTTCTGTCAGTGAGCTGGTGTAAATCTTCAAGAAAGCTTAAAAAAGCCTCTACGGTTGACTCATTTCACTCATTCCTAGGCAGATCTGAAAGAAGGAAGACTTGAAAGCAACATTATGAGCCCAAGAATTATCCTTGGCTCTTGAAAGGCATACAGAGAATTAAATTGGGGGATCGCTATTAAGGTAGTGGAAATTATTGGGTCTGTGCACTTAAAACATTAAGAAGGTGACTTCCCACTGAGACTTGAGAACACAGGTGCACATAATTTTTAAAATCTGCATTTTTAACCTTATAAATTTGCTAGCAAAGCAAGGAAGTTGTTGAGAAACTGCAGTAAACATAGCAATTCAATCAGCTTCTTCCAGACTATATCTCACAACTTTCTGATTCTTTAACCCAACAGGTCAGTCAATAGTGGAAAGACTCTCTGGCAGCTAGCAATACAGCAGCTAAACAGAGTTGAAAGCAAAACAGGAACACTTTTGCAGCAACTGCATAACAAAATCTCCTAATTTGCTGTGATGGTGGCTCTGGCCACCGATGTTCATGGTCGTTGTTGAAACCAGTGTCCTGTTCTCTGCTCTTCCTCCTAGGAATTGCAAGAGCACCTGTGTAAAAGAGCTAAAGCCAACTTTTTAAAAGCAGTCTGGAAAAGGATTCAAATTTTAAAAGTTTGGTATCAGTTTCTGTACATTTTCTAAATACAGGGCTCTACAATCAACAATTAATGGGTGATAACACTATTTTTTTTAAGTTCCTAAAGCATGTCAGAGGTGAACACAGATTTCAAAGTGTTAGCTTTGTGTGCTCCAGTCAAGAGACTTCAGGCTAACTCTTAGACCTATGGACTCTTAAAACAATTATAACCTCATAATGCAAATACCCTGAATTTCATTTAAAATCAAAACACCACTTGACTGCCAAGAAACAACGAGCACATTTTACGCATAACTAACTAATTCCATCTTTCCATCTTCTGAGCCTCTGAAAAAACAGTAATTGTAGCTCATCATAGCTAAACCTAGAAAGATAACCTTGTAATTGATTTCTGCCTGCCCTGCAATTACAGGCGAACCATTGTGATGTCTGTTTACATCTCACTTACGGCACCAGGACCCAGTTGTGGAGTAGGGCTACCATGCCAACAGCCGTTCTATACACATAACAAATACTAGAACAAGACTTATAAAGCAGATATGCTAATTAAAATCCTGATCTACAGCCCACTGAAATGAAAGCAAAAGACACCACTTGTTTTCCAAATGTAGCCCTATAACCCAATTTATCTTCAGATTTGTTCTGGCAACAGACCGTCTAGCTGCCATGCACAAAATATTGCCAGGCTGAATCTTAGTAAAAAAAATTTGAAACTGTTGATCCAAGTCCTTGTTTTCTCAAGTCTCAAATATTGTAACTTTTTCTTTGTGGGAGATCTTTATTATGTCCCATCCAGAGCACAGCTCACCCTGAGCGTAGCTGCCAGCACTCCTCCTCGCAGGTTCTGACTGCTTGAGTACATCCCCTTATTTTACACTATTTACACTAGCGCTGTAAAATTCTTTATTGATGCCAAGGTTTTACAGCTTCATTTTAAGGCGCTCAACAGTTGTGCTCAAATATATCTGAAAGATGCTCCATGCTATCCATATGTTCTCAATTGTCAGTGAGGTCAAAACTGGCAGCTTGCTCAGCCCGCCTGAGATACAGCCATAAGTCTTTGGAATTAGGGTTTTTAACAACTCTGCTTTCCCTGATTCTTGTGTAAACCACTCAATCTGTCTTGGCATTCAAACTAAAGATATTTTTATTTGTTGTTACTTTTGACTGGTCTTGGAAATGTACTTCAATGAAATACTGTTATTGTAAAACACCTTAAAAACCAGTTTTATGTCTAGAAAAAATACAGGAATTCGATCATATTAATCTTTTTCACTAGCACATCTGGCAACAATACTTTGATAAGTAGCAATGATCTAAATAATAACAGCAGTTAACTTTACAGACCAGTTAACTTCAAAACCAAGGAAGGCTTAGTACTATTTTCCTATCAGCCTTTCACCACCCCATAAAAGAATAAAACACTTCCTGTTTTACAAAGGACCTTAGCCAAATTTAATTTATAGCAATCATAATCAAATAGCTGAGGGCTTTTTTTCCCCCTAAATATTTTAAGTTAGACATAGTGGAGCAGTTAAGATTTTTATTAGGTTTTGATCTTGCATTTTGTGAAGATTGGAGGAATTATTTTTTACTGAGATGGATTTCCCAGGTTATCAACTACTTACTGCATGCTAACATAGGGACAGGTATTCCTGAGAAAAATAAGGAGATTAAAAAGATAATAATAAAGGTGCTAGAGCTTACACAAATGATGTCCATTACAATTCACAGTGGGGTAATGAAAAGCCATTGTGTACACTTGGAGAGTATGCTGTGACATTAGGAACTACTGCAGTGCCTGATGGCAGAAAACAGTAGCAAAGCTTTTCTCAGGGGAATACTTGCACACTCCATTCTTAAATCTCCCTGGTGTGTACACATTTTTGAGAAAAGCTCAAAGACATTCATCTTGTATAGCTGGTCCTAAAAGTCTGCCATTCGTAAGTCAGCATCTATAAAAAACAAAAATAAATGCCTGAGATAGCCCAAAAATAAGCAGAGACAAGGTTTACGTTTGTATGCACAGATTGGTTAAGGACAATCTACAGGGTAATTGCCATAGATCACTTTCTTACACATTTGTCTGCCTGTAAGGTTTTCCACACACAAGATTTTGTCTTATAAGTGACCAACTCTTTAGTAATCAAATCATCACCAGCTTGATATAATTGGGAAACTTGTTTACCACCAGTGGTTAGTAGAAGTACATTATACAGCACCACCAGTTACCAGTCATACAATTATCCTAACCAGTCGTACTTTTTGCCCTCAGATCTTTCATAGGTGTGAAAGGTCAGAGAAAATATTTGACTGTGGGCTGAGCAAACCACCAGAGTATGTAGACCCAAAGTATTCTGGCACTTTGACGCTGCTCTCCTCTACTGAATGTGTGCAAGCAGAACAGGAGAAAGAACACATGGGATGGAAAGCATTAGACAGAGATAAGAATATCACTAAGACAAGGAGGCAAGAAGGAGAAAGTGTATGTAAGAAAAGAACAATGAGGGACATATGTCAAAAGAAAGAAAACAGAAACCACATAAAATCCAGAAACGAGAGAAAAATAAACAGCTGAAAGAAGATGTACATGCCTGCTATCCTTGCAAACAGCATTACTAAGGACTCCCTGATTTAGTGTCCCACATAATATGTCCCTGAAAATAATGAAGGTCATCAACATATTATAGGAAGTAGCCAGCAATGAGTAGTCCATTACAACCACCACAGAAATGATCAATTCGTTTATCCTTGTTAACTGAAAACAGAAAACAATGTGATAAGGGGATGGGCTACATCTTGTTCCCCAAGGCTTTCATTCCCCCAGCCTCTTCCTCTCCCCGGTGATATGCACAGGACTCTTGATTTTTACTCATGGATAGGCAGGGAATAATGACTAACTGTAATAAAACAAGTAACTGCTTCGTGCACGTACGAAACCTAATGTCTGATTTCCTGGGAGCTGCATTAGCAGGGTTTTAGAAGTCAATTTTTAAAACTCAGGACAGCATCAAAAAACTGACAAATGCCACTCGGTCACGTCCATGTTGTCACAGTTATTGAGGCCTCTGGAGAGAGTGTCAAAGAAATAAAGCAGATTTCTTTTTTGCTTAATTTGTGTCAATTGATTTCCTATTTTTAATTAATAATTCTAATTATAATGCAGCAAATTTACCCAACAGACAGAACTAGTTTAATCAGCATGTATTGATTGTAACAGTAGAATTATCCCAATGTTCCTGACACCATTGATTTTCTGTTGCACGACTATAAGAAAACAGAAACTGGACTGACTCTGTTGTCAGCTCACTGTGCCGATGATCCCTAAGCTGTGAATTGGTGATCCTGACCCTACAAATAAAAACATGGACATTATCTACTACTTCAGCTCTTCAGAGAAGGAATCTGGTGATTGAATTACGACACAAATAAGGGAGTTTAGTCATAGCTATAGCAGCTGGAAAATAAAGCTGGTAGACACTGATTTGAAGAAAAAAGCAAATGGTAAGGCAGCAGTTAGAAAAGTCTTTGCAAAACTGAGCTAAATCATTTGCTTTAAGTTCCTAATTTTTCCTCGTTTTGGAAAGCTTCAAAACATCTATTTAACTTTAAGCACATGCTTAAATATCTGTGGTAAGTGCTTCAGCACATTTTTGAGCCTGAGTCTAGCATTTTTCCCTATTTTTTTTTTCAACAGCTCATCTAGGGAGGTGATCATAGGGGCAGCAGGGTGAACAGGCCATTGACACCTGCTCACATACAGCTAGCGCTCCTTCTAATGCCACTGTGGGACTGCGCCCATCAGCTTCCCATTGTTGGCTCCAGAAGTAGTGCACTAGGGGTGAGAAAGGAAAGGGAATTTACAGAGAAGGTGTAGTGTGGCCCAAGGTCGTGTTTAACCCTTTTGCTAGAGTCCTGCAATTCTTTTGCTCATCGAGCTCCAGATTCTGCAGAAATGATCCAAAAAGCCACCTGTAGTGGCATAGAGGATTTTTAACCATTTGCAATCTGAACGCTCCAAGTTTGAAAGTGTATGAAGGCTTGGCAGGAAATCTGCTCTCCCATTGCACACCTGCCCAGGGCCCTCCACTTTATGGAAAAATGTCAGAGCACATAGATGTGGCACATTAAATGTCTGCAACGGAATGAGTGGCCCTAGTTTATGGTGTGGAGCAACTAATATTTCTCACCTGTGATTGCCTCACTTAACAATCTATTTGTAGTAAAGAAATCAAAAGCATTGGAATCCAGAGGGAAATGGCAACTTCTCGCTGGCAGCACAGAATATGCGTGTATAATGACACAGACTGTAACTGAGATGGGTTTGAACCAAACCTCTGGAACCAAGCTGTTCCCAGGTTTGTACACAAATATGCAATGAGATCTGAAGGCCGGACCACATACCATTACAGAATGGAAAAGAAAAAACAATGTGGATGCTACTGCCTGAATGCAATGGAGAGGCAGAGACGTGTCACACCATTCACCGTAGGTAACACAGGTCAGAGTATTCTTTTACCTGAAGCATAGGGAAGAATAGCCTGGGGTTGGAACCAGCTTTTGCAGAGAAGTGTGAAAGGGAAAGTATGATTTTTAATCTGCTTGTTTCGTTGCAAAGGTAATCATAATCTAGCAAAAGATAACCAAGTTTCCCCTTATTTGGTTTTTCACAATAGTTGACAATGCAAGCAGATTTAGCAGAAAAGCTGCTGTAGTAGATGTGAAATCACTAGTAATAGAAAAAACACAATTTTTCCTAAAGCTGTTAATTCATATTAAACATTTTCTGCTTACTCAAACTATAATGTGTCAGTAATAAACATGTGATTTTAGTAGTTCGCTTTTTGGCTAAAATATTTGGAACAGTAAAATTGATAATTACAGTAACAGTTATTTGCTCCCTGCCAAACCTGCAGTAAGGCATGCCTGCCTGCAGTTATGTCTTTTTAAGCCCAAAAAGATAAGCAGTACACATCATACACTTTGAATAATGAGAAAGATTTCCTATGGCCAGCATTTCAGAAGTGGAAACAGACTGTGGTTTGGTACAAACCGTATCTATTTATGTAAAATGGGATTTTAATTGGAGCTACTTATCCCCATGATATAAATGAGGCAATGAAAAATGATTGATGCACTCTGGTAATTATTGTTATACCACCTTGCAAACTGCAACAAAAAAGTCTTTCATGTACATAATGGCTGTTTAAATTTTAATAAGATACAGAACTGCACTTCAGTAGGCAAAATATTAATGCTACATTTTGGGCAATATTTATATTTAAATACAAACATTATTTAACTGAAAAATCAGAATACATGAGGAATGCTGGGTGGATTTATTTAAGTGATAAATAGATCTATTTTGGAAACATACAAAAGAAAGTAAAAAATGCATTAGCTAGTTACTTTTCACAGTGGGAAAGTACAATCATGACACAGCATAAACTCATTGTCTCTCAAAGTATAAAAAGTGGCAGTAAGTATGATGGTGTAGATATATACGGTTCTCATAGTAGTCACTGTTGCTGCTTCTTTATTTCTACCTAGCAGCAAAGGTTAAGAGTGCAAAAACAGTTTCTGTTCATTATTATACAGAATGAATAGCAATATAAATTCTTAATAATTGTTATACCTATGGGGGAAGTAAAGCATTTCTGCTCATTTAAATGAAATGAAAGCTGGGCACTAGAGCCATCCTTCTCTTCTTCTCCAGCTATGCAACATTGCCCCACCACAATGTAAAAATGCGTTCGTTCTCTCCATCACAGCTATATCGGACTTTCCAGAGAACTGAACAGCCAATAAGGCTCAAAGAGGCTATTACAGAGTACAAGAGCCGAACAGTGAAGAGACACCAAATGCAATAGTCCTATTATAGGTAAGTCTTCTAAAGATAGAAAAAACTGCAGAAAAGAGTCTGTCTCTGTGATCAACTAATGCATCATTTGTCAGAAAAGAAATGTCTAGGCTATCTTGAAAAAAATGCCAAGAAGTTGCTTGGAACAGAGGAGTGTATTGAATAAAAGACCAAAGCAATCAAGACCTTTTGTGGTTATAATCTCATTTGTGCATTGACAGTGTTTCAGTCAATAGACTGTCATACACTAGCTAAGAGTTGTATTGTAAAAATGTTTGGACCATCATATCAAATTTCATAGCTGATGCCCTACAAGGTCAGAAAGTGGAATCATTATTCATAATAGTGTGATTGATCAAACCATAAATCCAGCAAAATAAAATTTTACTTTGGTGTCTCCTATGAAGAAAAATGAAAAAAAATATTCAATTCATATGTATCATAATTTCTAGCAACCGGATCACATTGCATCAGGAAAATCCATGGCCTACTCTGCATATAAAGCATGATCTCGCTTTCATTGAAATCAAGTGCAAGTTCTCACTTCCTCTTACGGAAGCAGGGGAAAATGAAAGGGAACAGTCAGGTCTGAAAGGGGGTAGTTCGTAATTCTACACAATTCTGGATGCAGTTTACCACATCCTGAATGTTAATAATGGACCAAGCAAACGCAAAAGTAGAAAAGGAAGCTTAGCTTATTCTCCCCCATTTTACCAGCTGCAGTACAATCTATGCAGTCAGCTTTTCTTATGTATATGCTTAATATACACCTCCATGGAAGTCAGGTCAACACAGTACACGCGATGGGTCAGACTCCGTCTATCACGGACGTCAGCCCATTCTTTTGTTTCCTGAGCCTCTCAGTGAACCTGAATCAAGTATCAGAAACTGAATGAAACCTTCAAATCACGTCATTTGGTTTCAGTTTTTATTATGAAACCACTGCACTGTGGAATTAAGGAGAGAACAGTGCTGTTGACTAGGGAACAGGAGTAGTTGGTCTTAAGCCACCACAGGAACTCATCGCACTGCACATTTTTGTATCGCATTGCAGGGTTCAGAATATAATTGAACTGTTTGGCTTTTGAGTCCCTTTTCATTGAAAATGCAATATTAATGAACCATATTGAGCTTCCCCAAACAATAACAGGGATACGAAATGAAAAAAAAAGATCCAACCCTGTCCTAATTCTACATGCTTTATTTAGCCACCAAAAAAGAGGAAAAATGCCCAAAGTAGAAAACATTAATGAACTGTGAAACAGGGATCAAGGGCGTTTTTCTTAAGATTTGATCAGTTCAAGATATGTCCCTCTTATATACCAGTAATCACCTGGACACAGGGTTTAGCAGGTAAGTCTAATTACAGAGATGTTGAGCAGTGATTTTTTTAAAGTGAGAGTTAAGCTGAGAAGAGCTTCTTGACTAGGAGACAGTGTGCTCAATCAATTAAATCATCATAAAAGAAGAATCAGACCAAGGGGGGAACGTGTATATGAGACTGAACTGAACTGTCACCTCAGTGTAGGCTGGAATATGGCCATAGAGTAGATGGATGGATGAATTTTGCTCAGCAGAGAGCAGCCCACAGTGAATTGCTGATAAGATCTCAAAATAAATCTTACAATATTACAAGCCAAGGTGGGACTGCAGCCTCTGCAGCCTTGCTGTAGCTCACAAGCTAAACAGGTCCCTCCTGCCTATCTAGCTTCAGGGGGCTTTCAAGGTCTGAAAGAAGTTCTTCTCCCTGTGTTCCTGGGATGTTTGTACTGTGTTAGTGAGGTGTTACACAGCAGCTCATGAAAACTGGAAGTGGAGTGAGCTTATCAAGCCTGGGAAGATTTGGATGAGTTTGTGTGACCCAAAAATGCTGATTTCCCCTGTAACTACTGTTTTTCTAGATGACAGCTTAATGTCTGCCAACTAGAGGAAGGAGCGACTCTGACTGGAACCACTGCAATCCAAAGCAAAAAGGCGATGTTGGGATGTAAGGGATATAAGGATTAAGCTGTCTGGCAGATTGGTTTCTGGGGTCATAGAGGCTATGATAACTATTGACCTGCAGAGTACATATGAAGTGGAGATGGATGTCAGACAGCTCACTGATAAAGGTTTCTTTACTGTGTTTAGCTATTGAAGTCCTCAGTATACAGGGGCGTTTTTGTTTAGGCATTTTGTTTGTGCTGTAAGAGATGCCAGGCTCATTCCTAACTACTACACAGTCAAGGGAATGCCTTTACAAATTATAATAAATATCATTATTTAACTCCTGTGGGAGCTCAAAGACTCAAAGATCTGCACTATTCTGAAAAGGCATGAGCTGCGAGACTTGAAATGTCTCTTTTTGTCACTTTACTGCAAATGTTTTTAGAATAGGACATCCAAATAGAGAGATTTTTTTCCCCAAAACTGTGCCCTAGATAAGATTTACACCGTGTGATTTCTGTCTGGCATGGACAAAGCTCTCACATCCCCCTTAACAGTACAGTGCACTCTAATTAAGACTGTGGGTAGCACGTTGGCTTTTTATAGTGTGCAAAGTCCATAAACCAAAGCCATTTATACAGCTGCCCACTAAACCTCACACCCCTTTAAAGGCATGGCGAGATCTTCCCCAAACCACTGTAATATTTCTGTTCCAAGAGTTTTTAGTATTGGTGATTCATGGCCAAGTTGAGAGCAGGAGAAAGAGCAGCTCTTAACTTATCCATGAAGCTTGAGCTAGCACAAGGAGAAGAAGTATAAAAGAGTCCTCATAGTTAAATGTCTCCCTTAAGGATGACAGCCTCCATTCCTCAGTGTCCTTAAGCTGCAAGGAAAGAGAATGGTTTGTGGCATCCAGATGCACAAGGCTGCAAAGCCCAATGTAAACCTTTACTAAATAAATCAAAATCTTTCCACTGACCTAAGCTGTCTCTCTGTTAAAACCAAAACACTGAACTGAATTCAGATGCATGGAAATGGGGTGCCGATGTTTTTCTGAAAATCATGGTGGACCCCCTTCTGCACTTCTGCACACAAATTCTTAAAGCATTTGTGTCTCCTCTCATGCTGCCCTCTTGCCTCTGAGAGATACCTCATCAGCAGAAAAGGTATCACATTTGTTCTTCACCACTTCTTTCCTTAGAAATCCTCCTCTGCTGCAGCAGATGAGAAACTTGGCAGCAGGGAGGCAGCAGGTGTGCTGAATGCTGCTCTCATCAACCCTCACACTGACTACTCTGCCTCATTAGTTATAACTGTATTGGTAAACCAACCAGGGTATGGGGCCAGGATCAGCATGTGACTGCCCAGAATACTCGACTCATAACACAGGGTTAGGCCAGCATGAAATAACGTTTCTTCAGACCATGCCTCGGTGCCACGCAGGGGTTAGCAGAGCCCAGGGACTAATCCCAGAGGGCAGGCTGGATGCAGCCAGCTTATTTGAGAGAATGCTACATTTGAGCTCTATGGACATGACCGAGGCTGTGCCAGTTAACCTCAGGGTCAGAAAATCACCTGGCCCAATGACATACCTACTGTTTCCTTGGATCCCTTTGTTTGGCAGACCCTAACAAACCCTCATCTCCTGCCTTATACACACATCTTTCAGTTCACAGAGCCTAGGCTGCCTACAAAAAGCAGCACAACCCCTTGCAGATAATATGGAGATAAATTTCATCCTCCCTCTAGAAATGTTAAAATAATTTGTCAGATGGTGTAGATCACTCTGTATGAATGCTCTGTCCTCATCCGTACTCTCCACTCTGCCAGTTTTTCTGTCATTCACAAATTTTATCTGCAGTGATTTTATATTTACTTTTAGATCATTAATGTAAATATTGATAGCAGTGACACTAATACCAGAATACACCAAAAATACATTTGATGATTATTCCACATTGACAACTGCTTTTCAAGATCTGTCATTTAGCCAGTATTCAATTTTTTAATGCATGTTATAATTGTATAGTGCAATTTTTAATCAGAATATCCTTCAGAACTTCATCAAACATGTTACAAAAGTTTATTATATTTGCACAGCTATCCTAATTAAACTAGCAACTAAACCTGTGATCTCATCAAAGAGTGAAATCAGGTTTGTGTAGGATGACCGATTTCTTGTGAAAAACTAACCCTCATTTTCATTCCTATCTTTTAATTTTTCATTGATTGAATCCAATTAGTATCATAATTTATTGTTTTTCCTCCTGGAGTTAACAACGTCTTGTCCAAAATCTGTTCAGGATTGTGAAAATGTGCAAGTTTTTGTTTTTCATTAAAGACATTTTCTAAAATTAGAGGACACTGGAGAAAAAGGAGTGAGAACTTGCAATAGAGGCATCCAGAATAGTGACTTAGTTGCTGGGCTGGCATATCAAGAAAGCCCAGGGGAAAGAAGGAATATCTGAGTCATCCTCAAAACTCTCCCTTTTCCAGGTCTCAAGCACAAATCAAAGAGCAATAGGGAATTGCTCACACGCTGCTTCAACACAGGCAGAGATTGATTTCAAGCTGCACAATGTTACACAGGCCTCTTGTTCTGCAGCAGGGCTTGTCAGGAGGGATAGGGAGACCTCTCTGCTCTAAGGGCAGGGCAGAGAATTAATAGCATAGGTTACTGATGTGGGCATTAGCAGCAAAGTAGCTATTGCTTTTTTCTCCAGCTCACCCTCACTCTTATCCTGTTTTCACAAAGGAGTATGATTAAGATGTAAGTTGTTTAGATCCATTTTTAATATCTCCTGATCAAAGATCAAAAGTGGAAGCTTAAATAGCATGTAAGAAATGACTTTGATATTAAAGAGAGAGAAAGAAGAACAAATAGTTTAATTTGCTTCTTGTCTTTCTTGGCTTGGGATTTTGAAGCAGATGTTCATATGCAAACACAAAAAACCCATCTTCCCTCCAAGTCTGAGCACATATCACATGGTTCAGAGAGAAGATGTATAGTGAGGACTACAACAGCATGCTTTCTGCTTTAGTGTCACAAGAATGTCACAGGCAATGACCTATGTAAATTGCCTGAACATGGGATGAGAAAAAAAATACTTGAAATAACCCATACTCATAAAACATGTGTAAGTATGCTATTTCAAGCATATCCATAGATCTAAAAAATAGGAAAACTGCAGATTATTACAGCAAGATTTTAATGACAATCTGAAGAGACAAAGAAGCAAGCAATGTTAAAAGAAACGGGCTGATTTCTGGGTCTTAAGCTGATGAGACCACGGGGTAGCACATACAAAGCCTCTGATTACTCATAAATACGGGAAACAGACTCTTCATGGCACCCAAATTCTAAAGGGCTGGAATGTCAGATTTTCAAGAGGGCTTTGATTCTTTTTGCTCTGCGTATGTATTGAGGAATGAGAGCTAGCTAAATTGTGGAAACCAAAGCCAGACACAAGGAGAAAACCCAATCAACAAGGAATGAAACAGGAGGATGTGTGATGTTTCATACATTCACTTTAATGCATAACATGAGAGAAATAGTCCATTGTAGCAAACACCACCTACCTTCCATCTCCCCAGGAAGAGGCACACCACTTGCCAGCAGAACCTCCCTGTCCTGCAAGGCTGATTCCAAAGCAGGCAGGCAGTTAACCTGCTTGGGAAGAGCAAACCACCTCACCTCACCATTGCCCAGGAAGAGAACTGGCATGAATGCAGGCACAGGCTGAGAGCTTTCAAAGAGTAATCCTGCCCCATTCCCTTCAACCATGGAATCATCACAGATGGACATTATCACTGATTCTAGTATTTTCTACGGGTTTCTGATTTTTAAAATGTTTTTTATACATCTAATCACCACTGCTTTTACAAGAACCTCAGGAAGACCTACAGAAACACTTACTAACTGTTTGTGATGAAGATGGAGGAAGAAGGGGAAGTAGGCTATAAATATTAACAAATATGAAGATTTAAGGTTTGGTTATAAATCTGGGATGCTTGATCCCACAGAAAGACAGTTCTTGAACTCTTACCATTTAACAGCCTATTATTGTAAGCATGGCTATAGATCCAGAACATACAGGCATATGTTACACATCTATGTACGCACATCCTGCTGGATTTCATGGAGACATTGCCAGTTATATCTCTCTGGCTATATTTCTGTGGAAGCCAAAATGTGTCATGGGGACTTCTGTATCTCATAGGGTCCAAGCACACCTCATACATCTATGTCCTTAGACCTCAAAGAAGTCACAGAATCACAGCATCACTCGTCAGAGTTGGAAGCAATCACTGAAGATCACGTAGTACAACCTCCCTGCTAAAGCAGGTTCGCCTAGAGCACATTGCACAGAGTCGCGTCCAGATGGGTTTTGAATATCTTCAGAGAAGGACACTCTAAACCTCTCTGGGCAGCCTGTTCCAGTGCTCTGTCACTTCCTCCTGTTCAGATGGAACTCCCTGTGTAGCAGTTTGTGCCCACTGCCCTTTGTCCTGTCACTGGGTGGTACTGAAAAGAGCCTGGCCCCATCTTCTTGACATTTACCCCTGACATTCGTAAGATCCCATCTCAGTCATCCTTTCTCCAGCTCTAGTCACAGCAACTGTATTCACCATCCTATCATGTTATAGGCCAAATACCTCTTCCATGCTTGCTTCTAAATATATTGAAGTTTCATATAGGAAATTAAAACATTCTAAAATGTCTCTCTGTGATTAGANNNNTATCCTTAGATCAGTATTTTCTATGCATTAACTGAGCATAAGCTAAGTGCAAAATCTGGCCCTTCATACAATGGGATATTTTTGGCATTGGGCCCAGGTAAGACCAAAAAAACAATTGCCTGAATTTAATGAGTTGGTGTCAGCTGGCAGTGCAAGAAGTCTTTATGCAGGTATTTATTTGTCCCAGCAATAACACGAATATTGGAATTTATATCCAGGAGATAAGGGAGCACCTTGTCACTCAAGCACAGCTAACAAGGGAATCACTGTTTGGTACAGACATGTAAATGCCAAATGCTTAGTCTGGTTATTACTGTAAATTCCATTTTTACAACCTCTTTTTTTCTAAATGGTCTCTTAATCGATTTTTAATTATATTTTTCAATGACATTTAACAACACGTGCTTTGTAAATATACCCACGCATATGACAAAATATTAAAGGAGGAAATTTCGATACATTAAAGGTACTATCTTCACAGACTGCACTAAGAAGAAATTCTAGTGCTTTCAGGTGTTTTGCATATGGAAGCAAGATCAAATTTATTCTGGCTATAAGTGGGTGCAGTGCTACACAGGCAGCTGATGCCAGCCGATTTGGTCCTCAGAGTGTTAATGACACACCTCACCAACCCATCAGTACAGAGGTGCACTGCTTCTTCCTTACAGTCATCAAAATGGAACAGGAAGGTACATAAAACAGTCACAGCAGGGTCACTAGCTCAACCAGCCACAGAGTGATTCAAAGCAACTTCTAATCCACCTCAGCACAAAGCAGTTGGGGAGTCAATGGTTGCTGAAAATAACGTAGTATAACATTTTTCACTTATATTAGTGTGTGCTATTTATTACAAGGGGCAAAATACAATGCCAAAGTATTATTTAACCTAACACATAAACAACATAGAGATTCTTTAAAAAATGAGTCACAGCTATCTAACTTGTAGATCAAGACAGCAGACCAAACTTTAGGAAAGGTTGGTGCCTTTTCTAACTGAGGATGAGAGATGCCCAAGGAAAAGTAAATGGTGTTATGTGGCTTTTGCCTAAATAAGGAGTGAGAAAAATTGAGTGACAACTTCCAATTCTGGGCCTTGAGTGACTACCCAAGTTGAAATTTGGCCAGGACATACTGACCAAGCGCTTGTTTAACACAAAGTTCCACAAGGTCTTTAGTGATCAGAAGAGGTCAGGACACCTTTTTTACTTTACAAAGACCATGTCAGAGAAAAGCAGAAGGCAACGCATCTCATGCCTCCAGTGTGGTGTTTTGGAGGTGTCAAATAGCACAGCTGGAGCATCGGACAGGACTGCAGCACACAGTGTGGCATTAAAAGACATAGCACTATAAATTGCATCCATTCAGCTGCCTAAAACACAGGTTTGGGATGGGTTTAAAAAGTTAACCCAGTTAAAAATAACAAATGACAAAATCCTGTGAAGCCTGAACCACTGTACAAAACTACTCAATTCTCTTGAGTTTCTGGCTCAGCATCCCTCAGGTCTGGGGTCCAAAGGATTAGGTGCCATTCAAGAGAGAAACCATGCACAGGGAAATGCTGGAACCAGCACCCTCAGATCCCACCACCCAAGGCACCCTACATTAGCCATTGGATTTTTGGAAACCACTCACTGTTGTAGTTGCTGTTCCCACTAGTCTCTGCCAGTGCGGTGCTGTGCTCCCCCAGCCCTTCAGTGGTAGCCCTTCCTGACACGGAATGGGGAGAAAAGGGAGGAGACGAAACAAAGGGAAGAAGGGGACATGGGAGGTAAAAGAAGGGAAAGGGAGCATCTGTAACCAAACGCTTCCAACAGCTTCGTTACACATACACAGAGTACACTTAGGGCCTGTCAATGACAGCTTTGCACTGGCCCTAACTGGCCCCAGGTCAGGTATAAAGAAGCTGTTTCACACAAAAGCAGGTTCACACAAGGGCTCCAGAGCAGGCAGGCACCCAGGGTGGTTTTGCAGTCTGTCCTTAACCTGCAGTCACAGGCAGCTGGAAATTTCAACAAACCTGCACTACAAAAATTATTTTTCTCTTTTCTTTTCCATTGAAAACACCACTTCTTATTGAAAAATTTAGAATTTCTGACTGCAAAACTCAATTTTTTTTTTTTAACAAAAAGTTAATATTTTTCTGCCAAAAGTACTTTTTTTCCCCAAAAATTCAATTCTCCACAGAAAGAACATTATGACAATTTTTGTAAATAAGTGCTATTGATATATTTTATGGAAAATCAAAATGATAACTTGAAAATTACCACTTCCTGTGTATTTTTGAAAACAGTGTATAACCTTATTGAAGTCAGCAGGATAACAACAGGTGAAGGCCTCCACATTTTTCACTCAAACTTGTATCTGCTGACAAAATTGTTCACACATACCTTTTACATGTCCAGGATGTCATATTATTATCAGCAAGACTGTAATTTCAATAATGGTTACAGAAGCAGTGGAAAACACTGGAAGAACAGAATTCAGTATTTATCCAATTCCCAAGCTTAACAATTATGGCAGAGGCATAGTGCTTTTGTTGTGGAAGGACCTGATTTCTTTATGTTGTGGAACTCATAAAAACCACAGGACTGGGGAATGACTATATTGATCTTGGATAAGATTCACTCCTGTGCAGAGATCCAGCACAAGCCAGTATATCACATAAATTTTGTTTAAGCCCTATACCGGGGAATAAAGTGACACGCATATCATGCATTAGTGTTACAATAATGCTTTGTTGCTAAATATTGCTACTCCTGAGTAGACTACAAAACTCTTTCAGAGATTGTCAAAATAATCCCCACTGTGCAAATAGGGAGACTGAGACAACAAAAGGAGATGTGACTTGCCAAAGGTCACCCAGCAGGGAAGCAGAAGAGCTGGGATACATCCAGATGCCAGAGTAGAAATCTATCTTCTGTCCATTGCCCTTATATGCAGTACAAACATACAGTCGATGACAGCTTCTGCTCCACAAAATGTCTTATCTAAAAGGCCTCTTGTAAAGTCTGCTGGCACAATGGGAGCTGAGTGTTCATCACAAAATGCATACATTAATTCATGCCATTTATTTTAATTTCAATGAAACCTGATTTAATTAGGTGTTGTATATGTTCTGCATAGATGACTAATGCCTTTTTTTATTTTTTTTCCTGCGGATATGTATTTTAAATGCTCTTTTTTCTTTCAGCAGCACCTTTTGCTCACCCGTACTTCCTCCTATGGGATCTGAGGAAAAGGAATGTAACTGGCATCCCTTGCCACCCTTTAATGAAACTAGGGTTCACACTACTGTCATGATGTGAAGACTGGTAAAACATCTTCGTTGACAGTTTTAAAACTTCCAGAATACAGAAATTAAGCAACAATGAATTGGAAATCTCAGAGACAGATTTCAGTATATGCACACTCAGTTGATTAACTAACTCTGCAAAAATGCAATTGCTATATTTCATGTGTGTCACAAACCCTTAAGAACAATGAAAGTGTTTGTTAACAGACTTTTTTGGGAAAAAAGCTAAACCAAGTTGCAGTGCATGCTGCACTTCTGTGTCTCAGCAAAAGCTGGCTGTAAAAAATGGAGTAAACTGTGGATGCGTTTTAGGGAACCACAAGTATAGTTTCAGATCAATCTATTCCTGAACTTGTGTCTGCTGGTCAAAACAGTAATGGAAAAACAACCCTGCTAAGGTTTCTTGCAGTAAGGATAGAATTCCTTCCCTCATCACAGGTTGGCCTTCTTGTTTTCTGGGGAAGGGAATACATCATTCCACTGGGGATCCAACGATTCTTTGTTGTTTCTTTTTAAGTAGAAGTATATGCACCTGTACATATGAATGATTACTTATTTATTTGGCCATAAAGTGTCCAGGTGACCATCTAAGCATATAATTCCTCACCCAATTGCATAACCATGAATATTCATGTACAAATCGTAATTACAAGTGCACATTCATTGTGCATATACAGTCTTTATTTTACTATTCCTAATTGCCAAAACACAAAAGGTTTCAAAATATAAGTGAACTGTTATGTTAGATCCTGTTTTGCAAACTGTCTGCTCAAAGGCTGAACACTAATAAAGGTACTAGCTCAAGGAAATATGCAATTCAAGCTTGGTGCTATGAAAAGTTAAAGCAAGCTAATGCACATCCCAACCTTGCTTTCCCAGTCCTTGCATGTTCAGAATCACACTGGTTCCCATTATATTGTGCACATGACCACAAGATAAATTTTAGAACAAACCTTAGAAAGAATTTTGGAATTCAGGTTGGCCTAACAGCAGGTAACAGTAAGAAATCCACTTCTCTTCAGATGGATAAAGTGATAGAAATGCAAGGTAGACCGAAAAGGATCAATTTGTCATGACCAGTAAAAGAGAGCTGAAGCTTATGTTTTCATTTCTGATACCTAAACTGGCAAAGCACTTCAGAAGCTGACATATATTGATCATGTAGCCTCAAAACAATACTAGTGAAGTTCAGAGCCCACGCAGGCAAAAGACATGCATTAAATACAACAGGAAAGTTTCCAAAATTGCTTTTGATAGCAGAAAAAATTAGAGAAATAAATTCCATTTACAGAATTGGCATATGTATGGGAAGCATATAGCCACTTTAACCAGCAAGAAACTGTTGGGATTTTGCTATTACATGGCTTTTTCTTTCATGTTAGATCACCATTTTGAGATGCAGAGTGAAAGTTGTGCCTGTTAATGTCACTGGCCTCAATCACACAATCCTTAATCAAGCAGAAATCCCTGCAGCTTTGCCCATGTAAGAATTACAGACTTAGTTATAGGTCTTCTGGTGCAGATTTGACCCCTGCTGCCTCCCTGCCGCAATAAAACTCCTAAACCCTTTTGGATCATTACTTCTACAACTTGCCAGAGGGCATGGGAGTGCAGCATTTATGGGGTTGCTTTCTGTTTTTAACCAAGAGTTGAGGCTTCATCCAGACTGTACTGGCAAACATACAGCAAGAGAAATAATCTAAACCAGATACAAGGCTGGTAGGGATTACTCATTCCAGAATAAATCATTCTTTTCACCAAATCTGCCCCCATGCAAAACAACTACCTGCTAGTCCTTGTTCAGCCATTGCCAGTATGCCCTTTTTTAGAACATAAAAATAGGTTTCCTTAATGGTGTAAAAAGGTTATTAGGATTGTTTATTCTAAGCTCTGAAATATGTATTCAATTCTCAATTTGCTTATATGTCTTCCAATTTTATCACCATTGGTGTTCTGTCTTTGTAGTGGTAATTGGAAACTGATATAAAATCAAGACTAGAAAACATTAAGCATTGTAGTGACTGGAGTTGTTTTTCACAGCATTCATCATCTCACTGCTTGTTCTTCAGAATTAATTTTCCAACACAATTCTCTTTACCATACAATATTGGGTGAAAATATTAAACATGTTCACTGGCAGACGATGTCTATTTGTCAGAGACAAGCACAATAAAAGCCATACTCTGCTAAATTCTGAGCCTGCAATTCACTAAATTATGTAATTCAGCATTAGACGGGAAGGAATATAAATCTAGGAGATTTTGTGCAGCCAGAATCTTAAAAACTTTTGACATAGCCTGGATGTGAACATATAGAAGACCAATGCAAATAAAACCATGTTGTGTGCTTGGGTGACAGAATGACAGTGGTGTCCCTCGCAGTTCGCGAAGGAGGCAGTAGACAGGGTGCAGTGAGAGAAGAGAGGAGGATGCAAATACTTCTGTTCTGAAACACAAATAATGTGAGCTGTCCAGACAGACATACTAGTTGAATTTGTTTCTTGAAATGAGATCATGTGTAGGCAAACACATACACAAATGAGATTATATGTAAATGGAGAAGGCAAGGAGACCAAAACCGATTTTGAGGCAGAGACAGCCATCGTTGTCAAAGGAAAAGGAGAGTGAGGGTAATAGCATTTGGGGGCACTTGGCAAAAAGAGAAGTACTATGCCAGAATGAAAAGTCTGCGATTGCACTGGAGAAAAGGAGGTCCAGACAGCACCTGGAACCATGGATTGAGAGCCAGAGGGCAGCTTGTTCACTCATGCTTGTGAAAAGAGGCCCAGACATCAACAGAGGTTAAAAGTCTTTTCAAAAGAGAAAGAGAAGGAAAAGGAGCAATCCAGGCAAAGGCAAAAGTGGCTCCTGAATGGCACCAATGGCTTCTGATTTAGGAAATACCTCAGAGGGGAAGTGTGTAAGTAGGAAAATAATATCTATCCATCTACTTACACATACATATAGTTTCATAACCATAGACGACTAAAGATGGACAGCCGTGAGTACAACAAGTACAAATCTATATGCACAAAGGCACATACATGCATATATAAAGACACAGAAATATACAGGTTATAAAAATGTATATTACACATATATGTATAAAATATGTAACACATACAGATGAAATATAAAATATATGTACACCTTATTAATATACATTGAATGTATACTGTTTAGCCAGAACTGAAATATTCAGGTGTACATATATGCACACAGCTATAAGATATTTACCTGGATAAAATTCAAAACTTCTTGAAGTCTATATAAGTCCTACAACGTTAGTGGTCTGATTGTATACAAAGGCCATGATTTAGACTGAACTTAAAATCCCCATGAAATCAACAATAAAACTCTTCTGGGTTCTCATTCCCCAGTGAAAAGAGGAGGCAAATGTTTGAAATTGTACCAGGAGACATTAATTATCCTGTAGTCATTTGGCCTCAACCCTGAAGTAATGACTGCTGAAGTGTGCTCTTAGGTGCAACCAAAAGCCACTTTCAGGATGGGGATTCAGCCTCTAAGAGGTCTGTGGAAGCTGCTGCATATTAAAGCCAACTCAAGACAAGTGAAATTATTCTCCATTGAAATCCATATGAACATTTTGATAGCGACAAATGCCATACATCATCAGAGTTCTTTATTCAAGGTGCACTTCAAGGTGCTCTATTTACCATATTTTACTAGGGAATAATAATGGAATAGTAAATGGGGAAAAATACGGGTTTTGTTGTCTTTGTTCAGATTTCTTGGTGTGAGAGAGCAACATGTGTCTAATTTTTCATATATCCTTGAACAGCCTGAAATGACAGATTGCCCATAATCTGTTATAAAATCTCAGTGCCAGAATATGACAATAGATAGCACCATGGAGTGTCTTGGTTATCTCAAAGGGAATAATTTAACACTAACCAACAGCAAAAGGGTGACCCAGTTCGGAGAGGCCTGGAGAGAGATACATTGCTGGTGGCTCCAACCATGTGTGGCTACGTGCAGGCACAGTTAAAAGGCAGATTAATAGGCAGTCAGGTGTGAGGAAAAAAGCCAAGGAGCCCTACTGTGGAACACACGGCATTCATCCTATTTTGTAAAGCACTTTATGAATTAACCTAGGCTGGTCTTTTTTTAAATAGTGAGCATCCAAAGATTCACCCCAGCGTTTCTCCAGCCTGATCTGTATTCCAAAACAGTACCGCTCACATAAATCTGTGTTGTTTTTTACTAGAGAGTGAAAGGGAAAAAAGAAAAGCTGCTGTTAAATCAATAGGCTGCATCGCACACCACAGTATATGAAAGTAATAGTGCTGTGCTTACCATTTGTGCTGCCACCAACTAATTGCTGTAACTTGCACTTCATTATCCTCTGTAATATGGTTACAATAATAGAGAATGACAAATAAGAACTGTTATCTTTCTACTGGCCAGTCTTTACTCGCAGGGTGAGTTCTCATTCAAATGCATCTATCTGGATGAATAAGATTTCCCAGATTACACATTGACTTAAAAGATTTAATATGAGCAGTGATGGAGAGCTGCCTTAGGAAATATTTTCACAGGCACACTTTTGGGATCTAGCACAAAAAATCTTTACTGCTGCTTTTGTACCCACCATGGTGTCTCCCTTAGCTCTCCCTGCACTTAAGGCAGCAATGCTGGCAGACAGAAAACCTGATCCTTATGAAACACTTAACATGCCTTATGTCTTCCCTGAATCAGGTCTTCCAGTCATTCACACACCAGAGAGGTGGTCTGATTCCTTTGATGTTAAATTGGGTACCATAACTAATAAAAATTACTACATTACATTGATTATCAAGCAGAAACAGCAAAGAATATTATGGATAGGAGAAAAGATTTTGGTCTCTGGCAAGAAAGGATAAAAGTATTTGATCATTAATGTGTGTCCTAGTTAAAGAAAATCCTTTGTTGCAGCAAAAAAGAGGAACTGTAGAAAATCTGAATGAAATATCCAATACCCACATTATGGCCATCTGGTCTCTGGTGGTGTTCAGAAGGGGAAGAGGAGCCTCCCAGTCCTCTTCTGTTGCTTCTAAATTCTCTGCAAGAGATCAGTTTTCTCCATTGGAGGTAAAGGATGTGCACAGTATCAGAAGGAAAGAAAGAACGGGGAAGCCATCATTATGAAGGCTTTATTTATGCTAATGATCCTCAAAAATGTCAGTGCTCCTATGCAAAGACGTATGGACTTCACGAGACACTGCAATGAAAACTCCACAAAGTTTCACTAATCAAATGAATGCACTTATAAATTACATTTTTTTAATTCCATGATAACCTCACATGTAAGTGTCTCAAAAGTCAGCATTTACCCTAGGCATACACAACATTCACTAATATCACTAATATTTGTCTGCAAAAAAAGGCATAATTGCATTAAGACATGCATATGCATAATTAAAGACATCCGTAGGTGAAGAACCATGAAAAAAGCATAACAAAGAGAAATGTTGCTGAACCACTTCTTTTCCAAAGCTTTCCAAACCAAATTTGAGGTAACTAATTGCCCAATATCTACTGTTACAACAGCCACTCCATAATAATGGCTGTGAGGTAGTTTCCATTCTTACTCCGTGCTGAGCTGTCTTATAAACTTCTGCATTTTTCTAACTCCTTTTGGGGATTTTATTTCTTTCTTTTTTTCTTTTAGGGACACAAGATGCTCTTTTTGTTTTCTGCTTGGTTACAAACTAGCTATAATCAAGAGTCTCTCTTAGAAAACAGTACTAAGTGTCCATAATTATGTGTAAACTAGCCTAACCATTTAAGGACCACAACAGTAAATGAAAGTAAATCTAAACATGACCATGAATCAATGTCTTCTTTGTATTATTTCAAATGCTCTGCTAGTTAACGATGTTTTGAATTGGTATATGATTATTATAACCTCTCTGATAGTTAAATCAATCAAATAACTATTGCTGCAGTTCATCAAATATATACCTCTAAAAAGAAGGTACTTCCCTTGCATGCTGCTAAGGAAAAACAGCATTTCGTTATTACATACATGATTAGTTAGTCTTCATATTCTAGAAATGTGGTAAAGTAGTGCCTTGGAGGTAATAGTTAAATATTTTTGCATATGTTTACAGAGTTTCTATTTTTCTTAGAAAGAAAAAGACATAAATTATGCTGCACACTGTTATGTAGTCAATGGCATGTATTGACTGCAATATGTTACTCAACACTGCTTCATAACAGGCATTTACATACACTTCTAGAAATTCATCCAGCATTTTTTTCTTCACAACTACACTGTATCACACTGATGTTGCTTTTTAATTTTATTACACCAGTCTTTCAGAAGCTTTTCAACATCTATGTGGATACCAGCTTTTCTATGAACAGCATTAAAAGGAACTACTTGTCTTAGCCCTGCACTGACATTATCATAGTAAATTGCTTTAAAATATCACTTGTAACTGTAATATTAACACAATAAAATGTTTTAAATTTGCCTACTGTGTCTCAGAAATTGCCTTGATGTTGAATTACTTCTCATAGTACATTAACAATTATTCTAATAATCATCAGGAGCAGTGATGGACATTTTGTTCTCCTAAATGAAGGGAGACTGTAGCTCCAAGGACACAGGCAGTTTATTAAATTTCATAACTCTTGGTGTTCAGGTAGCTGATGTGGAAGATTTATACCTATATATCAATTACAAGTTTATTGTACTAATAGCTTGTAAGATTAGAGCATCTGCAAGCTGCAGTATTATGCAAAACTCAAGATCAAGGCCTCCCATGCAGTGATTCCCATTACTGCATAATAAAGATGAATGCAACCCAGTGTTGCTCAGAAAGACCGTTAACTAAATGAAGAAAGCAGTTCAGTGAATGTGGAATCTGTACAGGAGCCAAATCGAACTCCCTCTTATAACTCAGAGATGCAACATTTGGGTAGCTGCCCAAGGAAGGAAAGAGAAGAAAAACCAAGTCTGCATGCATTTTCATTTCTCGCTAACTATAAGCCCACGGTTATAAAATCTAACTAAATTCTTGATTTCTTTATAGTTCTTTAACCCATGTATTCTTGATTACAGGAATGTAATTGATATGCAGGCCATGTTAAATGCATTACGATAACGTTGCAGTTAGGGATATAACATATTCCCACTAAATTTCAGTATGATGCAGTCCAAAGTGAAAACAAGATGAAAAGAATTCAGAAGATGAGAACTCAGTGGGGTTTCATAATCCTCAGCATGTGTACAGTTGAGAGGCAGAGATCCAAATGACCTGGACAAATCTGCATAAAGTTTTTTAGAAAACACAAATGAATTCCTGAAGTAATCACTTCATCAACACATGGGATTGTATCTCCACCTCTCCCACTCTTCACTTCTGCTTGCAGAAGCAGACTTGCATAATAAGTAGAAACTGCATTTGCAATGTACTCTTTTTTGAGCCTTTAGGATGAACACTGTTCAACCTGACTACCTGGTGGATATATTTAATAATGTATCAAAAATATGTGTGCTGTGTCTGATTCTAAGATGAGAAACAAGGAATGATAGTCTCTAAACATTAGTTGGTTACACAGCTTTCAAAATATAAAGGGCTGACCACTAATGTAACCTCTGCATTGCACAGTCAAAGTAGAGAATTTGGCATTCATGATGTGTTCCAAATTTGACCCACCACTCAGAGGAAGGTTATGAAAGAATGCTGGCATTGGATGGTTAAGAAGATAGCTTGGAAAGGAAGTTACATTTGTTAACCAAAAGTGAAAATTCTGGTCAAACTGAAATGACAATACATACATGACATGAGACACCAAACCCTCTGAAGAAAGCGGCTGTGGTTATCACAGCTGAAAGTGACTTCAGAAGTGACTATGTGGAAGCCCATGACTGGAAAGAATGCTCTGAAACAT
This sequence comes from Ibycter americanus, assembly GCA_035590275.1. NCBI lineage: Eukaryota > Metazoa > Chordata > Aves > Falconiformes > Falconidae > Ibycter > Ibycter americanus. Next base: position 5,688,487 of record JAVJGI010000063.1, on the reverse strand, counting down.
ACTGTTCAAGTACTGCTGTCTATACTGAACTATATTGTCAGGGTCCTGGGTGCACTCATGGGCTTTGATGGCCCTGTCCAGCCTCCCCTGGGACTGTCACCCACAGTCCCTGCCCAAAGACCCAGAAACTCCATTTCAGCTCAGCCCTGGGCTTTCAGTCCCTCCCTGAGCTATGCTGTAGATGTGTTTGTCTCCAGCTCTGTCCCAGCCAGGCCCCTGCCTGGCCATGAACCCTGTTGACCCCTAGCCCATGGAGCCCATCCTGGCCTGACCTCAGACCAGCCTCATCACCACAGATCCGCTCGACATTTGCTGTACTGTGCCTCAGTATCTTGAGCAAGTCTCCTAAGACAGGCTTTCAAAGAGTCACTCACGGGGAGCAAGCAAAGAAATGTACAAGATGACAATATGCCACTTTATATATGTCTGTATGAGATTCAAAACATGATCAATCGCCTTCTGTAAACTCAGAAATGGAAGTCTGAGATCTAAGTATTGGTCAGCCACAGAAAAAAAACATGCTTTACATAGTAGAGATCGAAAAGGTGACAAAACAAGGCCTAATCAAATGTGGCATGGATAAAAGTGCCAGTGTTTAATGCTAATAAATTTATTACAGAGGACTCTCTCATCAATAGGGGCAACACCACTCACTGGTTTGGAAAACATACAGTTACTTGCAGATTTGCCAGCGTACTGACAGGCAAAGAAGGCATTAACGGTAAACTCTTAAAAGTCTAGGCATGTTGTAAGCAGCAAATTAGAAAAGAAAAATGAAGAAATCAGAAAGAAAGCATCCAAGCAGTTCTTCAGAACCCTATTATTAAACTAGAGATGGATTTCATATATCCTAATAACTGCCCAGTATAATAATTCGATCATTTAAACTGTTGATGTTTCATGTTGATTAATGTTTGATTAACTGTTGATATCATAGGCCATTTGTTCATGATAGCTAGTGTCTAACATCATTCATGCTAATGTTAAACGTATGGTCAAATGTAATACCATGTTACTTACTGCTACATTATGTTACATAATCCAAGTGCAAAACACACAAAAAGTCAAGAAGCTGAAGACTGCACCTAGTTATGTTAATTCTCTCAAGTATGATGATATTTCATTGCACCTCTTAATAGCCAAACCTTTTCTGCAACTCAGCTGCTGCTTGGCAGTCTGGATAAGAAAGATGTGGGTGATCCATTCCTGTAGCTGAGATCACACCCTGCCTGCAACTGCCTCACCAGATGGTCAGCATATTGCATTTTCCCCTTGGTAACATCCTTTTTTCTCCCTGCATCTGGAACCCAAGTGGGAAAATACTTATGTTGTTTCCTATAGTGCTAAAGGTAGGGACGTATCCTCAGCTATCGCATAGTGCAGCTACCGATGTCTACACAGTATCTTGCTTTAAGTTGAGATGTATCTGAATTTTGGATTTTATTTCACCCTCTTGCAGCCTGTTGATTCACCAGTCAGGTAACTACTGTCACTTTGATCAAGAATTTCTACAAAACAATTGCTTATTTGATCTCAGGTGCTTGAAGTGTTGCTTATTCTATTCCAACATTGCTTTGAAATGGGCTTTTAACATTCATGACTTGCATCCTAAGATGCCTCTATTAGTTGATCAAAAGGTTTTCTTGACCCCATTTAAAATTTCTGGAGCTCTGCCTGCCTATTGTCCCCTAATTAGAGTCACAGTGCCACTGAAGTCCCAAGCTGATGCTGTTTTCCACAGAGGCTTGTGTCTGAACAGAAAACACTGAGTCATACAGTAGGTTTTTGGTAGCTTTACAGCGAGTCCTGTGAAGTACCAGCACTCCACATGAGGTCACAAGTGTGACCTGATGAGATTGTATTCATTTTATTGTTTCCTTGCTCTGAGCACCAAAGAATGTAATAGCTTTTTAAAAATCCTGTGTTTGCATTAACTGATAATGTGTTCTGGGTGGAATGACTTTGTTATTGTAACATTTTAGTAACAGCTTCAGAGCTTTGAAAAGGCATCATTTTAATATGCACAGTGTTCACCTCCTCAAATAGCTGATAGTTCTAAACACTTTTCAAAAGAGTTAAAAATGTTCCTGGTCGTATTTTAGTAGTTCATTTCCAAGTGTTTTCAATTTCTTTAGAAAACAACATCCTGAAAACACCAATCATTCCGGAGACCACACCATGGAGATAGCTTGGCAAACAGTCAATTCAAATGTGCTGCTGTAAAAGTGACTGTGGTGTTTGACCCTGGTTGGATGCCAGGTGCCCACCAAAGCCACTCTATCTCTCCCCTCCTCAGCTGGACGGGGGAGAGAAAATGTAACAAAAGGCTTATGGGTTGAGATAAGGACAGGGAGATCACTCACCAGTTACTGTAATGGGCAAAACAGACTTGACTTCGGAAGTTAATTTAACTTATTGCCAGCAAAACCAGAGTAGGATAATGAGAAAAAACTCCAAACCTTAAAACACCTTCCCCCCACCCTTCCCTTCATCCTGGGCTTAACTTCAGTCCCAAATTCTCCACTTCCTCCCTAGCAGCAGCGCAGGGGGACAGGGAATGGGGGTTGCAGTCAGCGCATCACACATTGTCTTTGCTGCTCCTTTCTCCTCAGGGGGAGATCTCCTCACACTTTTCCTCTGGTCCAGCATGGGGTCCTTCCCACAGGACACAGTTCTCCACAAACTTCCCCAACCTCTCTGTCCTTCCCACGGGCTACAGTTCTTCACAAACTGTTCCAGTGTGGGTGTCTTACCCAGGGCACAATCCTTCAGGAATGGATTGCTCCAGCATGGGTCCCCCGCGGGGCTATGAGTCCTACCAGTAAACCTGCTCCAGCCTGGGCTCCTCTCTCCATGGGGCCATAGGTCCCACCAGGAGCCTGCTCCAGTGTGGGCTTCCCACAGCGTCACAGCCTCCTTTGGGCATCCCCCTGCTCTGGTGTGGGGTCCTCTATGGGCTTTTTAACTCTTGTTTTAACAAAGTCAACACCAGTGCCTCTAACTATGTAAGCAGCACACACATATACTCTTGAGAAAGAATGCAAATCCATACCATAAATTTAAAAAAATAAAACCCGACTCCATCCACCTCAGTGGTGGCCTGCCCACTAATCCACCTCCCCAGTACAGAATCAAACTTTTGAGTTTAGAGCTGCTGCTATTTCTGACGTCATCCCACAAAACCACCTTTGCCCATTGGCCAAGCTACAGAACTCCCTTACTCCACCCCTTTAAAACTACATCTAGTGGAAAAATTGCCCTTTGAACAGCTATGGCGTTTCTATATTCATGGAGAACTGTGAACTTTCGACTTTACGAGAGGAGAAACTCTTGGATTATCAATGCCCTAAATGACATATCAGCTCAGAGACTCAGTAAACTCCTGGCTAAAAGACCTTACAGTCATGATATTTTGCATATTCAAAAGCACAACAATATCTGGAGAGCTTCATTTGCTTTATAGACATTTAAGATTCCTGTGATCTCTCTTCAGAAGGAGCACCAGCATACCTAAATAAAACTTACATGTGCCAGGATATGGAAAATTGTCTCAAAAATATGAATTTAATCTCTGCAAAATTTAAATAAATATTTTTTTCTGTAAATCTATCTAAAATAGACAATTTGGTGGGATAGGTTTGTTTGCATGCACTTCAGATGACCCACTTAAATCTTACCTGGCTTTTCTCTATCACTTATGCATTCATCTCAGAACCATGTTATGTAAAACCTTCAGACCATCCACCTTGTCTTGGAGGGCAGCTAAAGCCTCTTAAGGAACAAGGACCAGGGTGCCATATTCCACTATCATTCCATAAATGAATTCCCACCAAAGTGAATGGGATGTCACATAAAAAAATCAATGTTAGATGCGTCCCCAAGCAATGTGTTTTCTTCAACCATAGGTTACATTTTTGGTGATGGACATGAGTTCTCATCACTGTTGACAATTTTTACATACCTAATTAATTCCCTGAGCTCCCTATTAAAACTTCATGCAGACCCTAGCCACAGTTTAGAGGTGGCATTTTTGCTGGAGAAAATTCAACGTATTTGGTATGTGTTCCTATCACTTTTTAATAAAACAGGAACTAATTTTGACATCTAAGTCAACAGGCATTTCATCCAAGAAGAACAGGATAAAGGTGACAGGATTTGATGGAAAGTAGTGTTTTTTCTATACAGTATGTGGAGAGCTTGCATGCTAAGACAGCGTCATTGTATAAAAGCAAAGCAAAACTTGTTCATACTAATCTATACAATAAATTAAACAGAACTCTTGAAGAACAAATGAACATGTAAGACACAGTGATACAATTCTCTATTACTGATGATGACTTAGGCTGTGAATAAAGCCTGAAAGCCTACTGTCTAGGTCCCTAGGACCCTTTGCTCCCAAATAAAAGTGCTCTGCATGGGGACGCTCAGGCATTATGCACACAATTGATAGGCTTTTCAAAAGTTGCTCATAATGACAGCACTTATTCCAGCCAGACACTTACCCATATGCTTAAATTAAACGTGCTTAAAACCATTTCTATTCAGCAAAGCATGCGATTAACTTTAAAGACATGCTTAAAAGCTTTGTTGAACTAGGTTTAAATAAGTAGACATTGCGAGCAAGGAGAACAGACACAAAAGTGACCACAGAGCTGGAGCCAGCCAAAGCTGAGCAAAGTCAGGTCCCACGGGCCTGTAGGAATGGGATGCCAGCCTGACGCAGACTGTCCCCAACAACACCACAGACGCAGTTTTCACACAAGTGGCACAATGGTAATGAAATGTTACAATCTGTTAGTTTAATGTTCTGACTTAATATGACCAGCTGCTTTTCAGGCAACAGTTCTGTACTGTAAACAGTATCACAGGGTCAGATCCGAAGGAGTAATAAACATGCTTGAAAGAGGATTCAAAATGCAAGCTTTGCTCCTGTTGGTGTGAATCTTCCCCTCGCCTCCACCTGCCCCTTGTGCCACTTCCCTCTTGTCTGCTTGTTCATTAATGGTTCATCTCTGATTTCAGAGAAGTACATGTTAGCTGAAATGGGCTTAAACCTTAATTCAGGGTTCATAGAGCTTTCCCCATGAATCTGAGGAACCACTTTTGATGTTCAGTTATGCTTCAAAGCATGTTTGTGGTAATTTTTTTGGCAGCATTCCTTCTGGAAAGTCCAGGTGATACTAGGGCTGAGCCAGGGCCTGGCAGAGTCCTGGTGAACATCCCAAGGAGCTTGATTAGTTGCTTTCAGTCTGTCCTAGGGACACTAAAGGGGTGAGGGACAGATGAGATGCTCTAATATCAAAAGTTTCTGCAGCGCATAAGAGGCTCTGTCTTTTGCATTTCCTTGCAGGGAACAAAGAAGAAGGGTATAAAACCTTTCACTCAGCTGCTGAAGTCTTCATTGTTGCAAAGATGAAGTAGCTGGGTAGGAGCTGGAGCCATTTAGCAATTAACTGACATTTTAAAAAACAATTCTTTTGCAACATTCAGGCAACTCTTTTTATTATCTAGTTAATGGCAGCCCTTACCAAAGCTAATTTTATGTGTAATAAAACTTCATTACTATCCTTTCTTCTGAGAGAAGGGGTGCAGAGGACAATTAGAATAAGAAACATATGGTTTCTTATACTTTATCAGTCATACACGTATGTATGATGCATCACAGGTATCTAAAACATTCTCCTTTCTTTTTTCCCCATCTCTCTCTCTTTTTCTGGCTGTGTAACTGCTGTACTCTTTCATGTCAGAGGTCACCTATCAAATTCTACTCTTCTTTTTTTTCCCAATCACAAATCAATGATGAGGACAACAGAAGGTTAGAGCCTTTTTAAAAATAGCACTGATGTTGCTGTTTGCTTATTCAAGATCTGCTGAGTCTCTCCCAGGCAAAGACTCCTAAGCAGCATGTTCCAAATCAGCAGAACCGGGTGCTTGCTGACCCCCCAACGAGCTGCAGCTGAGGAAAGATGGATTAACTGTCTGCCCAAGCTGCCATGCTCCAGCCTTCAGATTCTTGCTGGGTACTGTCAGTATAGCAGTTGGTGTTAAGACGCAAGGAAAATGAAGGGTGAGCAGGGAGCACTGTCACAGTGAAAGGTGACAAGATGACATGGCTTTTAACTCTTTTTCAATCAACAGAGGTTTTCAGCTAGCTAGCCCATCTCAATTCAGGTGGATCTGGTTTTCTATCAGTCATTGTTACTAGCTTGATGATTATTATTCAATTATCAGAGAGAACAATAATTCAGAGAGAAAAAAGTGGACAGTTGATACTTCATATGGTATAGATTTAAAAGCACAAGACCGAGATTTTATAAGAAGTCACAATTTGGAGAGTATGCATGTTATTTTCTAAGAGAGCAAAAAACCTGAACTGTTTCTGCACAATAATCTTTAAAGAAAGCATGGGGACTTCCTCAGTGGGAAAATTTCAGTCTGTATTACATCACTGCATAATTTAGGTGCTTCTCATGGCTCTTCTGCCAGCCTCACCTCATAGTAAACAATGCTGTAGGCAAATAGCTATAGGTTTATGCTTTAAAAAATTGTCCATTGACACTGTTGAGGCTACATCAATGGGCATCCACTGAGGACCTGCTTGTACCACTTCTCTGCAGGCTCAAGCAAAAGTAGCTGGACTGTGTGGAAAAGGCACTTACTAAAACACGAACACTTCTATCGCAAAGAAAGATCATCTGGAAAGTGCTGGCAAAGTATATTTTGTTCTCTCCTTCTCCTATTTGTTCTAACAGGACAAACCAAACTCAGCTGTCACTTGCAACGCTGCAAACAAAACAAGCTGGTGTAAATTGACAAAACTTCATCTGGGGTTGAAAGTGCTGATATACACCGAGTGAGTATCTGAGCCACTGGCTAATTTTACTGGTGTTGCTCTGCTGTAGCCCAAAGTAGGATTTTTCTATGTATCTTTTGTTTCTGTTTAAGTTGAAGCAATTTTATGAATATGTTTAACAATGAGCACCCCAGGGACAGCTTGGTAAACCAAGCACGAGAGAAGAAAGAAATTATAGATCTGTTTTCCAGGCATTACAGTGTATACTCAACTCAGTGATCATGTCTTTATGCATACCACATCCCCACTGTGACAAGAATAGATACCTACATTACTGCAAAAGTCAAAGGCACTGGATAGAGGAGAAGTGATTTAAAAAACTTGCTATTTGGACCCAGTTGTTTTCCATTCTTTGTAATTACTTTAACTTTCAACATCAGCTTTTCCTGTGAGCAATTCAGTAAGCAAATCAATTTCACCTTTTCCTAGGAGAGGAAGCTATGTGGCTGAGTGTTTCAGATGTGAGTTCTCCATCTGAAAACAGCTTTATTCTGTATTTCAGCTGCAGGCATAGTCTGTATCTATTTCCATCTAACTTTCCATAGACAGGTATATTTACTCTACCATATATGTGGTAGTGATAATCCTTTAAAAATCCAGGAGGGAACTCAAGAATTCCAGCTTTTCACTGTGACATACAGAACTTTCTCCCAATCATGGGATGGCTTAAGATGTAAAATCTTATGTAGAAACCATCGGAAAGCAATTGCAAACTATTTTAGGCAGGCATCATTACTATCTCAGCGATCTGCACTGGTGAATTCATGACAACTTCAGTATCTGTAGTAATTCTAGTAAAAGGATACTGCATGTCTTTGGAATATCTTTGGGAGACACACTTTCTGAAAAGCATGTGGCACATAAAGGCTGTGGGGCAGAACAGCATCGAAGTGTGAAAGCGCTCAGCTGGGGCAGCCAGAGGATTGGGTTGCATGCCAAACTCACCCTGTTGTAGTCTTTTAGACCATGTCATAGGACTGGATGTTCCTTCATGCTAATTCGGTGCAGTCTTACAGCATTTGCTTTGCTTTAACCACATGCATATGCATATGTAAACTTGGCCTAGGATGTGCTAAATGCGTTTCTAAATATGGATGAACTTCTGAATTGAAGCCTTATCACAGTCGTATTCCCACCTTTGTGAAATGTAAGAAGCAGTGGGAGGTGGTTTTTGCTTTGCAGTGTCATAAAAATACAATGTTAAAACTGGCTTCATGCCTATTGTATGGGAAATGATCTGAGAGCCCAGCATTTAAAGAGAAGTGGCTGACCTACTGTGAAACATGAATAATGTCCCACATTTCATGCCTTGGTTTGCCCATCAGAAGGTTTTCTCTGAGATTTAAGTATTGTTTTTATATTACTTCAGTATTTTCAGATGAAAGGTGCTAATGTCCCATTATTAAGTGAAATTCATTGCATAGTTGGAATATCTAAGAGCCTGATGTTACATGAAACACACTGAGAACTGTATTACTTGACAGAGTAAAGTGACTGTATTACACTTTACAAAGAATCTCAACATTCATATAGCTGAAGGAATTATTTAAAAAATACATTTTTAATTTTAAATCAGACTTTTTAATCAAAGTGGTAGATTGCAGCAGCTACACCCAACCTAAATGCGTGACTCAGTTCCTAGTGAGGATGTTCTTTAAACAGATGAGCAAAGTTTCAGGCTGAAAAATATCCTCACAATTACAAGTGCCTTCTATAAGTACAAACTAGAAAAGAAACCTTCTTAGGAATGAGAATTTACAGTGTATTCTTTACATCAAATTGCGCTGATTTTTTTCTCTACTTTTTTAGTCCTCTTCTTTTGTTGGACATTTAGAGCCCTGCTAGTAAGTGCGTTTATGAATTTATTCTTGACTGCTTTGTTTTTCTGACTCTCAAAGGGGTCAATAAATGTTTTTTTTCTGTATCAGTTTCCTAGTGAGGCAGAGAAAAGAATCTTAGTCAATGATCACTAGAAAGATGCACATGGTATGGCAGAGTAGCTGCTGACACTGATGCATTTGTGCTACATAAGGTCTATTTCTCCCTTCAGCTTCACTTCCAGCTATGAAAACTGTAGAAGGTTGGATGTTTTGTTCACAGTCAGTGATTCCATGCAATTTTACATCACTACAGACTGTGCATTATTGGTTTATGAATTCAGGCCTTAAAACCTCATGAGAAGCCTTGATTGTGGAAGTACAAACTCTTGCCATCTTGAATATGTACAGGCATAAGCACATGTTTAAGTCTACAGATGGTTTTGTGACTGGTGTCCAGCACAAGCAGCAAGATAAGCAAACCAATGTTCACCCTCTCCAGTTTTGACCCAGTTCAGTGCCCTTGGAAGTCAACAGAAACCCTGCAGTAAGCTGGTATAGAGAGAGAGACAGAAAAGCCCACAAAAGAGAAGGAACTTCACTATTCCAAAAACACGGTCCATATGGAACTACCTATTAGTATATTTTCTGTTGGCTGACTATTACACACTTCATGACAGATAAGAGAATTAACTGTTCTACCAGTAGTACTCATGGAGACCGCACACCACCTTGCACGCTGCGTTTCCACTGATTTCTAGCACTGGACTGGATCCTTCATCTGCCTTTCTGCTTCTTCCTGACTGTTTCTTTTTCTTTATTCTTTCTACTGTGTTATCAAGCATTTCTTTGCATACACCAAGGAGAAATTATTGAGCTGTTACTCTGGAATGCCAGGGCTAAAGAACATGAACTCTATTGTAGTTTGTATCTTCCTAGTTTATGCAGCTGCTGTGATGATTAATTAGTTAATTCTATGAAATACTTGGAACATGAAAGTATATAGCTATTAGTATCCTTTAATTATTATTATTATATAATGTCAAGCAGAGGGCAAGCCAGCTAATAGAACCAAAATTCTAGTATGTACTTCCAAACATGGAGCAAAATTCACCAGATAAAACCAAATCTTCTATTTAATATCTTCGCTAAATCTATTCAAATTTTATCTGTGTTGGGAAACTATACAGATGGGTGTTGCAACTGGATCACTATTTAATAGTGTCTTCCAAATTCTGACTTTAGAAGTGCTATTTTCCTCTAAGCAAAACTTATCTGATCCAGATATTTCAACATTTGTGACCCTAGTAGTCTCTTTCAGACTTGTAACTGTTAAAACATTAAAGATTTCTATACTGTGCTAATGGAGAGAAGGTAAGCTGGTGCTAGACATCTGCTTCTTGATAATAATTATCACAGTAATTAAGTTTTGCTATAGCTGTTAAAATAAGAATCCAGTTTTGACATTTATAAGAGTGGCATTATGAAAAGCTGAACTCAGAATTATCTCTTTATCGTACGACTAAAACAATTACAGATGTTCTATTGATGTATGCTGTGGTCCTCTTCTCAGCACAATAATTATCTTTTAATGAGCCCACATTAATGTAAATTGGATTCATCAGGAAATACATTTCACAATGAATGTGAGGCACTCTACAGGTAACCTTTCATGAAAGCAAAGCAAATAGTAATTTTGATCATTTGTGGACTAGAGATTTCCTTGCAGGTTTGAGACAAGCAAGAAAATCTAGGTGGATGACATCGTTTCCTCACATTCTAGGCAACTTGAAGGTTTCATGGAAATAAATTGAATTTGTCACTTTTGTACAATTTGCCTTTGGTAAAGGATGGATATTAATGCACATTTTATCTTGGTTCCTACTTCCATCATGCCCTTAACACTTCAAAGTCATTTGTGCCATGGTACAAATAGTGGGAGTCTCAGTGCCAAAAGCTGCTGTTCTCGAGTTATTCCAGCAACAGTGTTCCAAGAATACCTACTACCTTGCTGCTTCTGCTCCACTCTGTGCCATGTTCTTAATTCTCTTGAATTCTCTAAAAATCAAGTTTCGCTGAATAATAAATACCCTGCTTCATATCCACAAAAAAGGAAAAGAAAGAACAGTTTTTAAAAATCTTATGAATATATAAAAATATTATATTATGAATATATCACAAGTAATTCTGTGCTCACAGTCACTTGACAATCTTAAACAAGACAGGGTTACCAAACTTTCATAGAGAAAATCCAAATGTATGTTCCTGCCTAATGACATTTTTCAATCTATGTTTTGTGTTTTAATTTCAGTGGAGTTAGAATATCATCAGTTTGCAAACCAGTCAGTTTCAAAGCATTTACAACTCAGTTTTGAATGATGTCCTGTTGTGGCCAACTGGTGAATATCAAAATTAGCTGTGAAAAGCAAAACAACATTTTTGTGTTCCTAAAGTTGATTCACTATTAAAACAGTGAACTGGAGAACGAGGAACACCAGTCACGGTATCCTTCAACAGTCTGGCTTTGGTTCAACAGCTGCCTAATGCTGACAACCAAATATATAATGTGTCAACTTTGGAAGAGACTGGATAGTTTTTGCTGTAAGTGTTCAACTTAAGACCTTAACAAGTAACTAAAACCATGTATAGACAAGGTCTGTCTACTGTGATTCACTGGGATGGAACAAGATTCTATCCAATCTTCTAAAATTCTTCTGTATTCTTTACCCTAAAAAAAAGCTGCTGAAGGAAAAGACACAGTTAAAGGTAAAGCTGAATTTGTAACAGAATATGGGAAGGAAGCAACTCCCTAAGGATTCAGCTTGGGGTAGATAGGCCTTTGCTCAAAGTGTGAAATGCTGAGTGTCCTGGTTGTTCCCGCATCACTAATAAAGAAAAGGGTAAGTCAGATGGCGGACAGCTTGTCAGAGAAAATTCATCTTATCATTAGTTGTGTTCTCCTGTGTCATTGGGTGAAGCATGATACACACAGAGCTAAAATGCAGTCTCTGCCACAAAGAGGTGACTATCTAAGGAGTCGAGGCTGTGGTGCAGAGGTGTGAAGGCAACCTGCCCTAATGTATACAAGTTAGTTCCCAAACTTTAGACATCAGCACTGTTGCAGCTCCTATTTAGCCAGAGTCCTGAGTGAGTTCATTCCACTTATACTAAAACCCCCTGCACGTCAACCAAGAAATTTTGAGAGTACATGTATATACACACTACTGTCACACCAAATGAGCTGTAATTCAGACATACTTCTTGTCTAAGTCAGGAGGCAACAGATGGCTAAAACCAAAGAGAACAAAAGGGAACAAGGAGATGATCCCAGTCAGTGACAGGCTTACCAGTACACTAGATACATGACTGTCATCAAGCTTTTTGTGGGCCTTATGTCTGTTCCAAAAGCGAACAAAAGCTCTACGTATTACTTCAGGTCAGTTTTGAGGACTGAAATGTGATTTCATAGGTGCACAGGCTCATTTTTGGCCTTCTGCAGAGAATGATTTTATCCCACATTGGAATATTTAAAATAATATTCATTCAATTATGGTGACTAAGTCAGCTCTTTTTCCCCCTGAATAAAATGGCCCACTGAAATTCAACAGGATATATATACTGAAATGCATGCAAATTGTGTACATACATTTACACCCTCACAGATATGGCACAAGTCTCCATTAAAAAACATTCACTTTCTTTCTGCAGCGTTTGTCTGCAGATTCTAAATGTCAATATTATCCCCAGTGAGAAGAGAGAGGAGGTTGAAAGGTTGGTAGTTTTAGAAAGCTAATTGCCATCCGTAAATTGGAGTTATGAACACACCATGCCTTTTGCAGCAGCGAGGTGCAGGAACGCTGCAATTTCAGATCTAGCTGCCCAAGCCAGAATTTACAGAGGCGCACTTTGCATTACCGTGGTCATCACAGGAAATGAATTCATGTTAATGAGAAGGTATATTTGTAGATTAAAAGAATATTCTTTACAAGTTATTGATAATAGGCCCTTTGAAATAAAATTGGAAAAAATCCCTGTGCAAAAATCAACTTCTACAGATTGTTCCCTGTTTTCATCATGGACTTGGCCAACAACATATGAATGCCCAGCACTAAAAGACAAGCTTTAGGTGATTTTTTTAAAGATGTCACAAATAAGAAATAAACTCTATTTGAAGCAGCAGTGATCACCAATTTGACTCCATATGGCATTTTTGTTGCACATCAAAAATGGATGTTAGTCAGAAACTCCCTCCCCCATCGTCAATGCTAGGAAAAACTGAACACCAAATTTTCTTTGGCACGAAGGCGATGTAGTGGATGAAGCAGTTCAAAGGTTGTGTGTTAGATTTTCAGTGAATGTCACCTGTGCCTCTGTGGACAAAACAACGTCACAGAAATGCACTAGTTTTTATCTAAAACGGGTATGCCATTCCTTTCAAATATAGCCCTTTATCAATACCGTTTCACAAGGATATTTAATTGGAATTAATCTTCTATACTTTCTAATATGTCACTCTTGCTTTTTAAGTTTGGCTTTTTGAGTAGACTGCCAATAAATAAGTGATTTTTTCCACCAGCAGGTTACCTCTTGAAGACAGTTTTCTATGGATGAAGGGAGAAGGGATGTGTTGACAGTCACAGATACCAAGACCATATGCTGCCTAATCTCATCTTGAGCACATACTCTGAACCTCATGAAATCTATGTGATATTTAAATATATCTACACTACACAACTCCAGGTCCATCAGATCTCTTGTTCCATGTTCTTGGTCCACGCATATACCCATTTTGATAGTTCTGCAATATTAGATCCTGTGGGGTAGGTGTTTAATGACTGCCTACCAGTTTCAGTGGATTTGCTGAAGTTTTCCTGACTCTGCCTGAGATCAGTGTTTTATCTTCTGCAACATTATACAAAACAATTTTAATAAGTTTTACCCTGTCTTACCAACGTCACTGGGCATTCAGACAAGAATCTGAGCTGAAACAATGCTGCACTGAAAGCACTACTAATGCAAGATTATTGGTGTAAAAGATCTCTTTTGTTTTCTTCTTGAAGTAATATTTACACTGTCACTGTGTGTCTATGCCTGCCTGCCTACCTGCCTGTCTCCCACCCTCACTAGGAACTTGTTTTAACCCACTGGCCAACTTCAACAGCCTTTGGCAGACCGGTAGCATACCAAAAATGCTGCAGTTCTCAGGCTGCAGTTAGGCAATGAGACAGAAAAGGATGATTTTATTACTGCCCTGAGGAAAGGAACCCTCTTTTTAAGCATCAAAGGATGCGTATCAGACTAATCAGCAGGAGGCAAAGGTTTCAAATTTGGTCTCCTGATAATACAATCCCTACCACAACAAGGTGTCAGTTCCTGACTGGGGCTGCAAAACACTACTGTAAATATTAATATCAACATGTTCCTCTTTGTCTACTGACTAGGAATAGCAGAGGTGTGGTATCATTTAATAAAACAGCCTTTCTATAATTACAGAGGGATCACTGCTACAAGTGCAGCCCGGACACCAAATCTGTCTTTTGCCTCTACTGAGATTACAAGTGTGACAAGTGTGATTTAGAGAAACACACCATGATGTTACAATTTCATGCTCAGTTTGCCATCCTTACAATCAGGCAACAGGGAAAAATCCTTCAACTGGAAATGGAGTAAATTTGCTATGGAAATCACTGAGAGAAGATAAATAGAGAGTCCTACGATGTCATTTTTACAGTCAATTTTCTCTCTGTATCTGAAGCTTATTTCAAAAGAAGGGAAATTACATAAACATTTCATCTGGATTGTAATAGTACTAAGTTAGGTGCTCTAGAGATTATATATGTAATGTAGATAGGCTGTCGATGGCAAATATGAGAATTACAGTAACATTGAAACAGGATCCTCCCTAATTCATGTACAGTAGTAAGTGAGAGTTTATGCAACTTTTAAATAAACATATTTAACAGATATTTACAATCATTTCAGCTGAACAGTGTGTTGAGGCAATAGAGTTATTCTTTCCCCTCATGCAGAGACTTTTTTTAAGGAACCTGGGGTACTTTAGTATTAAATCTTACATGACGTTTTTTTATCTCCATCATTTCAGTGAGGATACTGAAGCACAATGTACTAAACAAACTGCCACTGGTCCCACACCAGGTCCATGGTCAGAACTGGCCACTAGAGTGGAGGGAGGTTTGTCCCAGTCATGAGAGTCAGGCATTTGTTCCAACTACCAGAGACATTCCCTCGCAAAACAAGGTACTGTGTGTACATTCCTCAGCATTCATATCTCGTCCACCAAACATGCAGCAGACGAGAGAGCACCCACTCAGTTCATCTGTCACCAAGGAAAAGTCACGTTTGCTTCCTTGTTGGGATTCTGAATTCGAAGCAGAGGTAAAAGGTGGATTTTTCTCTTTGACTTACTCCCAAATTATAGCTCTGCTCGAACAGTGGGAATGAAAAACTCTTTGAAGATCCTTACCAGATGCATTCTGTTTGGTGAAGACACCAACAGATGCAAATGTACTAAAGCCAATGCCTCCTCTCCCTGCAAAGGGGCATTTGTGGTGTAGGCTATGAAGAGGGAAGGGATAGCAGCCAAAGTCCATCCCCAAGTGATCTCAGTGGGAGTTAAACTCTTGCTTGTGCACTGGGAATTGGGACCTCAGAGCTGCTCACTTATCCAGTTCCTCAAAGCAAGCAGAAACACAGCCAGCCTTTCCCAGGGATGCACTGGCCTGGAGGCTGTGGGGCCATGCTGATGAGGGAGGTGAGTGTTTTCCTGGATACTCACTCTTACAGCTGTTGACTCACCTAATGAAAATCAAATCAGCTGCTAAGCTACACAGTCTCCTTTCTGTGGACAGGACTGCAATGTATTCAATTACTATTCATCAGGAAAAGTAAGTTCTGTTACCTGCAGCCACAGAGTTAGCAGTAGAAAAAGCCCTGCCTACAGCTGTGACTCACTACATCATGTTCTTTTACATTCTTAAGTAACATCTGAAACATCTTTCCCCTATTAGCTGATACTGCAGTAGTGGCAGATGCACAACAAATAATACATTATACAACTGTACTTCAAAGACCTGAATAGTGCAAGTGCAGTATCTCTCCTAGAGTCAGTTTATTTAATGCTTTCCATAAAAAGGGTGTGTGATATTTATTTATTTCTTTTTCAACTGAGTGCTTTGACAATGCGTTGTTCCAGTTTTCATTCTACTGCTTGGTGACCTGGCTGCTCCAGTGAGTGCAAAGGCCATTTGAGAAATAAAATGGATAGAAATACAGTTATTAATCAGCACAGCTTACTGAAAATAAGCATGCTGCACAGGGCCAAGCCCCAAGGAAAGGAAAAAAAGTCATGACATTTCTAGGAATGCCACTGGGAGCTGTGTGGCAAACCTCTGAATAATGAGATGAGAAGGTAAAATGAATGTGCTTTGGGTGGCCTGAAGGGTTAAAAATCACAAACCTCTGTCTGAGAGGGGAAACTTCAACAGGACTTAACTGTGCATTCATGTTCGAAAGGAGTTCTCACAAAACTCCTCTGTTTCCATTCAGTTTTGTCTGCTACTCAGATCTTTTCTACAATACTGCCCCAGGACCATGCCATATGCCAGAGGGAAGGGTAGAAGGCAAAGCCCCAAAGCCTCACAAATGGGGTCGGGGGGAGGCACAGACCAGCTCAAAGTAAACTACTAAAAAGGGACATACCAGGGTCACCAGAGCACTGTCCACTTCCTGTATCACTAACAGGGATGGCAAAGAATTACACTTACCAGAGCAGCAAACCGGATGAGATGGGCTGAATGCCTCACTAGGGGCTGCCCTTCACATTACAAACTAGCCTATGAAGTGAAATTATCCTGTTACAGGACATTTAACTCATAAGCAAATAACCTGGGCTACGACCGCCCAATGGATGACTCTCATTTTAGAACCAGGTCACGCCTTGAGCAAGACATGCAATTCTTATTGCCATCAGGTGCATATCAGTGCAGTAACTGTTTCTTCAACATCAGTCCCAAGGTGCAATATGTAGCTGGTGTTGGAATGCGGCCCTTGCATCGCCTGCTGTGAAAGAACACTTCTAAACAACCTGCTGCATTTATAGATGAATAACAATTTCAAATTAACAGCCAACTGACTTTAGAAATCTCATCCCTACAAGACCATCATATATTCAAAAGCTTTTGGAGGTTTATATATGTATATATACACACATACAAAAATTGATTCCAATATTTAAACAAGTTAATCAGTTCACAACTTTAATGCACAGTACATTTTCTTTACTGTATCAACTGTACACTGCAATGGAGATTAAATTAAGAACGTTGTAGCAAAGCATAGACCACAGTTTATAATAGATTTGTAAGTACTGTATGGACATGTTTGTCTTTTCTTTTATTTCCTCATAAGTGATGCCATTATGGCTGCCATAATTCTTATTTACTCGACTTCTAGGCTGCTGGCAATAGCATAAAAATAGATTTTGAGAATTTATGTCATACATGCATCATAAAAAGGCAACAAAAGAGCACAGGTGAGATTTATTTAGGTTTAGAGCCAGCGTTCTTCATATTCGTTTTCATGCTAACCCTGTTCCTCCAAACAGAAAAGTCAGTCGCCTTGCTTCCCAACAGGCTGAGGACCTGGGGTTCCCAGCAAGCCAAACAGGAACTGCTGTAACTGTCTGTCTAACTCTGGGCTTAGTTTTGATACAGAAATTGGAAGACAGCACAAATAAATTCTAACAGGAACACTGTTGTATTCCCAGTATATTCAATCTCAAAACTGAGGAGTTAATTTCTAACTAAAAATTTACTGCATGCGACAAGATGTCTCCTTTCAGCTTCACATAGAGGAGTTCATCTAACAGCACCTAGAGAAACCAACACTGATGCTGAGAGGGGATCGACTAATAGATTGCTACAGTCACTGGAACTGCACCAATGTGAGATCTGGACACCAGGGTTGAACGAACAGTATTTCAAGTGCCATTTCACAAGAATATTATCACGGGATATTGTTCTGCTTGTGAGGAAGTCTTGCAATGATAGAATTTAATTATTACTTCTTTTCAAGGCTGGCTATTTTCAAAGGAAATGCCTGTTTGCACACTTGGCAGGTGCAAAAATATATACTCTCAACAAGCTAGGGAGTACTGCTGGTAAGTTTTAACAGTGGTGCAGCTAGGCCCTCTGTAGAGGTCTACTGAACTGTGGACAGCTGTGCAAGGTACTGATGGTGCAAAATCTGAGCCATCACTCTACCCACTTTACCTTTCATGCGCATCGTTGTTTGTTGAGTGACAAAGCAGAAAATATTCATTACCTTCATGTTCTGGGATGTTTGCTTTAAGAGGACTTTCCTTCCCCCTATTATAAATGTTCATAAATCCAGAGTGAAATATTCAATAAAAAAGGGAAGATTTGCAGTTATAGAGAAGAGCTCAAATAAAGTTCATGGTTTCTAAGTAATGCAGCTTTCAATTACCATACCCTTTTTAAACTGTGAAAGATGTAATGTTAATCAAACATGTAATTTGCAAGTGTTTTTCTTTAGTAAATGTCATGTACAAGTAGATATTTAGGATGTAATGCAAAAAGTAATTGCAGTTGGATAACTTTCCATGGTAATATTTATTTACATTAGAGCAGACATGAATATTCCTGAAAAAGGAAATGAATGTTGTGCATAAAATCGTAACCCCACCGAAGGCAATTCCAAAACTCCCATTGCCTTCCAGAACTAGCATGTCACCCTTTATTAATTCAGTATGTTAACTACTCCCTTTCCTTCTTCTTATTAAATAAGAGTGAAAAATGGAGTTAGCATAATGAGCTCTATGGATAAAATGTTCAGACTCTCACCAAGGTAAAGAATACCAAAAATGATGAAAAGTATCTTGAAATCCAGAAGAGTGGTGAAGTCAGATATGAACTCTGAAGGCAGAGGTTCCATGCCAGGGTCCAGTTTGGTGATTATAGGTGTATCATGCCACCTTTCAGGGTCCCGGGATCCTTACAAATTCCCAGGATAAGGTTTTCATGGGAGCTTATTCTTCTGTTTAGGCACCTACATCAGGACTAGAGCACCCAGAAACTTCTGCCAGGTCACGCCAGCCCAGATATCTAGATTGCTGTCACAAGTCAGTCCTGATCTTGCTGGTGTATCCCTCCCACTGCTACTAGGTATAAATATTAACTAATTGTTTTATAAGGCTAATAGCCAAGTTCAATTTTACCAAAAAATACATTTCTACTTTTAATAAAAGAGTGCTCTTTACACACACCAGCTACAAACTAACTGCTTTATCTAACATGCAGGGGTCAACAGGAGAGTATTTTAAGCTGAAATGCTGACTGACAGTGATGCCTATAAAGAGAATTGGGGAACTGTCAACAAGATGAGGAATTGGATGCACCCAGTACGAAAACAATCTTTACATTCATGGAAAGAGGTTTCATAATGGGACACCCTGCACTGTGAACTGCAGACTCTCAAACTGCCCTAGAAGTCAACTCTGTGGCTGAGTTAATAGTTAAAAAGTAACTGTGAAGTCCTAAATAGGGGCTTTCATCAGAAAACAAATGCTCTTTCAGAAATTCTTTGCCAATGGCACATTTCAAACTTCTGCAACATCCTCTTAGGAAGACTAAAGGCTCTGTTCTGCTTTCCACAGTTATATACACATATTCCGCAGCACGACCACCTTTGCCCTTCCCATACATTTTCCTACAAGACATGTGCGGTTTATTAGCTACAGAGCAGTCAGCAAACAAGAGCATCCAAGACGGACAACTGAATTCTGGATATGGGGGCCAAGGTTCACTTAAGTGCCAGTCCAACATACTGAGGAACAAGGGTTCCTCTTCTGGCATGCAGTGCATATAGTAGAATGATGTAAACCCCACCTGGACCATATACCTAAAATTGTATTTGGCAAGTAGGAGGCAGCTCCAATAACTGCACACACAATGTGGCTGGCTTCCTAGATGTGTTACATGGTTCACACTGATATTTTCATATAAATAAACTGAACGCAATTTTTTTCTTAACTTAAGACAAGCTACAGAATTCATGGTAAGGCAACATTTACAGTGAACCCATCAGCCAGCAATTTGCCTCCACTTGTTCATGTTTACAAACCATTTTCCTTTGCCTGGAAAATTGGTTATTTTATCAAAGCAAGCTATCAGCTTCCTTTAGTACTATCTACCTTAGATAAATATATGTTGTATTTTATCCCATTTTTCATTTACTCCTAGGCATTTGATTCTCTTATTTCCTTCAAAACGTATTGTATGATGTTTATATTATTGAGATTGGAAAAACAGGCCTCTAGCTATGTGAGCTATTTTTCCACCATTTTGTAGCAACTTTGTTTGATTTTCTTCAAGTACACGATACTGTGACCAATCAATGAACGGCTACAGTGGAAGAAGACTCTGCAGCGAGAGACAAAGGCTATGTGTCCTTGAGGCTCAGGGTTGAATGAGTGATTGACCAAAGTGATTACAAAGGAAGCTGATCTTCTCTCAACAAAAAGGGAATCAGAGGGTAGCCTTTGTTCTAGATCCACAGGCTGTATCCGCTGAGTGGATCAACCACCTCTGTTACTGCTTTTCCCTGAGTTAATCACAAGAATGCAAACATATGTGTTCCTGAGCCAGCTAGACCAGCACGGGGAGTGTACACCTGACACAACCCAACATGGAATATAGAAAATGAACAATGAAGAAGTTAACTTTGAAGGGAGCAATGGGTTTGAGCTGGTTTCAACCCACATACTCCTTCCCAGCAACTGGGGATGCAGGGCATCGTGACTTATAAAGACCAATAAGGAAACAAATGTTTATATTGTGATTCAGCTGTAAACTGCAATTGCTACACTCTGCTTGTACTGTAATTTAAGTGCATTGCTGTATCACCCTGCTAAATAAAAATGCCATGTAACTTCAAATAAGTAAACTTTGTATTAGGCATTAAACCCCACAAGTGCAATAAATATCTGCAAGAACCCGGTCAGCATATATCGGACTCTGACAAGTACCCCTTTCACCTTGGCAAGATTTATTAACAAATCCTCGCTATCAGGTCAGATTTCGTATGCATGGCTGGCAGATTATCTGGCTTCTCTTACGTGAGCATACTAATGTCTTCAAATTTTGCTCCTACCTCAGTTGTGGTTATTTCTTTCCCCTTTACTCATCTTCTTTTTGACCCCATATTTGCCATTCTTGCAGAAAACTGGAGAAGCAGTCTGTCTAGTTTTGGTGACACTGGTGTCCTACTCCATTTCAGCTAAAGCAGGACTCTCCCATCCTTTTCTCTTTTTACCTACACAGCTGCTATTTTTGTAATAGTCCATGCTAGGCATAACCCAACTTGACTTTTGGCAAATATCACTTTATCCCTGACATATTTTGACTTCTAAGATGTAGTTGTGTCTGCTCTTCAGTTCCTTTTTCTATTCCTTACAGATCTCTATTTATTTCTACTATCTTTTCCTTTGATAACTAATATGAAAATGGCTCTAGGGTCTCCAGCTACAAGTTCCTGCCTTTTAAGCTTAAGTTGCTGATTCCTGACAGTTTTCTTAGAACCTGGACTTCGGGGCATCTATCATATGAAATTTCCTGAGTGTTCCAGGACAGAAGACATTCAAAATGAATTTTCTTAGTTTTGAATGTTTGTTTTATAGATACGTGATTATTTTTTTTCTTTTTTTACTTCCCTTGGATTTAAATGAACCAAACAGTCATTATTCAGCCTGACGCTATTTTCTATGGCTGGGTCATTTATTCTATCTTCATTATCCACCAATACTACATCTGAAATAGTATTTTCCTGGTTCAGTAATCTGTTGGCAGGAATATCTACTATTTCAGTAACACTTGTTCTCCAAAATATATCAAAGAAATTAAAGCTTGGAAATGATACAAGTCCTAGATGTATTTCTCTCTGTAGTAACATTTGACAGGCCTCTCCATATAGCCAACTCAAGTACTAAACCTGCAAAACACATTTCTAGCACTACACCACTCAAAACTTTTAGCAGCCTTTCCTGCAGTGATTTTGACCTAAACAGATGTTGATGGATCTTTACTATCCTTTATTTCTCTTAAGCCAATCACAACCCTAGAGCATAATGCTATCCTGTCAGCTTAACTGTCTTTCATATATAGACTATAATAAAGTGGCTCTGTGCATTTTATAATCATGTAATTACAGAATTTTGTACAAGAGTCTGTGTTTTCACAGATAATGTCTCTTTGCATGCAGCGTGTGATGAAGCCTTTAAAACTATAAACTGAGTCAGAAGTGAAGGAGTCTTGCTTTCCCAAATGTTTGGGACTTCAAAAAACAGCTCTGCGCAGAGAGAGTTTCTCATAAACAGAAGGAACCAATCAGATCTGTGGGTGCAGCCAAATCACACTGGGTTTTCCAAGCTGGGCAATTTAACTCTAAATTCCTCAATACAGAAAAAGTGATTTGACTTTATGGGGTCTTTCCAGCTCTTCTTTTCCTCTCCAAAACCCCATCAGGTGCAGCAAGGGGGTTGGCTGTATCTGACTGGTTGTTGAGTTTTTCTAAAGACCCCATGCTTATTTCCCATATTATATAACCAGGCTCAAATTGGTCACGTCACAGGTGTGAAGTCAGTTCCACCATGCCTGGGAAGGGAGGCATCATTTCATTCACCTGACAGGTGTACTGCCACTGCCTTGCAGCAAGAGTTTGCAGCATGCACCTGTTTGAGGATCTTACCTGGTACTGACTTAACAGAATCAATCTGAAAGGAGGTTTTGAACTTTGATGAACCAAGGACTACATCCATAAGAATGTTTGATCAAATTATATCAAATTTATATGATTGCTTAGTGCAACAGTTTATAAACATGGCAGGAAAGAATATTCTTTTTTTGAGAATGTAAGTAAAACATTTCCATGAAGCCTACAGATTTGCATGCACATGAAATACAAGATCAATCTACTACAGAGTTTGACATACAAGGACTTTATGTTTACACTTTGGCTGATGTTTAGCATGCTGCAGTGCAGCAAATAGAAAAGTGTAGTTGAGCTGTCATGTAACATAATTGATTTTGACAAGACTACAAGTTAATTCGTCACTATTTTGCAACTTATTTGGAAATTCTTTGCAGCAGTGTCCCAGAGGACAGCATGTAATCGCTTGTAAACTGAAATTAGGTCCAGAGTTAAATATCATTAAATCTCAGGTACAGCCAGAGCTCAGCATGAGACTACTAATGCATTACCTTCCCTATTACATCAAGGACACAACTGTAGCAAAGGTTATGAAGATTATTGCTCAAGTTGCAAATCGCTTATAACTAGAGAATTAAGTTGAGATAAATTTCCAGGCAGCTTACAAATGGGTATAAGAGAAAAGCCACTGAATGGACACCTGAAAATCATTAATGGCCCCATGCACTTACATTTCCCTGCATTTCTCTTGCGCACACACGCACATGCAAAAACCCTAAGTGAAATAAAGAGGATTATTAAAGCTCATCTTTGTACTAATATAACCAAATTAAATCACCAACACATTAGCTATTCCAATATTTTATTATAATAGAGTGTGAAGGATTGGTAGATATTTTAAAACTGTATTGCGAAGACCATATTGTTTGACAGTTTTATTTGAGACCATTAAATATTAATTGCTGAACAAAAGAGTGCATTAAAAAATTATGTTGGATACAAATAATTCAACTCCTTGCAACTAGAAAGAATATTTGCATATTCACCTTCTCTCAAATTACAGCTAATGATCTCACTTTGGGTAGGTTTTGGGGGTCCTGATAGTAGTTTCTACAAGAGTGAACGCACAACTGCAATTAGCATTTGACTTACATATTAAAGTGAAGGTCAAAAACATCACAGAACAAGTCAAAACATCACTGACAGCTTTGCAGTGGCAATTGAAGTAGTGCCCCTCAACAATTCCAGACATTTCAGCTTGAGAGCACTATCTGTTTAGGATCTTTTGGGCTGGTAGGAAAGGTATTATATCAACAGATGCTGCTGCTGTTATACAGGCTGCTTCCTGGGACTCCCTACCTACATGAAGAACGTGCTGGTTGCTCTCTGTCTTGGAGCAATGCAACCCCTCACTCAGCTGAAAAAATAGCCATAGCTGCTTGAGAGTGGTTGTGATTTATGGAGTACTTGTGTCCTGAAATGGCAGTGGGGAGCAGCCCCTCCACACCCTTCAGCACTATACAAAGCAGGTTGCAGAAGCTACAGGTTCTTCTTCCCTGAGGCATGAACTTCCTCTACATGTGGCAAAGAGACCTGTCCTTGCATGTTTTGATCTCTAACATACAATGTAAACTGCTCGCCAGGATCTAAATTGACAGTCTTCACCAAAATCCATCTTGTTTTCAAATAGACGGTACATTACAGTCAGAAGAACTCCCCAATTTCACTAATTACTTTTTAATGATCATAAGCAAACAAAAGACACTAGGTAGGTGCCATGTGCCAGGAGACTCAGTGCAGTATATGGTCAGAGTCAGAAAACTAATCATCCCCACCTGTTCTCAAAACCTGCCAGCATCTGAGATTGGTTTGGGTTCAATTTCTAAAGAAATGGAGACTGTTCATTCTAATTAGGTTGTTGGAGCAGGGACACCTGTACTGAAAAGCTATCTGAAAGTAGGCTCAGATGGTGACTATGATGCTTTCAGCAACAATCAATGAATTTGCAGAAACAGTCCTCTGCCCATTAATAGAACTAAAGTGTATACAAATCCTCACGTGTTTTACAGACTCTTTCCCAAATTTTAGAAAATGTCTCATAAACCTTTACACACATGTCTTGCTCCCCACCACCCCCCGCCCCAGCCTCCCCGTCTTCTCCTCCCCCCACTTAAAGTTCAAATATAGAAATACATTGCTCAAGTTCCCTGGAGTGTCAGCCTGGCATCCTTTGCAAATGTTCAGTTCACAGATTACATTGAGTAAGTGCCTCTGATTGCCTGTCTCTGTTTTCCACTATTATGCGAGAGGGGGACCACAATGTGACACCAGTGGCACACTTGGCAGTTTCCTCTTAAATAGTGACTCAGCTAAGAAAGTAACCACACTGAACAGTTGTTATGTGGATGCATAGCCTGAAAAGGCAGACTCTCATTTTGAAATACATTAAAGGAATCTTTCTGTGACATAAAATGGTGTTGTAGTTTCTTAGCCAGGCTACCTAAGCAGCACCAGGGCAATCTAGGGAAGACAGGGAATAATAGAGAACTTGAGGTACTAAATCCTGCCACGGCTCTGCTTGAGAGCCATTTCGTTGCTCTGTTGCAACATCTTATTGTGGGTAAAACAGTAGGCAGCTCCTTGAAACCCACTTTACTCCCTGCCCGGTGGATAATGTAATCAGGAAGGCAGCTCACCATGTGGAGTTGTGAGCTCAGGAGGCCTCTACACAAACAAGCCTCTGGCCTCTGACTACCTGTAAGGCAGACTGGTCGTGAGAGCAAGGGTATCTGACTCTCTTCCCACCCAGGAGTTAGGTGGTATTAAGGGCAATAAGGGAGGAAGTAAAGAAAAAGAATGGATAAAAGTAGAAAGCAAGAGAAAAATGAGATGGAAGGGAGATGATAAGAGACAGAGGGGGGACATGGGGACAAAAGGCAGTCAGAGCCTGGGTCCAGCACAAAGGATCATCTCTTAACTTCAGCCTGCTCTGGTAGTAGCATCTCATGACCAGGGTATTTTAGGAATTGGTGATGCCAGCTATGCCTCAATATAAATCCCAGTTCCCTTCCCAATAAGGAAAAAACTTAGCCCGCTTTCTGGCCTGTATTTATTTGAGAAACAAAAAAGTTTTAGTAATGTGACATTGTTCGCTGTGAGTTAGTTTCTTTAATGAGATACAGGATCGCACTGAACTACTAAAACAAAGGAACTGATTCATGTTTAATGTGTCCAGAGAATCACTGTGTTGAAAGCCTGACATGAAAGGGTGGATGAGTCAGGAGAAACCAGAAAGCCTCATTTAACGTGCCATTCTATATTTACCATTAACTGTCAGATGTCCCTTTGTTAACAATGGGGGGCTGCATGTAAAGTATTCTGGTAAGAGAGGCTTTGGACCTTGAAAAGTCTGGCAGTGCCATCATCCAGGTGCTACACAAATTGTCCCTTATGCAGAACATGAAACAATCCGAAGTATATGGAAGATAAATTTCTGGGATCATATGAGTGATGTCAGTGGGAACACAGCAAGCAGACAAAAGACAGGGAGGAAGAACTTCGCTTCATAGTTTTGAAATACAGTTTCATTAACTATAGGTTAGGTCAAGGCTAGTTATGCATTGATGTTTACATATTCAGATGAAACTGGAATAACCAACTCAAATGAACCTGTTTCTTTCTCTTGAAAACAAAAAATAACCTGAGTGTAACTTTCTCTGTTCTATAAATTTTTTTTTTCTGGAGTTTAAAAGCTTTTACACATTTACAGAGCTCTAGTAGCCTTGTAACACTGACCTGCTGTGGAGGTTTTTATTCTTTAAATCTTATCAAAATAGTGAATATCTGCAATTCATTTCAGAACTGTGCTCTGCATTAGGAAGTTAATGTACTGATTAATTTACCTAATTACAGTAAAACAAACATCCTGCAACTGAGACTGGTCTGTTCACTTAAAATGCAATTACATACAGCCACTGCGCAGACAGAATCTGCTGCTAGCTATCTGAGGACTAGGCCACAATAAAATTTTAAACGTTTCTTCTGGTCATGTTTCTGTTTTTCAAGTCTGTCTCTTCTGAAATATCAGAGACTAGTTTGACATTTAATTTCTGTTTCTGTATTGAAACCAGGAAAATATGTGGCTCTGGAGGAAGACACTGAGAGAGAAGTCAATATAAGCTCATCAGTCATGGAGTGGCTGGATGGTAATGAACATCTTTCCTATGTACAATGTACCGGGAAAGTAAAGTTCAGTTTCTGTGCAGAGAACTCACACTAGATCAATTAACTACTGAAATCTCATTTAGGATGGATAGGAGCTAGATCCAAGACCCATTTTGAGATGTTCAATGAAATGTAAGTGGTAGTGGAACCTCATAATTCTCCTCACAGAAGACTGAGCATAGCTGTAAATGCTCAGTGTACAGATTTCCATTGACAAAATAACTTTCTCACAAAGATGCCATATCCCAAATAGAAAATTTCTAAACATGTGTCCCTCCTGAATCTCATTGTAATGGAAGTATAAGAAGAAATTCTCAATGATGAAGAAAAATAGGATTTTTAACCTAATTTACTATAATTTTAACTTGCCTTTCTTGAATGTTATGAAACTCTCTGTTTCATATACAAGATGCATGACTCGTGTACCTGTGCTGATCATTGCTTATTTTATGAAAGAAAGTATTCAATTTTGGTAAAGAAACGTGGAAATTCTGTGTTGTGCAACAAGCACAGGAAGCACCATGGAAAATGGTACGAACCGAGTCAAAACACCTCTAGATCAAGACAGGACATGTCTTGGTCAAGACTGGTACCCTGCTCTGACAGAGTTTTATAATTTCTCTTTACTTCAACATGCTATTCTGCTACTCATATTTTTTAATGTGTGAAAGACTTACAGGAAAGGTAGAATTTGGACTTTTATCTGCAGCAGAGCACTGTGTGGCAACCTTTAATTGCAAATTAGGAGTGAAGCCATCCTATATCTTAATTTGGGGAACTGTCTGGTTAAAAGACAACTGCAAGGGGCGTCTTTTCAAAAGGCAGTATTGTTATTGCATTAGAAACAGTTCATTTTTATGACTTTTCTAAGAAAAAATAATTAATATTAAAAATTGGTAATTTTTCTCCTCTACTCTTCAACTTGACAAAAACATCTCACGTTGAGAAACAGTTTGGTTATTCCAAAATTCCTGTTTCCACTGAGAGCTCTGTTTACTCCTGAATAAGTTTGATTAAAAAAAAATCATCCAGTGTAAGAAATTTCTCACAGTATTATCTGAATACTAGGCTGGTTTACGTACCAAGAGAGACTCAATGATCTTGGTATCACTGGCAAGTAATGTAGTAAAACAATAAACGAGTTTTCTTGTGAAAAATTTAAAAGAAAGGAAGAACTGTTCCATAAGCTGATACCAAGAGAATACAATTGTTTCTTTACTGGTCTCTTTTTTTTTTTCTAAGTACTTAAAATAATTTCAGTTTCAATATTTTAAAGCCTGCAGGACTTACATAGAGAATCTAGCAGGGCACAGAATAATTTAGAAAAAAAATTTAATTCCTATTGAAAACACAGAGAGAACTAAACTGTTGTTTAAGAATGAATTAAATGAAAGAAATTATTAGTATTGAATTCTAAAAGTTGTCCTAAAAATTACAAAGGCAAAACCAAAAATGATACAATAATAGAATAACAGTTAGAGGTGTAATGCCATATGGAAAAGTCAGCACACTTAAATGTTCATGAACCAGATATTTATTAAAATTGTACTAAGTAGCTGCAGAACCCATTCAAAACTAAGTGCAGAAGATACTTGGATCCATCCATATTCTCAGAAGTGTCTCCACTGTAAAGGAAACTATGGAAATTTGAAAAGTGTAAATCTCCCTAATTTTATCTGATCATTCTCATCTTGACTCTGCCTGCTTATTATGTCTTAACTGAGCAAAAGGGGGGAAAAATGGCTATTAGAAAACAAAGGATTAAAAGAAACCATATAACTTCAAGGGGAAGCAACTCCCTTGTTTGGCAGTGCACTGACCACATAGTCACATAACTGGCATTTCAAAAACATAGATGAAATAGGATTTGCAAAGATTCTGAGAATCAGAATTCGGATTTAAATTTTAGTTTACATAATGAAGCTTGTTCTCCTACAGACAGGTCTGTGTTTCCCTGCTCTCCCATAATCGCGATACCAGCCCAATCCATAGAATTCCCTACAATTTCATACAACTTTGCAATATCTGTAGTTCCTCCTGTCCACGTCTCTCCCTTGCCATACCTGCTCAGTATTAAAAGACCATTCCTATGCTACCTAACCCCCAAAAGATCAACCAAAAACCTGTTCCTGTTTCCGAGCACCATGTGCTGCTTGGCTGGCCTGGGTGTGCGTGCTGAATGGTAATCTGACAAATCAAACAGAAGCAATAATTTTGAGGCTGATCTATAAAGCTTCCCTTCACTATGGAACAAATGTGAGTCTCACAGCTCTATCCAGACAACACTTTTCACAAAACACGCAGGAAGCTGATAACTTTGAACTCTCTCACAGCCTGTCAGATTTGGGTGAATTGGTCAATGCAGGAGACAACAAAAGGCACACATGAAGATTACCTATGTCTCCTTCTCTGATCAGACTAGAAGAAAATCCTGATGAGTAGTTGTACCTACTATAAAGAAACAACCTACAAATGTTTAATACTGAGTTTAAACATCTGGCAATGGGTGACTTTCTGGTGCCATTTATATGAATCCAGAATAATTCTACTTGTGTAGTTCTGTATTAATAAAACCGCAATCAAAATATGATCCAATGCTCTCCCAAGATGTGACATGTCCTTTACAACAACAAAGCAAATGAAGCAAAAGAGAATGAAACATGAATTAAAAAAACATTGATCTTGCAGATACAAAACAAAGCTGGGATAAATATTAGCACTGATGATTTCCTTTCCATTATCCACAATGTGTTTTTCCTCACAAAGAAGTGGTTTAATACCATCTATCACTCATATAATGGATGAAGCGTGAAAGATGCCTTCAAGCAAGTTAGCAGCTTGGCTGTGCCTCAATTTGTCATAGTCATACACAAAGAAAAAATGCACCTCCTAATACATTCAAACATGTTGCATCCTGGAAGAACAACCCAACATCTGGACATCTATAATACAGACTGCAACATCATGACTGCATGTCAAAGTAATTAATTAACATCATTTCTTTCTGCCAGATAGAACACATACATTCACTACAGAACACAACATTTGATCTTACTAATTTAACGAGAACACCTATTTCTTCTGTAGCAGTTTTCACCTAGGAACTCTAGTATCCCACACAAAGGAGGTTAGGTTCACCATTTCATAAAATGGTAAAAGAAATACAAAGAGGGAAGGGGACATGTCCAGAATGACACAGTCTAGAAACAGAGTTGGGAACAGAGCCTAAATTCTTGAATATGAGTAAGGAATTCAAGTACTGTTGAATTTACTGGTACCTAAAATCCATCCTGTCAAGAGAATTTCCATGGCACTTCAGGATTTCAAAATGAGAATAACCACATAACTCTTTGGATAGGCTCCCCATAATAAAGTTCTACTCTTATATGCAGAAGATTCCTATGGGCTTTCAAAATACTCTGACCTGCTGCTTATATATTCTGTCTTCCATCCTCTAGCAATTCAGTAGGTCCCTTGCTCTGATTCAAAGAATAGTTACAGGAATAAAATGATTCATAGAATCATAGAATTGTAGAATAGTTGATGTGGAAAGGGCCCCTGGAGATCATCTAGTTCAACCCCCTTGCTTAGAGCAGGGTAAGCTACAACAAGTTGCCAGACTGTGTCCAGTTGCATTTTGAGTATATCCAAGGACAGACTCCACAATCTCTCTGAGCAACCTATTCCAGTATTTAATCACCCTTACAGTAAAAGAGAGGTTTTTAATGCTTAAATGGAAATTCTTATATTCAGTGATCTCAGTAAACTGCAAATCTAAGCACTCTGAAGAAGCCTGGAACCCAGCTGCTGAGGATGAAAGATGGTGAGACTGGCTTACCTGATCTCACAGAGTGGTGGTCCCTAAGAAACCCAGAACTGGGCTGCTGCCATCAGATTCTACGAACAGGCTAAATAACATGACCCCCTTCTCAACACACTTCTGAATAAGCTCTAACAAAAGTAATTAATCACCTGATGTTGAAACCAAATTCATCAGGCTCTCCTGAAGCTCATATTCCAAAATGTAGCATAACCCCACCAAATCTGGAAGGGTTACCACCCTCTATCCCCAGACTGAAATCTGGGGAATTTCAGTGGCTGGAATTTATCCTAGAAGACAGAAATAATATTTGCAGAAATGCATGTATTTTCCTACTGCTGTCCCAATTGAACTAGATACTATGTAATTGGGAAGCACTAACAGACAGGCTAAAGTAGATGATGAAGCAAAGGTTATTCTGGATTCCCAAGAATTCAACACGCTTACAGTCATGTCTCCCTATCTCCCACCCCAGCAGCAAACCTTGCAATCTCTATGGGAAAATGGACCTTCCATGTGAATTCTCACACCTTTCTGCAAACCTGCCCCCTTCCGCAGTTTGTTTCTAGTCTTTGATATTTATTTAGAAAGCTGTCACTGCAATCTAAGTAAGTGAGATAAGGTATCAGACTTCGGTCCTTGGCTAAAAACTTCTGCAATCAATTTTCATGATTTACTAATACTGCTACATAACTAGAACACTGCAACCCTGTACACAGGTTTCATAAAGGTGAGATTTAAGCAGACAGCAGGAAGTGTAAGAAACCCTTACCTCTATTACTACCACAAATGTCCTTTGTTTCATGTTTTAGCTGTTTCTGTTAAAATTTGAATCTTGCAGGCTAATTTCACCCAATCTACCCTGCATTTGATGCACATATTTTTAAGTATTCTAGACAGGGCTTACATAGCCTAGCAGTCTCTGGCCTTTACACGAATAGGCACTGTATGATAGGCAGAAAAGCTATTGAAAATGATGAACTGCAGAGAATTTTTTGTTGAATGACCACCCTCCAAGATCAAAGAACTAGTGTTTTATCTCTCTTCTTTCTGGTTGATGCCCACAAAGATCTTCCTGATATAAAATACTCTCAGTAATAATACACACATCATTTCTACCTGGCATTTACTGTTGTTCTTAATGGAGGCTAAATCCTTCTTGCACAACACACACCAAAGACATGAAAGTGGTTAAAACTTACTGTTAAAAGTAGCTGTGGATGAGATTTTTTCTCACATGCTTTTCCTTTTTTACCTTTCTTCAGTGAAGTCCCTACAGTTCTTTAAGCATGAGTCTATGTGTAGCAGTAGATCTCTTTATTTTACTCCACAACCCAGAAACTCAACATGCATTGTTATTACGATTCTACTAATTTTTTTAAGTCACTGATCGTATTTCATGAGTTCTTGCCATTACAAAGAGAGTGACATCCATATCTGTGACACTTGGGTCTCTTCCCAGCTTCCCTGATAAATGGCCTTCACCATGCTTTCTTGAACAAGATTCAGGTCTTTTGAACTCTCATTTACACTCCCAAACTTTCAAATATTCTGCTGGGTTATCACAGGCATGTTTAATAAATAAAACCCTGCAGTTTCTCTGCACTGAATCAAGGCTTTTTGAGCTGTAAAGAAATGACTGGAGGATGTGTTTGTTATAGACCACACATTCAAGACAATCAAATGGCATAAGGAAGGGTTAAGACTGAAAGTGTAAAGTATTTTCATAAGTACAGCAATACAAGTGAACTTTTGACTGTAGACAATTTACTTAATGTGCAAAATTTCTGGTATTTCCCCTAACATTTTTGTCAGTTACAAAATAAAAACTGACTATTGAAAATTGTGTTTTCTTTCCTTGCAGTATCCTTCAAGGCTAAGAAAGGCAGTTTTGGCAGTTGAACGTGCTATAACTTCCAACATCCCACTTCAATACATTGTGTTTAAACATTGAACAGTGTTTATTGAAGCTATAGTGCCGATGACTACTATAGAATAGATGTTTACATCCCTCCATAAACACTTAAATGGGTTTCTTTGCCAACACCAAAAAAAGACAAATGCCACTTTAACCAGAGCACTTCATCTCTAAATCCTTCTGTCAGGTTATCACCACTGGTTTGCAAGCATTAGATTCTTTCTAACTTTACTAAATTGTTTGCATGATAAAAAGACATTCTTCCAACATCCTGGCTTTTCCCATTTGAGGCAATTCCTGGCATGTTTGCCTTCCCTTTACCATTGCCATTCCTTTTGTCCTCTCAAATTCACTGCAATCCTCACCCTCATTGTCCTGGCTATGGCGTCTCCCACCACCATTCTATCCCCTCTCCTTCCATTTCATTTTCTTATTTTGGCAAAATCTGTAATTTCTACTTGGTAGAATCACCTGTAATTGTCTGCTCACAAGTCTGAAATTCTTGGTGCTTCACATGCTGCACAGTGTACATTTTGCAAACCATCTGAATTTGGCTATTTATTGTCTCAAGTCCAGTTATCTTCCCACTGGGAACTCCCTTCCTATCCCCAGCTGCTTCTAGTTGTCGTCTCACCCAGCCTATTTTTCCCCCCAAATTCCTTCTCTGTCATGTCTCAATCTCTATTTTGCACTGCTTTTTATTCCATGCTTCCATGCATATCACCTTCCCTCTGCTCTTCTTGGATTTGGCCTCTGTTCATAACTATATGTTTGTAATCAGTGGTTATGCTACAGCAATCTCCTCTGGAGTGTCAGGTATGATGCTAGCTCACCATCTGCTCATTTATTTCCTTTGGTCACAACACATTTCCTCATTTTGTATGCTTTTCCTCACAGATAACTATGGGCCCTCTACATTCCCTGCCAAAGCTAGATTAGCAGTGAGAGCAAAATGCTCACCTGTGAGCAGCAGTGTGAAGACTCTGTTCTGCCAAACCCTGGATTTACACTCAGATATGCACTTGTTAAGTCCTCTGCTATTTCATTATTTCTCTCCACATCACTGAGGCAGACAAGCTGTCAGCAAACATTCATTTCACTGGGGATACAAGATATCTGCTCCTGTGGCAAACTGTTTTTCAGCGTTTTGTACGGACTACAAATATGTATCAGGGTATCATTTGAGGGGTCTAGGAGGGATTTTCATGAGCGTAATTTAGGAGAACGGGATTTTGCAGAGAAACTTCCGAAAATATTTTACTTCAAAAGTATGCTGTCACACTTACAATAGCACAAACACAGGGTAAAATAAGGAAGAAAACTTCCTGAAACTTTCCCATTTTACACATAGTGATTTAAGGTCATCATGGCCTACTCTTGGCACTGGGAAGCTACTAGAAATGCAAGTGATTGTAAGGCTACAGTAAAAAGAAACTCCGAAGAAAATTTTTACCGAAGTTCTACCTGTACAATGGCACATTTATCTCTAGCTTTTGCTCTAAAAGAGGTCTCTTATTCGTACACAGATATTTTATTGACATGGAAATAACTTTTAAAACAGAATGATTCAACATATTGTCGTATTCCCATTAGGCAATGGAGTAAATCGGCATTTTCATTCTCTCATTTTAAACTGTCATGTTGCATCACTTCTGCATACTCTTCTGCAGATCTGATCATCACATCTCTAAGGTTAGTAAGGCTGCCTCCAGGCTATATTTTAGATGCAACCCACCCAAAACACCAAGGCCAGCTGCACATTATAGCCTCACTCATCTTTAGCAAAGGTACTAATTGATGGCTGAGCTCTTTACCAACACCACTGCAGTCTGCCCTCCTTTTTCAACTCTGATACAGGCCCAGTTAATCCACATGATGAATATACTCAACTCCCACGGAAATCAAAAAGAAATAAGGACTCCCCACCTTGTAAAGGCTTGTTTAAGATCACACAAAAGCAGGGTGAAGTCTGAGGAAAAAATTTAGCATGTAACACTTTCCTTTAGCTAAGGCACTGCCTACGTTAAGCACTGGGCCAGTGAGCAGGCATAGGAAGGGAGGGGACACGAAAGATACGGGCTTCATTTTCGCAAAGCTGTTCAGTACAGCAGCCAAAGTATAGTTAAAATACACCCAGCTGCTATTTTTTGAAACAAAGTATTTTAATTTCTTTGTATATAGATGCTGGAATTTAAAGTTAAACAAAGAAACAATCACTAACAGGGAAAGCTAAGTATCTACATGCTTTCTCCCTGCAACATTTCCTCCCATGCTTGCGCATACCCACTGGTGCTGTTTGAATGGATTTA
Organism: Ibycter americanus; assembly: GCA_035590275.1. Classification (NCBI taxonomy): domain Eukaryota; kingdom Metazoa; phylum Chordata; class Aves; order Falconiformes; family Falconidae; genus Ibycter; species Ibycter americanus. The sequence goes on along the minus strand of JAVJGI010000063.1, from coordinate 5,653,803 downwards.
CTGACTCTGCCTCATCTCTCAGGTATCAGTACACCAGAAGGCTTGTATCTAAAAATAGGTGATGAAGGACTGCTATTTTCTAGTAAATTTTACTTGCTGGGGACCCAAGGTAAATTTCAAGTCTTATTTCTGAATGAAACCTTTCATTTCCCTTTTTGACTTCAATGTTTAAAGACTGCCCATAAAATAGTATAACTAGGAAGAACAGCACTTTTGAAAAATCCTAAGAGCACTGAATGAGGCAGCGGGGCCTTTCCCAGTCATAGCATGTGTCTTTGGAGACAGTTACAATGTGTATGTTCCTTTCTGTAGACAAAACACTAAAGCATTACTAAGGACTTGATGAAGCTTGTTATTCATTGATTCAGGGTTCAGTAATAAATCACTGCTTGCAGCACTCTCCCTGCTCACTGCCATTCCATTTTAGTCATAATGGAATTTTTGAAATTTGTTATTGGTAATCCAAGAATACCTCCGCTCTGCATCAGTAATGAGATGAGATGCAAAGAACTGTCTTTGGTTAACAGTTGGACTCAATCTTAAAGGTCTTTTCCAACCTAAACAATTCTATGATTCTGTGATAACCCAGAAGAAGTCAGAGTAGGCCTGAGGCTTCTCTAGGTTCAGGTGCCTGGAATAGCTCCCAGGGGATTTTCTGATACCTTAGTGTCAGACAGTGAGCTAAGCTCTGCCCTCTCCAAGCATTCCCTGAAATACCTCACCATACCCAGCACAGAGACAACAGGTTTAGAAGCTTTCTGAAGGACTACTACACCTTTTCTTCTGTTGGTTAGCAAGCAAAAACCCCGGGAATACTTTGGAGTGGGTGTCTGCATCTGAGATTTTTGCCTACACTTTGGGAGAGGAAATTCTGCTCTTTTCTCCAAGCGACAGCTCTTTAGTGACCAGGCCATAAAATTATACCAATGGTACTTTTAAATTGATCTAAAGTCTATTCATTTGTGTAGTGCACATTTAAAGCCACATTACTGTAAGATGCTCCAGCAATGAAATTTAGCATTAGCAATTCAGTTCATTAAAAAGGATATTTTAGTAGGTTCTTTCTTTTATAGCTATTACCCTGTCTAAAGTGAGAAAACCCTCAGTCAAATTAATAAAACTAACAACTCGTCACACATACACTGCCTTTCTATGAAGTCCCCTCTGCTCTCACAAGTTCGGCAGCCAAGGAAAGCTGTATGTGAGCCAAATTCCCCCTTGCATAACCACACAAAACCTGCACAGGAATGCATTTAGCCCATTCAGTACTAGTAACCATGGTTTCATTTACTGAAAATTATCCTTAAAGTGTGAAGATTTAGTCAACCATCCAGCCATTCCCCAGATAAGAGAATAGCTACATTATAAAGTTCATTTCCAGATGTGGCAGGTGTGCTCAAAGTTCAGTGGGCTCTGCTTTGGGGGGAAAGCTGCTCTGTACACTGAGTTACAAACACCTCGTTAACACGATTGTCTTGCTTTGGTGCAGAATTTCCATGTATGACCCTGCTTGCTCCCAAAGGTTCACACCCAACTCTCTTTGAAATCTAGATGTCTTTTCACACCCACTTTTGAAGCATCAGTCCCTGACATACTGCCCTAATGACAGGCACTAAGTAAGGTTTTATACAAGGTTTGCCCACAGCTTCCCTTACTGGTTTTCAGCATGAATTCAGTGTTGGATTCAGAGAGCCAGTAGACTCATATTCCAGATATACCCAGCATATATAATTGACTAATAATTTGGTTACATGGAACACAGAATTTCCATACTGCTCACGTACAGCTCACCAGGGGTTGGAGCGTGGGTAAATATAAGGTGATATGCCCAGATAGCCGTTAGGTCTTAAACCTGTCCTCTCACCTCCCATTTGTCAGCTACGTGCCTTAAAGCAATGTATATGTATAAATATATAAAAATTATAATTATACAATTGTTGGTTATTAATAATATAACACATAAAATTTTCAATGTATCATTTATCTAGATTAGGAAGGACCCTTTTCTATGTATTTTTCATTCCCAGCTAAGCACTCAAGGCCCAGATCAATACAGGTATATCTGTTGACCACTGCAGCTGGTTGCATAAATTCCAGCAGCCCCAGTGTGGATCCACAGAGTCACTTTCTTTATAGTAATATAGGGACAAAATCTGTGTACAAAGACTACATCAAGAGAAAGACTCCAAAATGATGTTGCTGCCTCATGCCAATTTAGAAGACAAATGCTTCACATGCAGCAGCCTCATCAGTTACTACTCTGGGTACAAGTGGGAAGCATGGTTTTAACAGATCACCTGAATTTTATATGAGTATTCACTCCAGTCCACAAATCATTATGGGCTTACATCTTAAACCAAAGCAGCCAAACATGGAAAGAACTGGATGCTTCAACAGAGGAGACAATTGTGGTCATATTGTAATAATTACATATAATTGTGCAGACCTACTCTGATAAAATTTTACATACTTCTTTTTAATCTTTCTTGGACAACTGGATGCCCGTTACACTGCATACCCAAATTACTTTCTTACCACATCTCTATCCTCTGGTCCTCACCTATGTGGTAGATCAAAACGTTATCTCTGTCTAGAACTAAGGAGTATGTTCAGATCACTGACCTGTGTATCATGCTCTGCTCTGGAGGAGAATTGGCATTAGGCTTGAGCCTGTCTTTCTTGAGACAGGTGAAAACTGACAGTGGTTTTATTTCATTGAAGGAAGTACCTGCCATTGCTCAGTCTAGATGATACTCAATAACTCCTGGTCCCTAAATCAGATCCTCATCAACCTGATTTTCCCCCCTCATCTCTTAAGTCCCTATTCAGATAATGACTTAAGCATTTACCTAACTTAACATAGGTTGTTCATTGTTGACTTTAAAAGGACCGTTCATATGCATGAAGTACATTGTTAGATCAAGCCTTAAGAGAAATGGCATGCACTGGAAGGCAGAACTCCAGGGACTGGAGCAGACAGTCAGGTCAGTCCAATTGACTCTTCAAAATCGTTCAACAGAGGCAGTCTCAAAGGAGGGCTGGGACTGCTGGGGGGAAATGATCTGTCACTACCTTGGCTTTAGATGCAACCAGCTGATTTAAGGAAGGAAGTCCTTTCCCACACTCTGACAGGGAAGATGAAAATGAAGGTGAAAAGCAGAAGTACACAGGGTGCTGAATTTTCACTCACACTAGTACAAGACTTAGGATAACTGGCAACTGATCTATTCATCATCAATGAATCACATAGAAGTATAGGAAGCAATTTCTTCCCAAAGTAAATCTTGGATCTACCTTTCTTTTTTCAGAATCAGCTGTTGTTCTTTGCTCAGCCCTGGTTACTGTGGAAAAGGCCAAGGCTAATATGACTTTCATACCTTTCCATAAGTTTGCAGCAACTCCAAAGCAGTTAAGTCACCAAAGCTTAGAGGATACTATCTTATCTCTAACAGAGTGAGGAGAAACTGCACAAACAATTGACTAGATATTAACAGCATCAGCAAGAGACAAAATATTTCTACTGAATGAGAAATGATGGATTAGCCCAGTTTAATGCAACCAAATTATCTGTGTAAAAATACATACAGGACATGCTGCTGTGCTACTAACTGCACTGAACAGCAGCTTGTGTTTACATTTTTATTCCCTGGTTACAGGCTGTCCTGCGTAGGCTGGGCCCATGAAGATATGCTGCCACAGAGACTGCTTAACACATGCAACCTGGGTATGCAAGCCCAAGTGCGTGGGCCCAACATCCAGCAGAGGCAAAAATTAAACACAAGCTGTTTACCTGATTACATCAGTTCAGCAGTGATTGAAGGGCTTGGATATTTTTTAAGTTTAAGGAAGAGAAAACTGTTAGAATTGAAACAGACAGAAATCAATTCCACTTTGTAATTGCTACAGAAAGATCCTTGTATGAGCCTCATTGGAGCTTCGTTTTATACATTTGCATCTCTTTGCATGATGTAGTTGTCACTGAGTCTGCAAATCACATCAAAATTAAACTACAATTTGAGCTTGGCTTAAATAAACAGCGTATTAAAACTTTAAAGTCCACACGTTATGAATATGAAATCCTGTTTCAGCTAAAGCAATAATTGAGCCTGGATCCCAACTGGAGTTTCATAACTTTCAATGGAACTTTAGAATCTGCATCTAAACCCAACAGCTGGAATGACACATAAAATACATGGGCTTTGGTGGAAACAGAAACATTGTACCCCATTGTCACCTCATTTGGCACTTAGATACAACAGTCACTGTGATACAAACCCATGGCATATACAAATTCTCGTAAAAGCAACCTGGACTGATGTCCTTCAGGGGCAGACCTTGAATCTAAGTAGTGGCTCACTAACAGTTCAGAACAGCTGAGGTCTGGCACCTTCACACCTCTTTGGTGGACCGTGGTGGTTTCCCAGTCAATCCTATCTCAAAAACCTGAGGACAAAAAATTAACTAATGATTCCAACAGATCAGTCCCTGACAGTAGGTTGAATTTTGTTTAAGCCTGTATTCAAAAACCAGGAATCTTTCCTTCGAACTTTATTTCTTCTTTGGAAATAGTTCAAAGCATTCTGAGAACATGGAAGCCAATATCAAACCTGAAAAACACCACAGACTCACTTCAGAATACTCTATTTTTCTCCTGAGATTTCTACTGTTGCTTTCCATAGCTTGTCAAGCAACCTCCCTTCAGATTTAGCAAGGTATCTGCAGTTCTCATTCATCACAAGTCTCAGAACTGAAGCACTCCAGCTGCTCTAGGGCTATACCCTTAAATGTGATCTTGCTGTGATGTTATACTTGCCTGTTGTTATGATCTTGGCTATTTTTGACAAAAAGATAAAATAGGTTCTTGCTCTTAATGGCAGTTTGTACAAAACATCCTTTCCAAAGAAAACTGTTATCCATATGTGTACATTACTGATCAGCCTATGCCAGACAGCAATATTATAATGTCTCTCCCTGAGGTGACATAGCATTGAAGAAAGATGATTTGGCATTATTATGCCGACATCTCTTTAATTACACTTTGGGCAAGTACTATATTTTCTTCTGAAACTAACAGCAAAGCAAACATTTTGAAAACCATTTCATTTTTTCATTACAACCTCTGTGTTTGTTTACTTTGAAATTTCTTAAACTGGCACACACAATTTTGGAAGGTTCTTGCTTTTACTTCAGGGCTCTTGCTTTAAACTTTCTTTTTCCTACCCGTTGTCCGCTGTTTTGTGAATCCCCTATTAACCAGAAAGATCTCTGTGACCTTCCCCACAATGAAAAATGCTTATGAGAGTCAAAATGGTCTTCAATAATATTGCCTGATGAGTTTTAGCATTTTGAAAGAAAGATCACCTTATCCCTTACAGGCCTGATGAATTCAATGAGAGGCTTGTTTAGATTTCACCAAGGTCTTTTTAGCTGTTTCTTCAAAACTGACTCAGCAACATCCTTAAACACCTGCTCAATTTAAAGCAGATGAAAAGTCCTACTCATGTGTCAAGTTAAGGATATGCTTAAGTGCTTTGCTGGATTGGGGCCTAACAGCTCACAAATACAGATGGCTATTATCAAGACCCAGAAGAGGCCAGGTAACCACCAATAGTCAATTATATTCCTACCAGAACTTCAAGCCATATCATACTGTTTGAAGTTAATTGCTTTGAAATAATTGGACAGGTGAGCAGGTGAGTTCACACAGAGGATTTGCAATTTTCCTTTGTATTTAAAAAAACAACAGTGCAGATTGCAAGGACAAAATGGGCACGATTTTAATAAAACAAGTTAAAAGGGAAGGGAAAAACTATGAGATTTTTTTAAAGACTTTTCCTTTTAATTTTTAGCATCATTAAAACCTTGAAAACATTTTATTCAAGAGCTTCTTTAGTTAATACCTCATTACTTCTCTTTTTATTGTTATGGTAATCTAGCCTTAATATATTGCAGCTTTACAGCATGAAATCAAGGCTAGGCCTGTGGGCATTGACAGATGTACAACAGCATGCAGTAAAACACAGGTATAGAGCCATGCAGAGCTGAATATGGCACAGAGTTTTTTTATAATTGTTTAGCAATTTATCTGAAGTTATTTTAACCTTGACATAAGATGAACTCTAACATGTACCATGATCAGTCACTGGAAAACTGCACTGAATAGCAAGTTTTGTGATTGTTGTCTTACAGGCTGAGTTTTAAGAAACCATGAAGCATAGTCTGAGAAAGATGATTAAATTGTTTGGATGACTACAGGCTGTAGCTGTAACTATTCAAATCATTTAACTGAGTATATTCTAGCCAAGGGAGAATGGTAACACTGGGAAACTGCATTTAACACCAAAACCTTGACACCCCATAGGAAATCTGTGCCCAGTGTCAGAATTCATACCCTCTCCTGGCATAGACAGTCTTTGCAGTGCACCAAAAAAGCAAAACATTTGGATCTGACTTCTGGTTTTGAAGTGACGCTTGGACCTTGTGCTGGAGCTCTGCTTATGGTTGAATTTCACCCATCAAACCAAATGAAAGGTATGTATAACTTTTAGAAAGTTATAATGGTCTTGTCTACAGGGTGTTGAAATACTATCTCAAAGAAAGTGAGCATCCCTTGATCTTTTCCAAGTAAATGACAACAGACAACTGCCAGTGTCAGGTAGGCTCCACTTCTCAACATTGCTTTCAGAGGAGATCATTCAGGAAACAATTACAGCTCCTGGGAAATTTACTAAATTTAGAGGAAGTGTTTTGGCTAGCAACCCCCTTCCCAGTAAAATAGTTTCATACAGCCAACGTTAAAAGCAATATGCCTGCAACTTAATAAAATCTCTGATACTGAGTACCATATAGGAAAGTTCTGTGGCCCCACACGGAGTGAGGTGGCACACGTACAGCCAACAGCTTCAGCTTAGTCAGAGCACAGCTGTACAGGGCTAGCCATTCAGAAACATCCAACAAATGGTATTTGTCATTACAAACATGTAACCTTCATAGCAGCTACCCAGTATTAACGAAGTAATAGGAAGAAGTAGGCACAGGTAATACATTATTCCAACAGAAGTGAAAAACGTTTTCCATGCTATTACTGGGTAATAGTAAGGCATGGCTCAATACGTGGATCATCAATGTATCCAAAAAACACAGTTAACTTCAGTTAGGCAAAGGCTCCCAGCTTCTCTCTGCTCTCTTAGAAATACTCAGAGTAACAATGTACTGCATTCAGCTGATATCTGTTCTATACCTTTCAATTTAAACAAAGTCTCCCAACAATAGAGAGGCCAGTCATCCAAATTTCTAGTGTCAGTCATAAAGGTGAGCGGCTCTCTCAGCTGCAGTAAAAGCAAACTTCTATAAGGCCATTCACATTTACAGGCATTACATAGGACAGTGCTTGTCAGATCAGACCTTAGGACAAGAATGCATGTTGCTGAGCGTTTAACAGATGGAATGAAAGACAATGGGCACTATAGTCCAGCGAACACACTAATTACATTAATAAAATGAAAGCTTAAATTTTGAAGCTAATCCTGGGTTATCATTTATAAAAGTTAACAGGGCATATTTAATTTAGGAATTGGCTAACGCTTCTCTTTCCATTGCTGAAACCTCATAAATGAAATATACTGGATTGCTGCCCAGTGCGGAAATAAAAGTTATGAATAATGTTTCTATCTCAATCATTGTCAGTGCTTTAATATTCCTAATTACTTTAAAAAGCTAAATATTCAATATAGGAAAAACCTTCTTTTTCTTTTTATCTTCACTTGCAAGATTAGTGCAATTTAATAAGAGTCACTGGGTAGTTTTAGTCCATGAGACCATTCTGTACTTTGACATCTTATCCTTTCCTCTTCATTTTTACAAAGAATGGAGTGCTTGTTACTCTGTGTATGCATGTGTGTATAAATGTATACATCTATATGTGTATGCACGTGTTGTCACAGTATTTTTTTAAAAATTATGATTATTTTTAACTTCTCTAAGTGCATATGCACTGCATAAATACTCACTGGCTGTTAGGTTAAATATATCTATTGTTAAAAATAACCCAAGGTTAAAATGAGTTCCTGAGATTCTATACAATATTTTACAATTGAACGTACTACTTTTCATTTTTAAAATATTGCTATGGATAGGTATTAGTATGTTATGCTGCACAGTTTTTCCCTTGTCTACATGTCAGGTCAGGTAATCCCAGAAGGTTTCTCCAAACCCCAAAGTACGGCCTTTCTTTCTGTCCTTCCTCCCTGCTCTCTCCCTATTGCCTTTTCTACTGTAACTGAGGAGACATCAGCAGAGCCGCAGACAAAACACCAGTAATTTGTCTGGAGAAGGGTCTGTCATTTAACCACTGTTCTCTTCTCTCTTTATAGATCCCTTTTCTGTTATCTTTTTGCCTGGTAATGATGCCTCTTTTTTAAGATCCCAATCAGTTTGGGAGAAAGGGAGGAAGTAAAAGCAAAATGAAACATTCATTCAGTAAATGACTCACAGCATCTTTCTTGATGCAGCTTTATTTACTTGCCTGACGCACAAATAGACTTCATTTAACAAGCTTATTTCTGTTATGTCAATAACGTATTGGGCCTGTGTTACATAACATCTCTGATGTTTGCTCTGGAAAGAACGCTAGCTGTTTCATTCCAGCATGAACTAATCACATAGACTTAAACTTAACATTACCAATTAAGAGAGTTAAACATACACAGCTTTGCCAGCTGAGAGAATTGAAAGCCTCAAGTGTGAATTAATTTCCTGGCAAAAGGTGCAGAACTCCCACCTCTACCATTTCCCTAACTTCTGCAGTATGGATAATTTAAGGTGTGGATTTCAAGTCAGAAGGTAGAATCTGGGCTGCATGAAAAGTCAATGGCAAAACTACCACTGGCTTCAACAGGACAAGGATTCTTTCTAGAGAGAGTGCTTTCCAAATGACTCCAAGTATTCCATAAAGTATTTAATGAAAACTGTGTTGTATTAAAGATTTAAGAGAAAAAAAATCTGTAATAGAGCTATATTATCCATACTGGTATCCTAATAACAGGACTGAAAGCATTAAGGGCATCCTCCACTGCATTTAACATTTCTTTGTGAAAACAAGCAAAAAAGGTGAACGTCATTGTCATAGGAAAGGCCATTATCACACATTAATTGTTGCAAAATAACCAACGGACAACCTTCATTTTTGCACTTAAAGCATTCAAGTTCTAAGGCCACTGCTTTATTTAAGGCCCTTTTTTTAATAATAGTGCACATCTTTATCACATTTTTGTAATCTTTACTCACCACTAGAGCAATCAGTACCTCCCCATCCTGGTTCACAATGACAAGTGTCAGGAGAGACACATCTTCCATGCACACACTCCTCTGTGCAGAGTGCTGTTAAGAAGAAACAATACACAGCACTGTAAACACGTTAAGTAGTTGGTAAACATACACTAAACTATGCCTCAGAGAGCAATTATTTTGTTTAAAAATATTAAACAAAGCAAACACACAAAAAAAGAATTACTTGCAAGATTTAATTAATACTAAGTGACCAAAAAAAGAAATATAGGTCTCGTGACAGTGATAAACTAATTTGTCACTTCAGCCCTTTGTAATGAAAAACTCTGACACTAGAAATCACTTTGGTTAGCAGTTTTGCTTCATAATAAAATTTTTACCAAACTGACATTATTATTGTATTACAGAATATCAGCTTCTTATATTGCACTCAAGTTGCTACTGTTCATAAGATAAAATGGAGCTCAGTTTTGAAAGTATATTAAGATCCAAAGTAGATTTGTAAAAAATAGCTCAAGGAAAAGAAATAATTCTACTATGTGATGCAGTAGCTGTAAGTGCAGCCTTGTCTTTTCAAGGTCATCAAGTTCTCCTTAACTACAGTGTTCTATATCTTATTTGTCCACTTGGATTATTGAAAATTCAATATCCTCAAGGTTCAAACTATGAAAAACTGGTTGGTTTTACTATCTTACTTGCCAGTTGACTACAGATACACATGGGAGAACCTCCTTTTCTTCTCCCTGAGTAGGAACAGCTCATAGTTTTAAGACTTTTCTTCTGTGCTGTTTCAGTGTCTGATTTAGTTTCCAGTGTATGCCGGTATGCCCATCACACACAACAAAAAAAACCAAACTTGGACAATACTGAATAACTGCTTTAAAGGCTGAACTTTACTGCATACTACCTTATTTCCATTTTACCACTTAGGACATTGCCAAAACCTCGGCGCGTCAGTGATTCAAATTGGAGGGTTAAGTTGGAACATACAATTTCCATCTAGACTAACATGTATGAGTTACTAATGAATATGATGTAGTGGCAATGAGATCACTATATTAATATATTAAAAATACAGATATCATATATATGATTTATATAATACGTATGTTAGTATATCCTGTGTTTTTAGATCAGATGGGAAATGTGGCTATTGGGCTTACTTAACCAAGAATTGGCTGAAGCTGGACTACAAAAGACTTATTCCAAGACAAAGATTAATTCATTCCTGTCTAAAACAAGGCCAGTAGAGCTGATTTGGGAGGTAGCTTTCTGTTGCTCTACTGAAAACCAGTCTGCACTACCCAATCCATTTCAAATCAGCCAGGAAACCTTCTTAAAAGTTGCACTACCTGCATATGAAACATCCTTTCAGTTCCCTGGTCCCTCATGGGCCAAACATTTTCCACCAATGTCTTGTTCATTTGAAGGATTCCTGCTATATTTGACATTCTGTTTGGACTACCAGATTGGATCACATCTTGAATCTATACTCAGGTTGGCATCAAAGTTCATGGAAACATTTTGCTGTCTATTCTCTGTTTGAGTTATTGCAGATCAAACCCACTAAGCTATTCACAATATATTTAAATCCAACTCCAAACCACGAGTGAACTTTGAATAATCCTATAGGACAAATCTTCCTGTCTTCATCCATTAAATCACAAGTGACCAGTGAGCAGAATGTTGCCTTGTTATAACAACTGCAAGATCGTTCTAGATTAGTCATTTCCTTTCTAGGTTCACTGCATGTCAAAAATGTAATTTATTCTTATTTCATATCTTGTGTTTAGACAGTACTGCAGTGGGCATAAAATATTGATGGCTAATTCTCTAGTCACTAATTGTTCTAATCTTTTGTGCATTTATTTTACTTGAGTTAGGGTTTCTGAAGACAGTGAGGCACCCTAGTCTACAGTGTGAGATAGAATTCAAGACAGGATATTAGATAAACAGGATTTTCCAATAAAGAAGTACACACCTTGATGCAATCGTTTAAAAATGACTGGTTATCTAGAACAAGGAGAAGTCCACCTACAGAACAGCCACAAACTTATAGGTTGTTATTACAACTACAGGGTAGTAAAAGATATACAATATGCTGGGATAGGGATATTTTAAAAATGGTGCCCTGTATAGCTTTATCTAAGAATACAATTCTCATTGATGTGACTCTTAGATACTAGTTTTAAAAGAGTTATGGAAATTGAAACTGAGATTCTTCTCTTGCCTGTATGGACATTTACAATAAAAAATCATTCTTACATGTAAAACGTGCAACTTTCTTATCCTTTTAACTAGGGCAAGTTCTCAGCTCAAGGCATAATTTGTAAGCAACAAGGTTGATGGTGGACTGTTTCTTTGCTCCTCCAAATAGCAAAACTCCTGCTCATTACTGGGCCATACAACAGCCAGCCAAACATATCACACCTTAACTATGTTAACACATATATGAAATAATAATAATAATTAATGGTTTATTTAAATAATCATTTAAAGCTCTGAAATTACACAGGACTGATCCCATATGTGGGGGTCACAGAAATCCCCCTTTTTTAAAAGGGGAAGCTTGAGTATAAGCCATTTTATTCATGGAGACAAATAATCACACTCCTGCACTACCTGATTTGAATCAGGCCTATAAAAGTCTGTACAAAGGTCATACCAGGGTACAACCCTAAAGTTTTACCATAGCAAATAAAATTCTGAATTTCCCCTATAAAAGGGAAGTCTTGCCTTGCTCTAATCTTTAGAGTTTAAATTAATTTTTCATTCTATTAACATTCAACATAATAGGACACAATGGTCCCCAAGGCATTCTTCATAATATACTTTGTACAGTGGTTTGCAAATGATCTTACTATTTAATGGAACTATAAAAATTACTTGCACATAAAGGTCAAGAAAAATAAAGATAAGTATATACTTTCTGACACTGTCCTGTTCAACACTCAGCTAAAGGCCCCTGGAGTAAAGAAAACTTGTACTAATGCAAGGAATATAATTCCTCCTAGTATAATAGCCCAAGCAGTTCAACCTTTGGAATTCCAGGCTTTTTATGTATGCATTTTCCCTTGACCAATTCTCTTGAACAATCCAGCACCTCATTGATCAGTTTATTATTAGCATTCTTGGCACGAGTTTAAGATCAGTTTGTAGTTTGATTCAGCCTGGTAATAAAATGACCTACATCAAAGCCCTGCCAAAATGCCATCTTTGTAGCAGTGTGTTTAGCATGAGTTATTTGGCCATATTCAAGGTTACACAGCAACTGCTCCTTATCATGGAATAAAGTCAACAAAAGGGTTCTGTAACAATTCATTTGATGCTTATCACTTACTTTATAATTACAAACAGTGCTTTTTTTTTTTTAACATATAAGGTCAATCTTCAGGGAAACAGACCTAAAGATTAAAGTCTTCACACCTGAAATGACTGCATAGATTTCTCTAACACTAGTACTTATTTTTTAATTGTTGTCCCGAATTTGAATTTAGGTATATTAAATGTGTTGTCTGTCTCTCCTGCCTACAGTGGTATGAAACAGCCAGGATATTGTTATTGAGGAGTACGCTGCTAAGTGGAGCAGGCTCTTCTGCCTGGAGAATACTTTCATTGCAGCGTTACTTCAACTGAGTGGCAGAGAGCACTTCAACAGTTATTTTATCCCAGACAAAAGCAACCACAGTCCAGAGATGGAGAGCTACTCTGTCTTCCTTAGTGCTGTATTCCTCTGTATGGACCCAAACTATGACTTTGCAGGGTTTAACCCTGCTGTACCATACTGTTTATACACACTGCTCATCACCACATTATCAACCCATTGACTTTCTTGTATTCCATTAAGCAAAGTAACTAACACCTGCTACAATTACCTTCTCAGCCTCTTTCCTAGAGGTGAAAGTGCATTTAGAGAAGAGTTTCATTCTAGGGGAGTAAGTATAGAGTGATTTAACTTGGGTAAGTTTTGTTAGCTTGTCCAAAAATATCACTCATTTATTTCACAAAAGGCAGAGTCAAAAAACCCCCATGTCTTGTGCTTGTGATGGAATGCGGTAACATTTGCAATGGTCCTTTGAACCTGGAACGCTTCACAGCCACCGACCCAGCAAGTTCCATCTCCCTCCCACTTCAGCTGGTGGAACTTTGTTGTGTCAGACAAGCAAAATATCTTCAAAACAAAGACCAGTGTAATTACAAAGTCCAAAGGAACCCAGCATAGAATGCAGAAAACAAGCTTCATGAACTGCACTCATTCATAGCAGCGTGTGCTGCTGAAGAGATGTGCTGGAGTGTTCCAGCATGAGTTTCCTGGGCTCTGTGGGCTTTCTGCCCAGGGCTTGTAGTGCAGCCAGAAGGTGATAGAAAGCATAAATAAATGTAGATACATTATAATAATGGAAAACATTACTATATGAAGATACAGATGCTACTATATGACAGCACAGACACAATGAGAAACACAGGCACTCTCCTGCAACTACACAGAATGAACTGGTCTATTGTGATTGCACACGTTTCAAAACGACACTGCCCTATGACAGCAAGTTCTTCAAAACACTTTTTTTCCCCCCTTTGCCCTACTTTACACAGTCTCCACTAGTTTATCTTCGCTATACAGATCTTACTCAAACTCTGACCAATTTCACTTACTTGCTGTGAACCAAGGTAGACTTGCACTTTTTCTATTATGTTGCTGGTATTTTAACTTCAGGTCATCTAATCAGTTTGCCCCATGCTTTATAGTTGTTAGACTATACAATGTAGAAATTTAATGGAAAAGCTTATGTTTTTCTTCACTATTTAATATGTGTCCCTGAAACAATTTGGGCCATTTTAGCACGTTCTCCCAGTCCTTCATGCCAACTTTAGGGGAAAGAAAATTTTTTCAGGTCAAATAGCAGTTATGTCATGGCCAGTTGTTTCAGATAATGCAGAGAGGTCAAAGAAGATGAGAAAAGATGAAAAAGATGCTTACCCCTTATCCATTAGGAATATACATATTCACTCAGGGCTACTCTGGTGTTTCCATCTTAATGTACTGGCCTGAATCTAGTTTGTGCTGAGTCTACAATAATAGCTTCATTAGATAAGCCTGTAGTCAGCTTTTGGCTAGATTCTCTTAGAATGTGCTCAGAAAAGGGAGGCTTGATAGCAGGAGAAAGATGACTACAGCTAATGCATCTACGTAGGTTTTCCTCATTCTTAGATTATTGCTTATTTGTGGAACGGAAGATTCCCTCTCTAAATCACTAACTATCTGTCAGGAATCATGCTGATTAGATGGTTTCCTGGATAATTGTTTCAATGAAGTGGGATAATAGTTCTTTGCATTGCTTAATGTCTATTTCTGTAGTCATCACTCAGGATAGATCAATTAATTTATCACCTTGGATAGCACTTTAATGTACGGTTTAGCAAATTCAATAGATGAAGATATGAAGAGATCTCAAAGTCTGGTCAGGCTTTGAGAATATTATTGTTTCAGTGCATGGCAATCCTTATTTTTCATCTCCCTCTTGGTAGCCATGAAAGTACTAATCAAAAACTAAAAAACCCAAGGAGATCAATGTGAGCAAAGGAAAGATGACACTGATGTAGATCATATAACAGCAATGGGTCGCAAGATCAACTCCTTTTCCTGTAGGTGCAATTCCATCACATTTTTTGGCAGATTTGGAATTAGAGACTACGCATCTATGCAATCAGAACAGAATCAATGGTCTGTCTTGTCATCTGGGACATGGGGAATCTCTGACCATTGCCTTAGAGAGATATTGATCTGTTCAAAATCGCAGTTAGGTTGTGTTATCCTCAGTCTTGATACCATGCCAAAGCTTAGGGAGTAGGCTATGCCAGAGATGACTTGTGAATGTCTGAAGTAAAAGAATTGAGGAGATACATTTTGAGGATTTTGTCTTCTCCCAGGAGCAGAATCTGACATATGTCAGTGTCGTCATTGACAAAATCTCAGTAAATCCCTGTATCAGTCTGCTAGGAGGTGAAGATTTGTTAATAAGCATAAAATCTACAATAGTTTCAGCTCAGATTTCTATTACCAGATAAATGGCAATCTGGGGCTCGATGACCAATGAGAAGGTGAAAACACAAGGCCTCCCACATTCTTGTCATAGCTAAGTGTCCCAGGCAGATGACATGGGCTGGTTTACAGGTCCTGCAATAATTCCATCCAGACTTCAGATTTTCAGACTCTCAGGTCCCTCACAGGAGGAATGTTCACAGTTTACTGATCACTGGAGGATCTGGCACTGATAAGAATCTAGTTTAGTTCATGTTGCAATCTATTGCCTGCTGTAGGCCTTACTCTAGGCAGTGGTTAGGGAAGTAAACCGTGCCAGGGAAAGTCAAGGTGGAGAAGATACTACTATTTTTTCTGCGCACCCTGAGGAAACCAAGACTGGTAGAGCACTTTTTGGAATTGCAGTCTTGTAGTTCTGAGGAACAGCTGAGCTGGAGCAGCACACCCCTGAGACAGGAATGCCATCACATCAGTGACCATAGAATAGTGCCAGTGACAATAATAGAGGAGAAGGTTAGAGCCCTGCAAAAGGAGAGGTTGATGGGAATCACACATTTAATAGTGTCATTTTGATGCCCCATTGGCTTCATCTGCCCTGGCAGAGGGAGGGAATGGGAGACAGTACTTACCATTTAATAATGTTTGAATGAGAGCTGAAAAGCAGCCTCCTTGTAGCAGCAAATGTCAGAAGAGCAGAACTGGGGTCAGTAAGCTGAAATGTTTTGTACCTGGCTGTGCGAATAACAAAAGAGCTTTGCAGCACCTCAGAGCACAAAAAGGGAATGGTGGGAAGGCATTGCAGGAATCATCACTGAAGTGCATTTGCCCTGCCAAGTGGACAGGTTACAAGGTAGGGTAAAAACAACACTAATCCTTTAGTCTGTAGCTAGTCACAATCGAGCTCTGGCAAGAGGAATATATGCAAAGGCACAAGGGAGTTAAGTTTAAAAACTAGGCAAATTCTGCAATGAAGACAAAGCATTTTCCTAATCCCTGATGTCAACAGATTCATGACTAATGTCACATGTAAAGGGAAGACCTCAGACCAAGGTCAGAGATGACAGTCCACACAGGGATGTCTCCTGCTCACCCCCAGTGCTCCACAGAGGTCATGAGATACAAGCACCTGAGGTTGCTCTGTGGGCTGAAGAGTGAAATTCCATCTTCAGATGAAGTCCTGACCACACTAAGGTAAGTCACACTCCCAAATCACATACCATTTCTAAGGTTCAGTCTTTCTCTCTGCCATCATAGAAAGTTAATCTGAGCCCACAGACAACTCTTTGGAGATCAGCTAAATATTGATAATTGCTGATCGTTTAAGGCCTGCAACTGATTTTATGCATTTTTATGCCATTGCTTCAACTAGAAATAATCATTGCATTTTACCATGTTGAGAGGAAAGACTTCTGCTGAGATCAATTCTGCTGATCAATGTTCTAATACAATATTATTCTGTGGGATAATTTCAGCATTTAACTTATTCTGGTAAACGATTTCCCATTGTCTCATTGTGGGGTTCAAAACAATCATTATCACTAGTTCAAACTGCTAATGAGGTTAAGAGAGATCCTGAATCAGCAGAGCAGAATCTATGATCCAGGAAAGCTTTTCCCCTTCTGTGCCCTCTGTCTACTCCTTCCATTTTGGCAAATTGACCAACTCTTTCCAGCAATTTGTAGAAAATACATTTTCACTAGTTAATTTTCTACTGAACTTGATTCATCCAACCAGCAAACTTAATGATAATTTGTCTGCAAATTGTGCTTTATATTGCACCTTTAGAAAAAGCATTACTATCTTTTCCTAAGTAATGTAGAAATATTAACATCTACTCTTACGCATTGTCTTTCATTCTCTCTTTATATGACATAGCAGACCTCACTCCACCAGAATTAAATGCAGTCAAGTAGTATTTGCCAGCAGGATGCTGCAGGTGTTTTGAGGACAGAAGAGGAAAGAAGCAATTCTCCTGTGCCAAAACCAGTGGAAGTATTTCCCAATGATGCTGTTCTTAACCTTAGGGCAGGGGTTTTTTTGTTGTTGCCTGGGGGAATAAAATTCTTGACAGGCTGGGGAATAGAGGAGAAGCTCATACCTAACTAAGATCCCTGGTCCTTTCAGCTTTCCTGCCAACATATGGAGAATCAGACAAACATACCAGAAGAAGAGCAAGCATAACCTGATCTAGCAAACTACCTGTGACGGCAGATAGTACCAAACTGCACTCAAAAGACTGCTGAAGGAATGACTGTTCTCCACTCATAGGTATGGGTGTCTTCTTCTGCAGTCTGGGCTCTCCTAGAAGCTGAGTTGGAATAGAACGTGAGCTGTCAGTTGCAAAGTACAAAGTTAGAAAAATTAGCTAGAAGTGGTAACTCAGAAATAAACAAACATTTCTGTCACAGCACTACAAAACTATCACACTGCAACAAGGCTTTCCCACACAAGCTTCCAAAAGTTCATCTACTATCCATGCTGTTTCTTCATCCTCTTCAGGCCAGTCCACCCTGCTTCTTGCCTCTGCTGTGTCCAAGTTCCTGGCTTCTCCTCCAGCCAGCCTCCCTTTTACCTCCTGGGCCACGCCGGACAGCAACCTGAGCAAGCTTTCAGCAGCAGATTCAGAATACAGCATTAATATATTACTCCATGTCTTAACAAGCTTCTCAACATCCCCGTGGTAGCCCATTTCTTCTGTGAGTGGAGACATCTTAAATGAGCACACAAATGCTGGCAAGAATACCACCAGGCCACGCAGCAGTAGCAACAGCAGCAGGAGTCGCTCACAGCACCACGCTGCTCCCATGCCTTCCTGCGGCACAGCCGTCACCGCTGTCTAGCCAGACCCACTCTGGACCCACCGCCACAGGCTGCTGCCACGTCTGGTTGTGTACTTCGCTGCTACCGCTCGTTACCCTCAGTCTCTTAGCTTCATGGCAGTCAGGCTTCCTTCTCTTTGACCCCAATGGCTCACCTTTACCGGTGTCTGATCCGGATCCCCAGGCTCTCCCTGCCTATCTCAACGTGATCCAGATTGCAGGCTATCCCCACCTATCTCTGCTACTTTGGGCACCAGTTGTTGTGGTTTGAGCTACAGCGGTCAGGCTTCCTTCCTCTGTATCCCCAATGGTTCACCCTTACTGGTGTCTGAGCTGGATCCCCAGGCTCTCCCCGCCTATCTCAACGTGATCCAGATCGCAGGCTATCCTCGCCTATCTCCACTACATTGGGCGCTGCCATTACTGCTCAAAACTTCAAATGTCCCCAGGCACAGCCATTACTGCTGTCACCACTCAGTACACTTAATCTGAAGGTCATGAGTTTGAGCCTCACACGGGGCACCAATTGTCACAGCACTACAAAACTAGCCAGTTGCAACAAGGCTTTCCCACACAAGGTTCCGAATGTTCATCTACTATCCATGCTGTTTCTTCATCCTTTTCAGGCTAGTCCACCCTGCCTCTTGCCTCTGCTGCGTCCGGGTTCCTGGCTTCTCCTCCAGCCAGCCTCTCCTCATCCAGGCTCCCTTCTCGCAACTTCTCCTACATCCCCGGGCTCTTCTTCATCCAGTCTCCTCTCTCTTCACCCAGTGCTCCTTCTCTTCTGGGCTCCCCAGTGCTATTTAGCTACTTAGCCCGAACAAGCCACAGCTGTACATATCCACATCAGCCAACCCACCGTCCCTGAAACAAGCCCACAACTGTATATAATCAATGTTAATTAATCCTCTACACATTTCCATAATAAAAAGACTAGAGGAACATAAAAGTGTCCTATAGCTGATGAAGATGATAACTAAATTACAGGTAAGCACTTGTATCGCACATGGCAGAACTGTATGAAACTCACCAGCTATGGGATCACATTTCTAGCTGAGTGAGCCTCACTATAGAGATCTTGCTAGCACGTTACTACTGCCTTGCTTCATACCACAGCTACCTCCACTTTCTTACTATGACTGTATCACTCAGACCAAGAACTTACAGGTTCCAATACTGGCTGAATAGCTGTTTGATTTAAGCAGTGATAGAGGAAGCATATGGGATAATGTCAAAGAAAATGAGCTATTATCAGAAAAAACATTTATAACATGGGCAAGATTCTAAGAGATGCTACAGCAGGCTGTCAGAGAGACATGAGCAGGACTTTGGCCTAAACAGTCTAGTAAAATAACCAAGCCATCTTGCCTTGTTCTCTGAAAATCACCTCAAAATTACAGCACTTGTGTATTTTGCTATTGGTTACCTAGTCAGGGTATTAAGTGAATGTCTTTGTGTACAAATTCCATCATATTACTGTTCTTGTGAAATGTTTATTTTTGGATCTGGTAGCATTGCTACATGTCTGTAATCGTCTGATTACTGACTTGCCCTGAATTGTGGGTCTTATGCCAAGAAACTTCTATTTTTTGTCAGTAAATGACACAACTCCACTGCTGATTGATTTTCATAGGCAGAAAGTATGTGCTGTGTGTAAGAGTGAGGATGGGTGCATCAAAAAGTTGTTCCTAAAAGATCAAAAGTAGATAGATGAAGACATCTGGACTGAATGATACTTCTGGCTATCTTTGCTGAGCAATGCAACAACTAATAAAACTAAATTACACCGATTCTCCTAGATAAATTTCAGTCTTGTAGCACATTGAATGAACTATTGATTTTTCAAACAAAATCTTTCTTCATTCTTATTCCAAATTTCATCCAGACAATCTAACAAAAATCCTTTTTTTGTTTCTCTACCAAAATAGGATGAATATGGACAAATTTCTACAGGCAAACCTGTCATTGAAGCTAGGCTATTAGATAGCATGGGCCCTAGAGGGCCAACACATTTCAAATTTCATTTAAGATCAAGCCACATACTGCAAATGAAGGTCACCCTGATGAAATCAAGGATAGAAGTATAGTCTGTTTGAAGATCATGTTAATGTATAAGCCACACTAACATTACCGGGGATGGAACATTTAAATGCAGACACTTTTCTCACATTTCAAAAGGAACAACAGCAATGTGTTTCAGAGCAACTTACTGAAAAGAATTGCAAAAAAGGCCCCAGGAAACAAATTAATGTATAATTTTGGGGGCTGATTCTCATCTCAAGCCAGCAGTTCAATCTTTCTGTAACCAACTCTACATCGCAGGAGGTCAGCTGATCTAGGATCAAGCCCAATTTCTCAGTAATGTCTAAGTGTCTTGAGAAACTTTCTACTAATAAGACATGGTAAAATGTACTTTCCGATTCATGTGACTCACACTGTTGCCTGAAAATAGAAGATGGGAGCTGGAAATAAAAACTTTTACCTACATTATCAGAAGCTATTGAAGATGTCTACCCTTTACTGTCAGGTAAATGTTACATGGCATTTGCATAAACAAAACCATTACATAGTATTTGGTGAAAAAAAAAAAGATAATTTTGGCTGCTTTTAAAAGAAATTCTATTTAAACTGTAAATTTTCCTGAAACATGACACCTGTGAATGCAGGTGTAGTGATATCAGCTCCTAAGATATGTACCAGTGACTTGCTTCAGCAGAGCTTGTATATGCACTACACTGCTGTAACTGAAAGCCTCCTTTTGTTGCTTGCTATACCAAATACCAGGTTTAATTTCTTTGCAAGTGTGCTTATAACATGTTTCATACACAGTTTCTTTTTTAATCCAAAAAGTCTCTTTGACTCAATTTGCATACTTCAGTTGTAAGCTTTTTCAAGTAAGGCTATCTTAGGGGGTTCACACATGGATTTCTGGGCATTACAGTAATAAAAGTAAATGATAGTATGCAGAAAGGAAAAGTCTTGATAAAAAGCAGGAAAGCTTTGGGATTAAATAGACTGAAAATACCTCTTGATTTACTGCATCAGAGAAAGTGAGGTTTGCAAAAGTGAATACCTACTTTTTAGAAATACTGAGTTTAAGATAAATTATTAAAAAATGTTTTGTGATCAAATTGACCACGGACTGAAGTTTCATGAAAAATGTCCCTGGAGAGCCTTAAAAAACCTTTAGTAAAGTGAAAAGCATATGCACCAATACAAAAATATGAAGTGGAATGCTATACTCCTGTAACAGAAAGAAAAAGGGAACATCTGTATAAACAGTCAAAGAATACCCGGTTCTAGAGGAAGTATCCATGGCTGGTTAGAAGACCTCTGTCTCTGATTAGTCTTTTTGATATCTCATTAATACTCTTACACTGTACTAGAATATGAAGTGTTAACAGATGCTTTTCAAGCTATCAGCCGACATCATCATCTCTTTCACTGAGAGCAATTACGGAACCAGAAATGAACACCAATTGGCCAACAGACTATTGCAAACCTGCCTTTGGGCACCTTTAATTCACTCTTACTATTGATTTTGCCCTATCACGCTCCCTTTTTTTACCTCATGAAGAATTCTTGCAGTTTTGCTTCACTATCACTCACTTCACTAAAGTAACTCATGCAAATCTCTCAGGAAGGTGCTTTGCTATATAAAGATACAGAAATAATTAGTACATCCATATGAAAGCACAACTCAATCTGCAGATCAGTTGTTCCTTCAACAGTAACAGTTAACATTTGTTATTGTTGAGATGTTAATGCTACTTTAGAAATGGTGTATATCCACAGTTCTCAGCCAAGCTGATGGAAACTGTAGCATTCAACACCTTTGAAAGCCAAACTTCCTGGTGCAAAAGTATGGTTTCAATAGGAAGAAGGTACTTCTTTTCTAAAGTTCCACAGTGATCTTCTGCACAATTTGGCATCTTAATATTTTTAAACTTTGGGCTAAATGATTTAAGCTTCAGAGTTGCAAGTACATTTTTTTTAACATACATGATTGTTTTCTACAAACTTTGAAGACATGTTCATAGCAGAGTACGATCTGTTTGCACTAAACTACAGAGTAGCTGGGCTATCTTTATAGGCTATCACATATTCATCAGAAATTGTTGCAGTTGCAAAAGCAATTGGAAATCAATGGAATAATATGTCTTTATCCTACCATGAGACATGGAATACATGACAGGCAAGACAAAGTTAATTGGGAACAAAGGGAACTACAACCTCTTTAAATTCCCACCCAGTAAAGCCGCTCCTAGGTGTTACCTAGCATTTGAAAAAACATCATCAATAAACACAACTAGTTTGGTATTGTATTTCCTGTGTCAGGATTGTGTTGTATTCCCAGTGTGAATGTCATTAGTATTTTTAAGACAGACTGCTAAAAGGACATAATAATTACAGATACACATTCCAAAAGTCTGCATAAAAGGAACGTATGTTATGCACAGGAAGATGTTGGAAGTGGTATATTTAAGCCTAACCTGCAGCTTTTGGGCCAAATTCAATCTGCCAAGTGATTCCAGTCAGTCTCATTCCTGTGATAGAGGAGATGGTGAATAGCTGAATTGTAAGTAAATGCACCCAGGTAGCCAAATGCCTCCTCCTGCCTGCACAGGTTGACATATTTAGGGCATCCACAGCTGTTGCTATAAATGGCTGAGAGACCAGAGGGTGACAGGGGCAAGGCTGACAAACCCACAGCCACCCAGAGAACTGCCAATGCCAGCTCATCCTTTCCGAGGTTCTGAAGTGAGTGAAAAGTATTTGAAAAGAGTGGTTCACGTCAGCTTTCAAAGTAGTTCCCTGTCACTACTGAAACGAAGAGGTGAAAAGACCCCAAAAAACCCATAAGGAAATTTCATAAGGATCATATTGATGAGTATGTTTTATTAACTACAGTATGGCTGTATGTACTGGCTCTGGCTGGGATGAAGTTAATTTTCTTCATAGCAGCTTGGATGATGCTGTGTTTTAGATCTGTGACCAGAACAACACTGATAATGCTAACATTTTAGCTATTGCTGAACAGTATTTGCACAGCATCAAGGCTTTCTCTGTTTCTCATGCTACTGCCCCTTCCCAGTGAATAGATTGGCAGTGCGCAAGAAGTTGGGAGGGGACACAACCAGGCAGATGACCCAACCTAACCAAAGGGATATTCCATGCACTGTAATGTCATGCTCAGCAATAAAAAGGGAGAGGAGGGGCTTTCAGGAGATTAGCCATCTTTCGCTCAGTAACTGGCTGGTATCAATCTACACATAGGAGGTGGTGAGTGATTGCCTTTGCATCACTTGTTTTGTTTCTTCTTCCACTTCTATTTTGCTTATTAAATTTATTTTTTTTTTTTAATCTCAAGCCACAAGTTTTCTTTCTTTTACTTTTCCTTTCCTCTTCCCCTATCCCATGGTGGGAAGTGAGTGAGAGTGGCTGTATGGGTCAGCAAGCGAGCAGGTACTGAGGTTAACCCACAACACTGTCCTATGCTATTATTCTATTGTTTGTACTTCAGACATTTATGGTTTCAGTCTTATAAAATGACTAGAAGTAAGGAAGAGGGGCAACTGGTGCTTACAGCTGGCATAGGTTGCAGTAGCTCTTTTTTTCAGTCAACAAGGCATCTGCCTTAGAATGCTCCCCCACACCTGACTGATGGCTTCCCAGACATCTAGAATTAACGTGTGACAAAGACTCTGGAGCTAGTCAGGGGAAGGTCACAGCCAGAGGAAACTACAATAGAAAAGAAATGGAAAAAGATACTATCTCAGATTTTGTATGTATATCAGAGGCTCTTTTTAAAGGCCATCTAGATTTAGGTAACTTCTTTTCCTCTCTCTCTCTCTCTCTCTCTCTCTCACCGTCCTTTTCTACCAGGCTTTAAAACTTCTTCAGAGCCAAGGGAAATAAATCTATTAAATGGGAGAAGGATGTAAAGGAGCAGTCAAGAAAACAACTTCAATTTTAAACATGTGTTTCATTTCATACATCTGTCTTCTTTCTGACCCTATTGATTTCAATAAGTTAACCCAGCTCACCACACGCCTGGACTACTAATGAACTTCAAACTCTTTTGGAGGGAAAAATTTTCTGGAGTTCTGTGCCTTCATAATTCTATAAATGGCAAGTGTGTTGTGTGTATACCTCCACTCATATATGGGATGGATGGGATCTGGGTTTTATAAGCCTACACAAGCGAATGGATACCAGCAACATAGGAAAGTTTGAGCCATAAAGCTATTGCGGATTAGCACCGGTGCCCTCCACACCATTGTAGATCAGTGCAAACTAGCATTAACAACACTGAAGTGTATCGAAGCAGAAGGAGGACAGGGATTTTGAAAGGGAATCGAGACATTAAAGAAGATGTGGAAGTGAGGATGAAGTAACTGAAGATACCCATTCAAACATGGTGGATTTGGTTTGATTTACAGCAGCTGCAGACCAACATGTCTTTGCTAAAAGTAGGCAAACTAATGGACTAAACTTTGCATGGCTGTTTCTCTGAATTCAACAATAAACTCACATCTATGGTTCTTGTGCCTTTTTCCTGATCCTGCTGAAGCTTCCAGGCATCCAGGCCATTAGCATGAATACTATGAGTAGCTCCGGATCCAGTGCCTCCTTCTGTGTCTACACCACAGTATTCTTTTATACTGATCCAACTGAGATTGCCTAAAGTAGCCAGAAAAGCTTTTTTACTACTACACTAGCAACAGTCTAAATCTTTTTCTAACTATAATGCCTGCACAATTTTTCCTCTGATATTTATTAAGCCCCTTGAGACATTCTATAGCTTCAGCATACTCTTGTTTCCAACTTCATGCTATTTTCATTCCTTTGTATGAACATTTTGTTTCTCTTCCTTCTACTGCATTTCTTCCAGAAGTCCTTCCCTTATTTCATTATTGCTCTCCAACAGCATCTTTGCAAATCCATCAGCATCCAGCAGCTGAATGCAAATACAAAAAGACTGATGGGAGATGAGAACTGATTTTTTCACCCTCCCATCAAAAAGGTCTCTCCATTATCTTTAGGCTAAACAGTAACCCAGCGTCTTCATCTATGCCACAAAATGAACTGACCTACTTATAAGGCTGGTCTCCCTCTTCCTGTCCACATATATCTGCCTCCCAAGATGCTCACAGTGAATAAGCAAAGGCCTCTAGTGGTTGCAAAGCTGTGGCCTGCTCCACTGTGTTCTGTAAAATGGCATAGTACACATTGGTATATGGCTTCTAGGTTACACTCTGCAGTACGGCAGCAGAAGCCAAATGCAGATAACCAGTTCTGTTGCATGCTCCTTCTGTTGCTTTCCTATCAGCCCACCTGCTCATTAAATAGAAAACAGGGATTCCTCCCAGTCACCACACATAGTAAGGATGTTGCTGCTACTATGGCTATGACTACTACTATTAGAAGCAAAATTTCTTAATTCTTGTGCAAGTTTCCCCTCAGATGGGAACACAGGACCCAAATAATTTTCCCCTGTACAGTTCACTAGAAAAAGATGTATGAAGTCATCTTGAATGCATATAAAAGGAGAAATTTCAAAGTGTCTCCTACTGTCATTTCAACTCTATAATTAATAACCCTATATGCAGAATGGCCTTCCACACCATTTTCTCGCACTTATACATCCCAAATCAGAAAAAGGAAAAAGAATGTCTCCTGATACAAAGTATCTATGTACTGCTATATCATTTCCCTTAATTTATGTTGCATTATTGATGTACAGAATGCTGTACTTGAATAATGTAACAGTAAGGCTCTTACAGAAAGCACTAGCACCAGCTTTAATGTGTGTCTATAAAGATAAGAAAAATATATTTCCTAAGTCCAGCAGTTTTGGAACAATGTATTTTCAAGTTACAGGAATGCTCACCATGAGGAATTTAAAATTGAGGTGAGAAGCAGGGGGACAACATTTCTTCTAAAATGTTAATGAGCTACTGCCTTATAAAGTGAAAAGAATCAACAAATCTGACATATGAACAAACACTATGAATATTCAGGAAGTTTATGCCGCTGATTCAACATTTTCTAAGTGTGTACAACTTTTGCACTGATCACATAAGCTATTATTTTTCTTTTCATCATAAGTACACTCCACTGTGGTGTCGGTGCGTTGCTGTAACATACGCATTGAATTGCAAGTATTGTAATTCATCCAGATGGCAGGAAGCTTTGGAATTGTTACTCCTATGGTACAGATGTTTAACAATCTAGCCATATGGCTCCAATAAGGCAGCTTTTTCAAAGATTACAAAAACTACACTAGACATACAGCCTTGTACATTCGAGTGCACTCCTGAGGTATATTTGAATGTTCATATTGCTACAATATAAAAGCATACATCATGGTATGAAGTTGGCATGTCTATTGGAATTACAGAATTTATGAAGGAAACATTTAAAATCCCAAAAAGAATCAGGATCCAAATTTGCATAATTTCATCGTCAGCTATTAAAAGAACGTTCCTCATTTGTTTTTGAAATTCATTAAAGGTGTCAGACATAGGCTACCTGAAAAGATGGGTAAATAACTACATGCAAATATAATAATGTCCATAACCTCTGGCCTGAGTGAACTACTACTCTAGGTGACAAATTGATATTCAACCAGTGAGACCAAGAATTTCTCTATAAAAAGATTTATCAAAGTCAAGGAGCCCTGATGATGACTGTAGCAATTGTAGCATGGAAAGCTGAATGTTGAGAAACAATCTGAGATCAATAATATCTTGGCCAAGAAAGGAAAGAACGATGAAATGGTCAATCTATAACTCTACTGAATTTTGGCAGGTTTGAATGACAGATAAATGGCAGCAAATAAGATTGTTAAATCACTAATCCTGTCATTATTACATTGTGTCACATTGCATAGATTTATACATTAGAAAAATAGTTTCAGTTATGAGAGTGAAAGATAAAACTGTTAAAACCTAAAATATCTCAATCTATGAAGAAAAGTTGAATTCTCAACTTTGTGTTTCATGGTTGGTTTTTTCTGCCAAAAAGTCAGACATAAGTAGATGCTGCTTGCAGTCCCATCTTTTCTCTCATGCTTGGGTCTCTGACCCTTTGTTACCTAGAAGGAACGTCTCTTTTATATAAATCTGTTGTGCAAGAATAAGATTAAAATGGACAGACTGAACAAAGCATTAGTGTCTCAGACAAAAATGTATCCCTTTAGTACACAGGGAATCTTTCCACCTGACATATTCTTAAAGGGAAGTGTTCAATTACCAACTACTCAAAGGGTAAAAATCACGAAAGAGCCATGTAATATTCCTTTTCTTTTTCTTTTTTTTTTTGAGCAGCAAAATATTCAGAAATGCTTTATCTACCACAGATATTAATCTAGGCAATATCATTTTAAAACATCCTTACGAAAACCTTGAAGGGCAGCTGAACCCTGTGGTTGTTTAAAAAAAGATTTTCTGCAGTTTATGCATTTGTGCTGCCAAAAGCTTACCTTAGTAAATCATAGTTGCTCTGATTTACTACCCAGACTATGCTGTTTGTTTTCAGGGACAGCTCAGTGAAAAGCTATGTCATGTATAAGAACATTCAGAGAAGGGGAATCATTTTGCAAAACTACCAGAATGGTAGCAACCATTTCTAAGACATCAATGGCAAAAAAATGCAGATGTGCATTTGCAACATTTTCAGGTGGTATTTTTTGAATACCATTACAACCCAAAAATATTCCTACCCCTTTATAGGCACAAAGACAGTTTCATATCCCAAAACTGTTTAGTCTAAGTACTAATGGGCTGGCCAGATGTATAACTTACCAATCAACAATTTAAATTATTTGACGTTGTGCCTGAGTTCCACATTTTATGGGGAAGTAGCATACATAGATCTCAAAAAGGCAAAGAAGACACCAGAGAAAGAGTGGCAAGGTAGGAATATCTGGGTCAACCTGATTATTTAGAACTGACGGTAGATTCTATTAGACCTAATCCATTTAGTAAGTTCCAACAGGAGGACAAAGATAAAAACATGTATCTAACACTCATTTAAGAAATAGTAAATGAGAAGGGAAAAGATCAAAACAGTAGCTGAAAGCCTTCACTCTTGCTTTAAAATCCCAGAAACCGTCATTAAAAGATATTTAAACTCAGCCTTCTCTAGTCTAAACATGTCACTGTTAATTACAAAGCTATTTAACTTTTGCAAGAAATAAAGACTGCTATTAATGAAAGAAGAACCAATTAGCCTTTAATCTACACACTGTTTTTTAATCAAACTTTCTTTCGATCATCAGATTCACTGCGGGATGTATTCTCTCCTCCCCATGTTGTAGTGGCTTCCATGATTGCTAATGGAACAGTTTTTAAAGGGCTGGCTGAGTGGGGAGAACCTTCTCTGCGGGGCTGGAGCTTCGTCCCTTCATGTCAGTGGGGCTTAGTGGAAGCACTCTCACCTCCAGACTGTGCTGCCCTATGACAGCTTAGGTAAGTGGAATGATTTTCCTGGTGTCTCCTGACCTCTCTCTTGTCACAGCTGCCATTAAAGGAGCAGGCATTGAACGTGTACGTCTAGAGGAATGTAGGACAGGAGTACTAGATTACCTTGGTAGGAAATGGCAGAAAATACCAGTTTAAAGAAAAGAAAGAAATGGGAAAGGGAAGGTAAGGAAAGAGGCAAAAGCAGGAAGGTGCCACCAGGAATGCAAATGGTGTTCAGTGCTGACTGCAAAGAATGAGTAATGAGAGAATATGCTTGTTGGCGCAGGAGCATACTGTGGAAAAAATGCAAACAGAACCAATGAGACCAGGGCTTGATGTGTTAGAAACAAAAGAGATGACACGAAAAGGATCACATTAGCTAAATATTGTTGTGCCTTCGAACTGTTGGTTGCAGGGGCAGAGGGCTTCGATGAGGTTTTTTGTTTGTTTTGCTATATGGCTACTTGTGATATCAAAAACAACAAGACCAAGTATCTAGAATCAATCATGACGGAGAGCTTCCCCCTTTACATCATTTCTCTCTCAGCTGCACTTGCTGCTTAGATCTCTCAGGAAGAAGGATAGATAGAAAAAGTCCCTGAGGCATGCACTTTGCATTTATTACCATGCAGATAATGCAATATGAGAACCTGACTCTTGCACATGCGAACAACAGAGAGAATATAACTATTATCTGCACCATGTCAAACATGAAATTCCTGGTCTGACCAGATACCTGGTGTCTGCTCTGCATTAGCAAAACTTCGGTGTATGGTGTATGCTGTTCTTTCTCCACAACATAAAGACAAAATTTGCCTGGCAGCAGCAGAGCTCTTGAGCATTAATACTAACAAAAAAGGACTTTAAAATAAATGTTGTTGCAACCAGTATGGCAATTGAAAATTAAAATTAAAAAAATCAATAGATTGCAGAGAGAAAAGTGAAAATAAACATGTTCTGTGCCAGACAGGATTTTGAGTCACAAAATTCAAGTTGACAATAAAAGGATGCAGAACAACTGCTGAAATGTTATTGACACTTCAGAAATTTAAAGGTAAGCACATACTTAACATAGGAAGGATTTTAGCAAAGATAATAGGTTACATTAAATGTTTTTCAGGACTTGAGTAACAGTACTTTGCACTTCAAAAGATCAAATTATTACTCTCTGTAAAATCAGGATAATTCTAATGCCTTATCTCAAAGGGCTGGTAATTTTTCACAGTCTAAAGCCCCTTTAAAGTAACTGTTTGGCATAAAGGTCATTTAAAATGAGGTTAGGGTCCATGTTTTTGAGGTGCTCATATATTATAAGTACAATACAGGTACTTAGATAAAAACACCAACAGAACTAGACAGAAATAGCTTTAAAGCACTATGTCAAGATATTTAAAGGTAGCTGGATAATTGTATCATTTTCCCATTTAAATTATTCTATGGCATTCTAAACCTGTCAATAAAATTTGAATTCTGATGCTGATCAAAACCTCCTTGTGTTTTTCTCATGTCATAATCCCATTCTAATAAGATGTAGACAAGACAGACCCAGCTCCACTCTCCTTTTGAGCAAAGTGTAGCAAATGTGTTCTGTCTCCAAGTACTTAGAAAGCTGCAATACTGAAAACACGTGACATTAATGTACAGGACATTTTTAATTAACAAAGCTCTTAGGCATTGCTGAAAGATCCATTTTGGTTTTTGTTCCCCTCAGACTGACCTAACATGCTCCAGAGCTTTTTATTTACTTATACAGTGCAATTAGGACAAAGTGCTTCTGACATTTGCAAAGCTTTAAAAAGAGCAAAATTATTGACAGGAACCGCGTGAAACACAATAAAATTTTAACTGTTCTTACCTGAAG
This sequence comes from Ibycter americanus, assembly GCA_035590275.1. Taxonomy (NCBI): domain Eukaryota; kingdom Metazoa; phylum Chordata; class Aves; order Falconiformes; family Falconidae; genus Ibycter; species Ibycter americanus. Next base: position 5,623,329 of record JAVJGI010000063.1, on the reverse strand, counting down.
TAAGAGCTCTCAAAGTTAAGAAGCAAAAACTTTACACTGCTTCTTAAACTATGTAATAGTTTATTCCTAAGAGCGTTTTCATTTCCCCTAATTCTTTAACATTAGTGCATACTTGCATAAACTACTCACCCAACGTAAGGTCTGATTCAAGAAAGCACTCAGGAACATGATTAACTCCCTCCCCAATGATTTCAGCAATATTTTGCTTAGGTACTTGAAATGCATATACCTGAAATGACCTAAAATGTTCTGTATCTGCACTGCTGACTGAAATCAGTGAGAACTGAAGGTTCTGAGTGGGTCTGAAAATCAGCCCTTAATATTACTACTGCAATACATCTTTAATTTGTCTACAGCTCCTCCAAAAATTACTTTTAATTGTCACATCTGAATCAAAGCTCTGTACATACGTATACAGTAGTCTCCACTTTCATAATATCCAGGGCAGCACTGAGATCTTCGCCGATACATAGTTCTTAGTCCTCTTCGATATGCTGTTTTATAACTTATTCTAAATTGCAAGACAGAAAGCCATTTGACAATATTGAAAATCAATGCCTACTGTTGGAATTATATTTGTGTTAAATTATAGTAAGGATAGCATTCAATAATTATTTTAAAATGCACGAAAGCTTTTGATATTAAAAGCCACAATAAAAAAAAAATCAATACTTGTTTTGAAATTTGAAATATAACTTGTATTATAAACACCATACTCATGACAGTCAATCACCGTAGCCCTTCCTAGGACTGTTATTTCAAAACATCTCCCCAATCCTAAATCAAGGGCAAGGAGTTTTTCAAGAATAAATGATTTATTTCTGCATATCAGCAACGTCAGTTATCATCAATGGAATGAACAGAATCTTCTACAGAGACCACTGTGCCAGCGTGCTACACAAGAAATCACCATAGCAGAAACTCCTCTCAATACACAAAATGTGAAGTTAACCCCAAGTGATTTCTTTCTACTTGCTAATCCTCCCAAGGCACTAATGCCTTGCAAAATGATATTATAGTTCCAATTCAGTATTTAAAGCATGTTTTCCCCACCACAATATATAGTCCACAGAAATTAAAAGGTTTAAGCATTCTTTAGCTTTTCTAGACTTATTCGTAGCATTAGTAGTGATACCACACTAGAAAAGGAATATTTAATAGAGAATATTTTAACAGTTAACACTTCAAAACAGTTTTGTTCATGCTAGTTTATTTGAAATTGCCTAAACTGAACAAAATCTATTGTCCTTCATGTTAGATAAACCGATCAAATTTACACTGCTGCATTCTAATCTACACAATAGTCCAGAAAGCACTGCCTCTCTTTTCAATTCCACGCATTGTAACGCAGAAGCTAAAACACAAAACCCCAGCCAGACTGGGATGGTGCTGAACAACCTCTTTGCTGCTGAATGCATGAAAGTTAAGGTAACAATTAGCTTGCTAAAACTCCCTTGAAAGATTGCAAATATTAGTGGATGCTTATTAGGATACTTTTCTACTTGAAATCAGAATGAATACAACAGCGATATCTTGCAGCCTGGGAAAAATTAACTCTTTGGTATCAGCTTTCATTTAGTGCTAGAAATGGACCCATCCTCATTTTAACTGATTTTCAATACAGATTTGGGTGCAGTATTTCAAATACGGGTCCATTTATAATTATCTCTAACCTTTGAGTGCCTGACTTTTCAAGATTTAGGAGCTGCAGGGACTTCCTACCAAAAACCTGGGTATGCACTGATCACTTGGAAAAGATAGTTGGTCATGTTTGATCATGTAATAAACACTTCCAATCACATGACAGGGTGAACGTCAAGGATACATACCCCCGAATGGCCCCGTAAGAGACTTCCTACCATTGATCTCACTCCAATTTCATGCAAAAATCTCTCTACTTCAACCAATGCCCTAGAATGCCAAACACCCTGGCTATTGTACTAAAATACATCTTTCTATACATATCTATATTAGCGTATGACAAAAATTTGGATAAATAAAAGGTATGTGCGGAGATAAAAAGGAAAAAGAAAACTCAAATTCCTGGGGATTAGCTCTTACCTATGTCTAGTGCACTTGAACCAGTTCAGTATGTCAGTACATCTTGTATAATAGATCTGATCAAAAGGATGAGCATAAGATTCCTGTACTGTCACAGCGTAGCTAGGAATGGACAAAGAAAGAAAGTGAAAAGCTGTTTGTTGCAACATAAAAAGCTTCAGTTCCCTGTATATGCCACTCATCTAACACCAGTATGAAAAATAATTAAATCAATAATATTACAAACTTTGGGCATTATCAAAAACCAGAAAAGGGCTTCCTTCAACCACAGCTCTTCCTGAAAATTTTGGAAATGCTTCCAACTTGGGCTTCATAACTGAAATAGCCAGAGAGATTTCAGTCTGAGTAATAAACCATTCCCTTCTGGAAAAGAAACTAAATGTTGCTAAAATTCATGGTAGTTTAGAAGGTGAAAAGGGCATTTGGTTAACTTGCTAGTGCAAATTTTAAAAGAGAGGAATGCACCATGTTTTTAAAATGTCTCAGCTGCCTTCCTGCCTAGGACTGAATTTTTGCTTGAGTTCCACAATCCTAATAACAGCTCATATTAACTTAGCACTGATGCATTTTGCCAGCATGGCGGGATGCTCACACTTCATTTTATGATGAAGCAGCATCATTACTTCAAATATTGGGTGCACTAAATAGGATCATTTGTAAAAGGTTGAAGAGTGCTTATTTTTCTGCACAAATTTAATCCTTTTAATTTGTAGCAGAAATAACCTCAGAACTACCAGAAAACTGTAACATGAGTTAACTGGTATCTAGATTTGGAACACTTTGACATACAGTGAGAATGGGGTTACCTCCCTTTGTACAAACGAATGGATATAAACAAAAACTGGGCAAATTGATTAAAAAACACAGAGCTCCAACAATACTAAGAATTCAGTGTTCTCCTGCCCAAAAGACTACTTATTCATGCAACAGGTACTATATTAATTACTATGATTATAGTGAAAGTGTCCAGGCTCTCACACGATACAGGAACACAAATCTTACTGACTTGTTAGTGTCAGTCATTTTAGAACACGGTATTGCCCTATAGTAAGTGTGTGCACTGCTTAAGAGACTCAGTCTTGGGTTCTGATCTGGAAACAAGCTCTACTTTATCAGACCTACAATATCTTTGGAGAATGATACTGAAATCATTCTAGGCAGGGTCAAGACCCAGGAATTAGATCCTTCAAGTCATTCATTACATTGATTATCTTAATCCTCCAAGTGATTTCCTTCTCATCAGTAGGACTGCTGATGTGATTAAACCCTGTGAGATTGCACCCGTAAGGTAATACCAAAATATTTGCTTGGAGGATCTGATTGTCTTGAATTCAAACATTGGACTATTACTGCCCTGCTAGTCATGCCCCTTCTAGACAAGCCGAGCTTCTGCTAGGTGTTGCTTTTGCCCTTTATTGTCAAACCCAGCAAACTGTGATAACGTTTTTATTTCTACTAATGCCAAATTATAAAATATTTATATTGCTCATTGTTAATGTAAGACAGTAACACTTACAAATGTTGATTATTATTTTATGATTCCATTTGTTATCCAGCAATTGCCCTAACAATCTTTTCCCTTTGATTTATTAACATCTAAGTAACAAAGTCATCTTGGTCAGTACAACCAATCAATTTTGGTATTTAATTTTTGTTTCTTCTTGATTGGGTCTCTAGGTTGCTGACTTTCTTCAGACAAAATCAATATTTTATTCCTGTGCTCTGAATGCACTTCACCTCACAACACAGACTGCAAAATCCTCTTCCTGTATAGTCTTTGCTTTGCAGTTGCATTACGTACAAACAGTTAATTCTATAATTAAGGCCTCTAAATTCAAAACACAATGCCATTGAAGTATGATTGCATTTTTGCTCTTGTTAAGGGGTTTATTTTCCTAAAGTATACAGTATTTCATATTCGTGTGGAACTAAACCACAGAACATTACTGGAAGTTTAGCAAGTTAAACTTAAAGAGTACAGGAACTTTAGCCTCTGCAAACAGACCCTGCATGAATGTGAACCTATCAAAGCTAGCGGGTTTCTGTGTTCTCATAAGAACTGTCCTGCACAGATCCACTTTTAGGACTAGGACACTGTAACAATAGAAAGAACAAGAATTACTGGGGCCTTTAATTCTCAGTGCTTTCATGCAGATACTCTTTGATGCTGACACAAACTTGGCAGACACAGCCACAAAGTTCAGGACATACGCAATAAGCCTGCATGTTGCAGCAGGATGGGCTTAAAACTTAGGCAAAAACTCTAATTATCTTGCTTGACAACAACTGGAAAAAAGCAAGACAGAACAAGGCCACCATTTCTCTAGGTCTCTCCCCAAGTGCAGTCCTCCAGCTGAAACTATGGAGGAGCTTTCCAAAGTACAGCTCAGTGGACAGGTAACACAGGGGTATGTGGTCTATAGCACTAGCTTTAGAACCAATTTTTTGGGATGATCCAAATCCTCCAAGGCACCCAGAAGTACTATTTCTGTCATGCAAATCCATGTTTTTTTGTGAGACAGGGTGGTATTTAGCAAATTATAGCTCTTATTTTACCTTTTAAATGTAAAAATCTGAAACAGCTAGTAAAAAATATAAAAGTTGGCATGTTATACATTACCTTTCCCAATGACTACAAACATTTGGATCATCTGGATTTAGGGACAGAGTAGTTCTAAGCAGAAAACACAGAATAAAGCCTTTTAGAATCCGCTTGAACAGCGTATCTGCCATCATTGTTGTATCTAGATAAAGAAAAGAAAGTATAGCCATTAAAGACAATTTTGAAGAAAACATCCTTCTAGGCCTTTTCATCCCTGCTTTTGTGCAAATCCACATACTGTGGAGTTATTTATAAACTGAAATACTTGAAAAAGCAAACAACTAAACAGTAAAATTTTTTATAATTACAAATGCAGTCTAAAAGGAATTTATACGTTTAAACCTACTAAAACCAATTAATTTGATGATTTAGCTACCTGAGATATCGATAGCCCCAATCATTCTTCCAAAGAACATTTCTGATACTGATCATTTTTTTGCCTGGCTGTCTGCACCAACAGAATAAATAACTGAAGTATTAAAACAATCTATTTTTCCATTAACCTATAGGCAAATGGAAGAATACTCAAATACCCCCTTTGATTCATTTAAATGAGTTTTACACATGTCAATATATTAGGGTAGATCTTGAGACATATGTTTATTACATGACTGAAGGAAAATCAATTCCCTTTTCAAGTCTTAGATGGGGAATCACTTGGAGTGACAGAGGTCAACATATTGGGTCACATTATGCAGAACACTAAACATGAAATAAAAATACTTGCATTAAAGTTGGAAATAGATTGTATAAAATTAGATGTGGTCTCTTCACCATCTTACAGTTCATCTATTCAGTGTACCAACTTATACCTGCTTATTGCTCACTCGGGGATTTGAAACCAAAGTCATGGTGTTTGGCTAGAGGTCCCCAATGACATCAGTCAAAAATACAAAACAGTTAGGAAACACACAGCTGCTTCTAAATGTAACTGCATCAGAGGTGTTAATCTGTTAAACATTAAGTCAGTAAAAAATATTTTTAAAACTCCATTTCAGGCATTTACATTGTCACATAATCCGCCATTCAAATCAAAAGTCCCAGAAATGGTTCTTGGCAACGAGATTGCCCCAAAAATAGATTGAATTCTCATGTGATCATCTAAAAACCACATGGCTTATTGCCTCATGGTCCAGAACAGCAAAAGGGATGTTAAGGGGTTTGCTCTGCATGGCACTGATATACAGCCCAGCATAAAGAAGTCATCACAAAGCAGAATGAACAGCAGAGTGATAGCCAGGAAAGCTGATCTGAAATTACCTCCCGATTCAAAGCCTTCTTAGCTAGTTCAAGGACACCCATTGCCTTTAGTGGATTCCAAGTCAAGTTCCCAATGGGAATAATAGCTCATCTTTTAAATTATTCCTAGAGCTCTGCTAAACTCGAAGATAGGTCTTAAGCCATGTAAGTCGTATTAATGTTAATTAACATGATTTAATGTTAATGTTCCTCATGAAACGGATTTAAGTCTATGAGTGACCATTCTCTACCTGCAGGCTGTTTCAAAGTCCCATGGCAACAATGCAAAAGCTTACTCTGGAAATTAAGTGGGCTGATGAGACAAGGACATGAGAGGTAGCTCTGTTTATTGAAAAGACATTTGCTATACTTCTCCTAGACACTACTTCCTCCATGGAGGAAGTGTCTTGAATGGCTGACCTGCAAGTGCTCATGGGACAAAAGATCAACAAACCTAATGTTCAAAATCTCAGACTTTGTCTGAGAGTAGAATCGAACTTTCTTTTAATGTAACATGTACCAATAGATGTGAACTACCCAAGTATGAGGCTCAACAAAATGACAGACAGCCCTTTAATAAAAATATCTTCAAAAAATGCCTTTAATGTATTACACTAGTTACCATTAGAACAATACCAAAGTACAGAGGATAAGTTTTTCTGAGCACTGTATTTATAGGTTGCAATTTACCCCCTTTCTTAATACTCTACACCTTTGGTACATGGCAAGACTGAACAAACAGGACTAGAAGAAAGCCTGCTTCTAATCAACAGAAATGGTCAAAGCAAGAGCAGGGCAAAACTGCTTGAGGAAATACAATCCTTAAGAAAGGGGGGTTTTCAATCAAAACATAGTTCTGTGCTCAGTTTGTTAACTCCTTCAGAACATCAACTGCCTGAGTTTATCCCTAAATTAATTAGAGGCAGAAAGACAGCCTGACTTCTACCTAAAGAAGTTTTTGCATTTAACGAAAGCAGCCCTATATTTGAACTCTATAGTTCTCAGAGATCTCAATTTGTTCTTAAGAAAACAATGTATCAGTTTTAAACCAAACACCAAATCATTATTTATAAGCCTTTATAGCACACAGAACATTTGTTTGCAATGTATTTGAAAGAGGTTCAAAATTGTTTTCTAAAATTCTAATGCTAATGCTATTTTGTTATCTGTTTATAAATGAACTGCTTTGTGCAATTAATTTTCTAACTTTTTAAGTCAGATCGTATATCAGAAACATCCAACTCTCCAAATACAGCAGAACCTCATTCATCTCAAGTGTCTCTTTTTCTAACTCAAATGAAATATTTCACTTTGATCACTGTTAATAGAAAAGACCTCATACCAAAATGGAATGGTTGCTATTACAAGATTCAGAATAAAACTCTAAAAATAGGAGCACATATATTAAAAACCAACATCAAAAAAGAATCCAGTAATGACATCTAATACACTTTTTTTCCCAGCTTTTATTGCTCACTGTAATACATACTACATTCCTGCATTGCATTTAATGTTTCGAACATATTTTCCAAGGCAGCAGCATCAGCTTTCAGGGGGACAATGCCTGTAACTTCATCAAAGAAATAGCAAAATTATATAAACATTTCCAGTGTCTGTCACTGCCACTCTCCCGAGAACAGGCAGCCTTTTGAGCTTAGCAAGAAAATAAATGACACATAGGTCCTCTGTGCAATCCCTAAATGGACTCTTAACTTTTTGTCTTTCTAGGCCTGATTTTTCTATTCAGGAGTGCAAGAAGTCAATTTAGGTGCAATTTGGCAAAAAAGAGGGTCTTTCAATCCAAAATACTATCCGGTGATTTTTCCGCAAGTGCCTCACTCTCCGTTAATCATAACTGATTAGGTTAAGTATCTGTTACTCATTAAGCCATTTTCACGTATCTTGCTCCTTTTTGAATATTATTTCAGTATTTTGCCTACTATATTGATACAGGTCGCTGGTTCCATCACAAAAGAAAAGAAACACACTTTCACTGTCAAGCCCCAAATCTTTGCTGTAGAAAAACTAGTAGGTGGCAAGTCATTGATATATTTGTCTGTGGATTCACTTAACAAAATTCTTTGTTAAGGGAACTGTGCTGGGGTTTGCAAAGAGATGAGAAGATGTAGACAATCCTTTAAACTGGATGAAGCACATGAAAGTGTGGACAAAAGCAGGTTTGTTACTCTCTTTTGCAGTTTGTACAATATAAACTGAGGAAGACAGTACCCCACAAGATTACAACCCACATGCAAAGAAAATAGGACCCCAAAGAATCCTTGCTGGGTGAGGCAAGTATCCTCTGAAGTTTTCTCTAGGTGTTGAGGACCTGGGTTTGGTAATATTCTTGTAAAAGAGGACTAGTGTATACTTTGAATGGCTGGAAGAAAAAGGAAAAACAAAAACAAAAACAAAACCACAGATTCAATTTCTCCTCTGCTTCCTTGCATGACAGACTAGAAAATTTAACTAAAAATGACCATTTGAGAATTTTCCTGTTCATGGGCAGAAGTAACAGAACATTTCATTTTGACATTTCTGTCATAAAATATTTCATAACATGACTTTGACATGAAATTCAAACAGAATTTCCAGTCCATGACAGAATTCTAAATTTAATGCTTTTCTCTCAATTTGGGATTAAGTGGGTTCTGAACTAGGCAACAAAACCTCATGTGCTGTCCAGCTGTTATTAGGGAAAACATCTACAGAACTGTCTTTCATTAGGACGCAATGTTCTTAAATCCTTGTATACCTTTGAAGATCATTCCTTTAGATGTCTAAATGTATATGCAGTCGATTAACCTAAGCTAAATTTTTCCCACAAATTTTGATGCAATGTATTTAACAAAGAGCCATGTTAAAAAGACTTACCTCAAAGTGCTAAAAATTCCTAGTGGATCCTGTTTTTACAGACTATCAGCACATGAAGACACACAGCACATTAACAGGATGGCAGAAGAAAGCTCTTCAGAAGTTGCTTGGCCCTGTGAGGAATCAATTTGAAAAACAGAAAACATAGGGAGTCAAAGATAGTGTGTTTGGGGGAGTAGAAACAAATTAAGACAGAAAAGAGATAAACCACTCCAAATGATTACATATCATAAGATAATTGTGCTATATCAGACCGAAGACCACTATCCTGCTTTCAGCCATAGCAAGTACCTAGGAAAGAGTGTAAGGTGACTGCTGAGAGTAACACATCCTTTTTAAACCTTTCTAGCTTCCAGCAGTTTCCAGCTTTGTGACTTCTTCTGCCACAAGTGGTATCTTTGTGTTTAATCGCATGTGATGGATTCTATTCCAATAATTTGTCTAACAATTTTTGGTCCACTAAAGCATAAATTTCAATCCCCTAAATTTAAATTTTAGTGCCAATAACATCCTGTGATGGTCTCACATTTCAGCCATGCACTGTATGAACTACTTCCTTTGTTTTTCCCTCTGCCTCCTCAATTTCATTTGACGCCTCCTTGCTCCTCTGTTAGAAATCAATCATTGATTCTCAGACTTCATTTCCTATCATTTCCTATCATATAAACAACTTGCTTTTTCTGCTATAATATCACAAGAGGAAAGTTCAGTTTCTTTCAGGAAGTTTGATGAAAGACCTTGCAAAAGCCTTCTGGAAAGCTAACTGGATCTTCTTGATCCACCTGTTCACTTCAAAGAGCTTTAACAATTTATGAAGCCTTTACAAAGCCATGTTGATTCTTCATAAATGTACTATATTTATCAAGAGGTTCCCTAATTCTGTTCTTAAGTATAGTTTCTACCAAACAGGAAAATCTAGGTGCATCAAAATTAAAATGTATTCTAGTATTTCTGTATGAGCAATTGAGGAAAATGCAAGAGAATAGTGTTAAGCCAGAAAAAAAAAAGTTGGATTTCACTGAAGAAGCATTAAAGTGACTGAGTGTTTGCTGATTACACTATTTCAGTCTCTAAGTAGTAGCAAGCTTCCAACAAGCTGCCCTCTGTGGCATTCCTCCTTCTCATCCCATCTGAAATTTTCATGATAGTTTAGGCAAGGGATCATTTAAACACACACTTCATTTGGCTCCACATCAGATTTTGTTAGAAACAAGCTGTTACGAAAGCTAAATGAGGCCATGAGTTTCAAAACTGATCAGGATTTTTTTGGATGTCTCAGTTTATGATTAATAACTTGAGATACCATGAAAGGGCTAAATAATACACAGAGCTCAGAATGCATGCTAAGAAGCAGGTGGTTTTAATTTGGGCAGGCAAGAACTAAGCCACTCAGACTCACTAATCACCTCTAGAAATTGTTGCCACAATCAAAAGAAATATTGCCAATGACAGGTTGTGGTTTTGTTTTGTTTTTAATGAAAATTAAAGCTGTTTTAAACAGATAAACACTTCCAGGAAGGCTCAGGTACTGAATACGAAAGCACTGACAATGTGATTCTTGTCATCAGAGCACAGAGAAATTCAAGTGATAGAAGAACTAGCAGAAACACCAGACTACACATTGGTTTTCTGGGTTCCCTCTACTGACATCTTGCACGATTAATGCAGGAAGATAGTAGACAAGAAGCTGCTTTTGTTAAAAGATAATATTTCACTTAACAGGTTCTATTTAAGCCTCTATGAGTCACTGTAATGAGGGCAAATTATTATCCCTTATATGCAGGGCAAAACAACTGGTCTATAATTTGTGCTACAAAACCCATGCTGTCAGTCATATATTCAGCTTTTCCATGTTCTCCCTAACCACTGCTCTCTAAGGCTTCCATGCACCTCCGCCTGTGATTTCAAGAAGGCAGTTCAATAGCTGGAAATACTTGGAATAGATACAGGAGTCACTACTATTCACAAGTGTCCCTGACACCATTACTAGACACGTCTCCTGTCACCAGGAGGTGACACAGACAAGGGGAGAAACACAGCTGACCAGGACAGCACAACTGCTATTAACTTTCAGCAGATTTCCTTCACAGTATCCTGTAAAGGCTCATGGCACAGGACCAGTTTGTACAGTTCAGTTCCTTGAAGAGGCCAATCCCAGCAGTGGCACAAGCTAGGGCCTACAGACCAACAAGATGTACAAAACTAGGAACTTTCTTACCTTACACTTGAGTTCATACAATGGAGACAAGCTTGTTCCTTGTCGTAGCCATAACAGCAATGCCAATAGACATAAGCAGGAACCTTAACTTTTCAGGATAAAAGTATTCTATGCTCTCTGTGAAAGTTAACCATGCTCCTCTGCTACTCAACCACAGCGCACGTCTGAAGTTACATTGAATGTTGGGGATGAAACAAATTAAACAATTCTACGGTATTTTCTGTAGTTAACATGACTTGGGAAATAAAAGAATAAAAGCAAAATCTAGACATTTGCACCGTTTATGGGGAAGTCATCAAGGAAAAGTATGAAGAGCTGAATCCTGAGTCCCGTTTGCTGAGTCTTAGCAGCAGTCACCTCTGCTACATCATTCAGTGAAGTAGGTGCTGTTCAGTACAAATAACAGAACTAATTCCATTTCCCAAGATGTAATTTTAGAGGCTTTCTTTTAAAGACTTGATAAATGCACTGGGGTCCTAAGTGCTAGAGTGCTCTCATGACTCTCCCTTATATTCTTTGAACCAGTTGTTCAGTTTTCCAAAACTGGCTGGGGGGCTGATTTTAATGGGAACTGAATGTCCAAACTTCTTGAATTGCTAGAAGTTTCTAAGCTCTAAAATATATCAGTATGAGTTGCAATTACTGCAGTGAACATTGTTACAGTTCCACAGGTATCTTATGAAGTCTGAAGATCTGCTTCAGTGCTAAACACTCATATAAGCTGACTTCCACTGGAGTCATTGGGAGCTTGGCTAGAGCAAAGCAGAAATAAATAATGAAGTAAGCTCTTCTCAATCTATCACGTGTTATTTTTGGAAGCTCAGGATTGTTCCTTTGGTGCTCTCAGAGGAAAATTGGGTCAAAATACCACAGAGACATGCCACTAGGCAAGCAATCTAGGCAATTAGTTTAGTTACGGGTAATGAAATATGTTTATTAAGACAAAGGCTGGCACATGTGTCTAGGATTCAGAGGACCTGAGTTCAAATCATACTGTCAAAGACTTAAGGCCTGACACCAGATTAGCAAAGTTAGCTAGACTGAGGTAGCTCAAATTCCACCCAAGTTCTGCATCTAGTCTCTTCTGTAGGCTAGCTCTGAGCCTTCAGAGGCACCTAACCACCATCCACCACCAGGCTTTGAAACTTCAGGGGAAATTTAGGACATACAGTTTCTCAAAGTCTCAGTATCTTCCACAGAAAACAGGGTAAGATGAATGACCAACCTGCCAGGTGCTTTAAGAATATGTATATTACAAACTGAAAAGTGATTAGATACTGAAGCAACAAAGTATAAACACATTTGGCATTATCCATCCAGTCTATGAGATCAACATCAACACACAAAGAAATGCAGACACTTATTTTATCAGTACTTACACAAGCTCCATATCCATGCACACTTGTGCAAAGCACAAGCACCAATCCAAAAAGCTTCATTTTTTCATTCAAGATTCATTACAATCTAAATTTCTTTTTCTTAACAGTTAATCAATAGTCCAGCAGAAATATAATGAAAATATTACATTACCAACACCTAAAAATGCTGCTGAAATAGTGCCCAAAAACAGATAATTGCTGGCTCCTTTCCAGAAAGGTCAGCTTGGAAAAAAATTATCTGTGATTTTCTGCCCATAATTTTGTGCTTTTACTCAACTACCAGTGTAAAATTGGAAGCCAGCCCTTTGAACATTTGGCCCTTTAAGTTATTAATCCAAACTCAAGTCCACTGAAATGTTATTGTTCCTTGTAGCGCCTAAGCCCTGAACTATCTTCCAAGCCCTGCCAGTAGGACAGGGAGATGGCTGACATTCCACTGGCACTTTCTGCCAAAAGCAAGTTGGTGTTGGCAGGCTTTGAAGGCAAAATCCTGGTACTCTGCAGTATTTCAGCAAAAGACAACCTCCTGCAAGAAATCCTCCCGGGCCAGTCATTTCTGAACCCTCTGAATTAAAACATGGTAAACAAGAGAAGTCAGAAAGAACCACTTTCTGAATTTGCTTGCTTAACCTTCCTACTCTGATGTCCCCATCTAACCATTGCCATAAGGGGACAGTAGAGGAAGACAGCCGGTGCTGTAGCGTCCCCAGTACTGATCCCAGGCTTCTTGCATAGTGGAATTTTAAGGCTGCTGAAACTGTGTGGGGAGACACATTCTCTACTGATTTAACAGTATATTTATATTTACTATCCCATGCATATTTCACATATCCCTTCACATACAGTACTTCAGAAGAGAAAGTAAGCTGACACACATCAAAAAGCTGATCTCCTGAGAACTCAAGTTAGCTTGCTTACATATAGCCACCCACCTAATCCATGTTCAAGATGTCAAACAATTACAACATATGCTTCCTTAGACATTTAGAGCAACAAAGACCTTGTATCCCCAGAACACCGAGGATAAATAAAGCAACCTAAGTGTTACAGGCATGCCCAGATGAGGAATGGTATGTTTCTAAGTATTTAGCTAAAAAACCCCCATCATTTATTCCAACAGAATTTTATTACAGCATTTAAAGAGTGCACATGAAGTTGATCTGAAAATGGGAGTAACAAGCAATGAAATACAAGGATGTTCAATATACATGCAGTCAAATAAATTATGATTCTGTGAAAGTGCTGTGAAAGTCAGAAAAAAGCGCACTGTTTGAAAATATAGAATATCCTTTATGGTTACATTTTAAAAAATTACTTCTATTTGTCAAGAACAATTGGCCCTTTCTTTTTGTCTTCATTTATCTCAGAGGAAAATAAAGTGAAACAAACAGCAAAAAAAGTCCCAAGTAGAGTGAACAGCTGAGCCAGGGACAAATTAAGTAACGCAGATTGATGGCTGTTGATCTACAGCAGCACTATCACATCCCAATGCTATATCTCATATTTCATTTAAAGACTCGGCTTTTCTTTTCCAGAAACTGCGCAGTGTTTATGGAAGAAGGCTGATTTGCAAGCCTTGGAGCTGCACTGAGAAACCAGATTCGTTTTTTCCAATTTGGCTTTAAAGTTGGTGAATGCCTTGAAGTTTTAAGGTAGTAATCCAAATAAAATGAAACTGAACACTGGAATAAAATGAATACTGAAACTAAACATGTATTTTCAAAAAATGCTGCAGGCAGGGCAAAGCTTTTTATCTTCAGTTTCTTCCATAAGACAATAAGAAAATAATGTTTGCTTCCTACGCATCTATACCTTTACTAATCCCACTGGTCCAGTAACATATATCTTCATCTGTTCCCTGGGTTTTCCCAGTGCTTTATCATCCCTGTCAGTCTCTGTTACAACAGCACTCAGATGTTCTCTTCCTGTATTCAATTTCCCTCTCAGCCTCTTGAAATTTTTAACTTCATAACTATTAAAAACATTGACTGGCCAATACAGAGTATAACTTTTTCTATTAATGTCTGCTAAACAGAAGACAAATCTTAAATCAATTTTTAGATTTCTAATGGCTTAAGAATTAGAGCGGCCACTTAAAAACTGCCAGTTTCACTTGAAATACGAGAGGTTTCCTCAGAAGCTGCAACAATCCTTCGTGCTTTCCTGTGCTTCTTACAGGGCGTATCTGGAACACTATCAATACTGGAGGAATAGTATTTGGTTCAATCATGTCAAAGCTAAAAGCCTAAAGTCAGGAGTCCGTGTAATTTATCTGATTTTCAGAGCACACACAAATACCTCTATGTGAGAATCAGGCCAGTTACTTAGGTGCCTACGAATAAGCTCTTAGGTTTAGGCATCCAACATGGAAAGCAGGCTGAACGGATCTGCCCTTCTCTAGGACAGAAAGCTGAGGCCATGAAGAAGGTCATGGTGTGTGAAGAAGGTCATTGCAATTACTGCTGGTCACTGCTACGAAGGGACATGCTGCAGAATTACTGCTTCACAACTATCCACCAGCTGGTCACATGTGCTGACAAGAAGGCACATACTCTAAGTGCCTAAAGCTAGTCTCTCAAAACACCTCTAAAGAAAGCTCAGGATGCATATTCAAATGTAACGCCAGGTTTATATCCTAGCAAAGGCCTGGCTCCATGTCAAGTCAAGACTCAGACACACATCAAATCCCTTTCCATGCCTTGATTCCCCTGTGAACCCAGCTGTGGACCAGAAAAGGGGAGTGCTGTGCCTACCGGGCTGACTGCGGGGCTCAGGAATATAAGTCACTTCAAGAAGCAAAGTATCTCTGCAATCTAGACTTAAACTTGCATCTCTCAACCACCCACCACTGACTGTAGACCTTAAAGCTGTATAACCAAAGACAGTCACCATGAATAATCTTCATTCAGCTACAGAGCAGTAGCCAACTGCACCTTCACTAAGATGGGTCTCAATGGGTTAAGATGGGCAATAGCAGCATCTGCAAATGCTCTTTCATAACATCCAAGTCTTACACTTCTGTGCCGGTTTTCTCCTCCGTGCAGAGCAGAGAGAAGAGGAAACTGCAGCCAAAATTCCCAGCAGATCCAAACAGTCTCCCAAAATATCCTCACCTTTCCAGGAACCATCACAGACACTGTTAGAGCAATAGCTGGAAAGATAAATGAGAACATGACCCCAGACTTATTTAATTTTACATCACTATGCAAAGCTCTTGACTCTGCTGTCTCCATGACCTACTTTATCTATTGTTTATTTCTTTCTTTTTTTTTTTCCAGGAAATTGTTCATTAAGGATAAAAGCACCTGGCTTCCAGTAACAGAGCACTGTGCAAAATATCTGTCATAAAGTCGAGAAAGAAACATTCATAAATATATCAAAAAGAGCAAAGCCACAAAGAATTGAGGGGCTGCAGGGGACTATCTCAGGTTGAATGAAAGCAAAGAAGATGTAAGGGCCAAGGTCTCTACTGGTGTAAATGGCTGAACTCCACTGAGTTCACTGTGCCAGTTTGTATCTAGAGAGAATTTGGATCTACCAGCTCAGTCATCAAACACAGATGGTACTGGAGCTACTCAGGTTAGAGCTAGTATTTTCTTTCTGGCAGAAAATCAGTAGCTAGAAAAATCACTATGGACAAAACCAGATCTGAATAACTGGTGCATACTACTACCTTGCCTTCCTCTTCCCCCTCCTAAATTTGGCACTGAAAACTTATTTAACTACTTTGAGAAAAAATGTTAATGAAAATTATAAAAGAGAGAGAGTTTATGGGGTAATTTTAGGGCTTAACTTCCATCATTTTACAGATGTACTAATCAAGTTTTTTCACAAAACAAATACAGTTTTCCCTCTGCATTCTTCCCTCATCAACATCTTATATGTACCATCTGCTAAGTCTTATTACTGTGCCCTCCTCATAGCTTGCTCTCAGATCCACAGCACTCTGACAGTAGAGAAGAACACTTCCCTATGGGTGCTTTATTAACCCCTTTGCAGAGGCATAAAAATTGAAGCTTAAAAGTTGTTTTTACATTTTTTTAACTTAGTGTATCGTAAACTTAACACAGCTTACGCTGTGTTGAGATAACCTGAGCAAATATCACTTACATGTATGCTGCTAGAGAAAACCAAACATAACGTAAGTCCTCCTGTCCACAAAATAGGCACACAAGGTAATGGCTGGCAGGAAACAAGTAGTTCCCCATGTTCCTCTCCTCTCCTATCAGATACAATCTTCAGCACAGTAAAGCATAAGCTTTGAGACTCTTGTATTGGTTAGCAAACTTGTGGAAAGCTTGTATTTGTAAGCATGAGCTAATCTTGGTCTCCCTTCCAGAGCACAGCATTGATGAAGGTCTTCTAAGCTCCTCACAGACTGTTCACCTCCTTGCATGTACCCCTGTTCTTTAGGTATGTCCTGTGAGTCCTATTTCCCTCCTCAGCCATTTTTCTGACCTCATTATCTTCTAGGTCTTGTTATCTTACACACTGCTGCCAAACCCCCCTCTGAATAATCCTGTTTAAAATTGTATGGGGACTTCTTCCAAAGATCAACAACCACTTTCCACTTCCCCTTCACAAAACTCACTTCAGGCAACTGCATCTCTATTTGTTTAAACTGCAACTTACACTAAGTCCGTCTCCAAGGGAACCTGTGCAGTTTCTAGGCTCTTAGCTACAACTTCTAGCATCTGCTGGGACTCCAGGTATGCCATGCATTGCAGGGTGAACGGTCACAGTCTTATGATTTGATGATCCGTCCTTCACCACAGAAGAAAACACTTTTCTCTGTGCATGAAAATGTTTAAACTTTAAGAACAGTGGAAGCAAGACTGGTGACTGTAAACTCTCTTCTTGCCACTCATTAGAATCTTACTAGCCTGCACATTACTGATCTATCTTAACCACCTTTTCTTCTTCCTCCTGTCTTTCATCACACACAGCATTGCTTCCTTTCATGGCATTCCTTTCTTCAAATAGGGAGAAGCTGAACTATAACTTACCTCTTCCTAAACCAACACTTTACATGACTTACTACTGTTATACCTGTGACATACAAAGTTGAAGATGTTCAACAGGTACGTATGAGCCAACTCCTTGGGACAGAGTAATCCCTGTCCAATTAAACAACTGACAGCCACAAGGATAAATAGACATAAATACAGCACAAAAATATTTGAATAAATCATCAATTACTGTTTTATATCCTGGACTGTTCAAATAACTCCTGACTTGCTCCTTTCACTGATTCTTGAGGACTATGTTGATAATACACTTTGCAATATCCTTTCGATTTTCTACCAAGCAAACAAGAAGATGAGAGTGTGTACTGGCTTTCTTCCACATAAAGATGGAATACAGGGTTTGAATTTCCCTACAACACCCGTGCTTCCAGGCTTGTGATTGCTGCCCTGTTCTGAATCCCCCTAGGAGAGTGGGTTGCAAGCCAAAACAGTACATGTGTCTAGACTTCTGGCCCTATGCTCTGCACCTTGGAAATTATTTACCTTGTTCTGTCTTAAGGCATTCTTACTTCACTACTTGTTTCAAAAAAAAGTCTCTGATATGAACCAGGAAAATAAAGCTAGTCTTGCAATCCACGCACAATAGCAGGAACCAAGAGTTGAGGTCTCAGGCATTACAGTGATGAGTGCTAAAGAAACAAGTAGAATAGAATAAATCAGTATTGTGTACCAAACTCGTCAACCAAGGGCCATGTGTACACTCTGAGCTGTCCTTGCCTCAGCCTTGCCCCTGGTAAAATGGAACAAGTCTTTCTTCCCAACATCCTATTTCTGACTGTCTTTCATAGAAGAAAACTAGATGTAAGTGTACAGTGTAATGGTTAACTAATAATCTTTTATTATTTTTCATAACTTATGCTGGCCAGTCTCATCTACTGAGGAATAAAACCCCTTCATCCTATGCCAAAGTAGACAACAGATACAAATGAAGTATGGGGATATGATGTGTTTTTGTTGTTTGTTTGTTTAAATTTGGAGCTCACCCACCAGCCCAGTCATTCATTTTTTCAGACTGATTCAATTCTTTTATTTGCTGACTAGCAAGTCAAACATCAGGTGGGAGTAGGAATGAGTAGGTGGGAACCAGAGCAGTCAGAAACTCTTAGAATGTTACTCTAAGAGCTTGAACATATGAAATTGGAAGCTGATTTTGAAAAAGAAGAGTAAACAGTTCTCATTTTTTCAGACACTTTTTTTTTAAAAAAAGAAATATTGACTCTGACAGAGTATTTAATTATCTTTAAGTTCCTCCTCAGAAGGATTTGGTCAAAATATCCCCTTCAGATCTTATAACATCTCAATGAAAACAGTCACAAAAAGGCCAGCTGGAAATATGGATATTTAGCTCTAAAAGATGTTCACACTTTGCAATTTAAACAAAATATTTACTAGCGATGTATCACTTTATTATCATGAATTGAGAGTAAATTGAGAGTAAATTGAAATTTCATGCAACTGAATAGGCTAATTACATACACAGACACATGCTTTAAAAACTAGGCTTTTCATGTTCTTAAGTATAAGCAATTAAGGGTAAGAGTAACATTTCATGATTATGTCATTGATCTAGATTCCTTTTCATTTTCCTATGAAAGCACTTACATATGTGTCTTACATAAGACACATCTGAGGTTGCTCCTGTTTCTCAGATCTGCATTTGTTCTAATCAAATATTCACCTCAAGACTTGGCAGGGTTTTTTTTAGTTTTTACCTTCACATGAAATTAAAATTTTGAAAGTCTGGATCTATCATTAACTTTGAAGAAAGTACTAAAAACTCATTTAAAAAAAAAAGTCACAGAGAGCTATGGGAAATTCTGTATTAGGCTGGCCTACTAATTAAAATCAACTATGCCATATTACTTCCAGTGTTCAAAAGTATCCGCCTACAGATCTAAAATCTTTTCAGAATGATTAAAATCAGGAGTAAAAAATCCCAAATCTCTTTCCTCTTTCATGTGGAGCCACACAGAATGCACTTTTTCAGATTTCAAAGTCCATTAAAACATCACCTTTGAAAACAGATGCACAATCAGGCCCAGAAGTGATTTATGCAAGCAAGATGCTCAGAACTGCCAGGAACTTCTCATGTTCAAAGTACCCCCAGCAGGCTCAGTTAGGTCCAGTTTGTATCACATATAATTAGGATTCTTCAGACCATAAAATCAATAATATAATTAGTAAATGTTATGTTGTTTCTCCGAATCTTGCTACAACTTATCTGTCTTTGATCAAGCAGAGCTGACTGCTAATGACGTTTAACGTTAATTAATGAAAATACATGTGATAAAAAGTTCTTTGGAAAATTATCTAATTATGTACCATTAAAAATGAAGTATGTAATAACTGTAATTTATGTTCATATCAATGACTATTGTTAAGGAGACTCTAAGAAGCCATTAGGATTACAAGTCATCTTTAGCTACACTTACTCTTGCCTTACAGAAACAATTTCTTGAGCTAGTGTGTGTACAACAGATGATCCAGTTCATTAATGAGTTATGTCTCATTTATAAAACCAAAGTCTGCAAGTAAATTCTTCCTCAGCTGTGGGACAGCACCAACAGAATATTTTAGGAAATCCACTTCTCTTTTGACAATGGATGACTGACAGCAAACCATCACAACTGTAGTTACTGACAAAATAAATAACGGAACCTGCAGAGATAAAGCATAGATTTCAAAAGAATCACTACAATCCTTAGAGAAGAATGACTACAGAAGGCCAAAGTATTTAATAATCTCATAGGAATGCAACATTTTGCTACCAATCACTCTGACTGTCCGAGAACCCAGCTAACGAGAAACATTTATATTTAAAAATATTCCAATTTGATGTAACATGTCCAAGTAAGTTTTCATGATTGTCAGGCACATGGAGAAAAGCAAAAGGAAATTTTTCATTATTATAAAATGCCGTGGGATTCACCAGAAACATTGTATCAGATTTAATATGTCTGTTTCTAAACTAGAAAGGAATGGTAGAATAAATGCATCATATTAACACCATAGGGCAGCTTCTATAGTTAATATGTCACGTCAATTAGCTCCCATTTCCCAAGACATTTTGCCTTTGATAATATATATCCTAATGCTCTTGCTTAATATTCACCACACATAGTAAATGAACCTCTGGGTTCAGTAAGACTATTCTAATACCAGAATCTGAGTATACACCTTACTTGCAACAACTTTTTCCAATACAGATGTGTAAAAAAAGAACGCTCCTCGTATTATGTCACTTTTCTCTCTAATAAACATAGAGAGTAGCTTAATATTCAGAAATTCTACATATTTTTACAGCAGCTCTATTAATTCCATCTAGGACATGCCTCCTTGTTCAGTGGCATGCTATTGTCAGTATGAGCAGGAAACACTGAACTTAAAAGTAAGCTAAGGTTTTCAACTATTCAAATTCCTAGGAAAAATAAGAGACACACAGAGGGGGTGAAAAATTATAATAATCTTGCTGCATGTCTAGCAGTTTGGTTTAGTTTGAAAAACAAAGTACGTAATTGCTGAGAGCAGGATGTTGGCTAAATAGGTGCCACTTGTACTTGCCCCCAGATGTGATGGAGCTGCCATGCTGTTCAATACAAAGTGATTAATGATTGCCTACAATCAGCCCTAGAAATCAATTGGCATTGAGTGACATAATGATTCTATGACATCATATAGCCTCACATCTGATGCTTGTTCTTGGACACATTTCTCCTCATGCTGCCATTTTTGGCATTGTGAGTGGGCTCAGAAAAATTATGGGCTTTATGATGTTCATGAATAAACAAGTTTTCACATGACAGAGGTTTCTATTTCGTTCTGCCAAATTTTACTTTTCTGTTCACTCATGACCCCTCCCCATCACCACCCCTCAGCATGTCAAATTCAACTGCATGAGCAGTGCATAGGAAAAGTTAAGTATTTAAGGTTCATCCTTTATTTCAATTAATAATTATGATAGACTATAGGAAAATCATATAAAGGAGAAAAGGAAAGAAGGTGCTACTGCTAGCAGAATTGCAGGTGTTGTGAGCCATGTAAATCTCTTTCTCAATTTCAGCTGTACCATTGTTGCACGAGCAGACCACTATTTTGTCACTATTTTTGGCACTATTGATAACAAGTTTTTCCAAAGCAACTGTTCTAAAGCAATTAATGTTTTTAAATGACCCCAAATGCCCACTTCCAAATGTATTTTAGGATGCTGTACATTGAAAGAACCAAAAAAAAGAAAGAAAAAGAGAGTGACAGCAGACCCTGAGGAATAAAGGGCAACTTCTTTAATCTCTGTTTGCATGTGATAGGTTTCTCCCTGACTTAATTACCATAGTGGCCTTCTTTACATTTGTTCAAGTTTAATTATTTTTTTTTAAATAAGGGGGACAGCAGCAATACATAACATGCTAAATGAAGTCTCGCCACTACCTTGTACAATGATTCTGACACTTTTGTCTCTGCATAAAAATACCTTACTGAATCAGTCCTAGAAGAGCATTGCACTTCATGTTGGCAGGTCACAGACGTCCTATAACCCATGCCTATAACAAGATCTCTCTTCTCATCTGTCACGTCCAAATTATAAACTTCTACCTTACAGCAAAGATTCATGTACAGTCCCTGACTGTACATCTTCGCATTTGTTCTACTAAATTTCTTGCTGCTACTCCAATCCACAAAATCATCCAGTGCTTCCTGTATCACAGTCCTGCCCACCTTGGTACTGAGAAGCTCATTTATCTCCTAGATTAAATATGGAGTACCATTCCAGCAAGCAAGGAACAGGCAAGAACTCTGGTACCTCATAGCTTTCACAGATGAAAATCCCATAAATGAGCAAAACCTTAGTACAGTCTACAAGGTCTCATGCAGTCATTTAGTGTATAACTTAAAATTGTAATAGGCCGTATCTGGAAGAAGGTTCTAATTCAAGCATTCAAGTTACCGAATTCTTCTTAATCACAACGCTGCCTTTTATCACCAGCACTTTACATCTAGAAAACGGAAACAGAATCTCTGGGTTCTGCATTCATATTAATTATAGGCTAAAAAGTATGCATTTCATGAAGAATTAGCTAGATGTTCCTGATTGAATATATAAAAGCAAAAGTAAGCTTGATAAATCTGCTCCTGTATTTTATTATTTGCAGCTCGCTTCACCATAAGTTGTACTAGTATAAACAACAGAGAATAGCTCCTGCATGATAAATAGTCTGTAAGTTTCTAAAAAAAAGTTCTTTGGTCCAGCTTGTAACATGTTCTTTTAGCACATGCATACATGCCCAGCACGGAACACCGGCGACCACAAACACAAGCAGTACAGTATAGGCTAGCATCTGCTAGGAAACAAGGCATCAGTTGGTGCATTTGAAGCAAATGATAGCTTAAGTCTTAGTAAAGATAGAACAACAACATAACTGTCAGAGCAATTTTCCACATCGCTAGTTTAACACCTGAACTATTGCTTATTTTTGCAACTGAACTATTCCCAGTTTCTGTCTGTTCTACTGTGAATCAACATCAGTTTTGAGCTGTGTCAAAAACAATGTTTGCCTGAAAGAGCCAAACATACCATGGCGGAGGTGGAGACTTAATGAGGAAACAGTAGTTCCTTTAATAAATAAATAAATTGGTTGGTTCATTTTCTGTAAACATCTGGGTTGTAAATAACTGTAGGCTTCATAGACAGTATAGCATTAGACTGCCTCTGACTTAATGTCATAAAGATTGTGTTATTAATGTTAATTTACTGCTACCACAATTTTCATCTTTGCATATGAATATAATCTTATAGTCTGTTACTAACTATTTCAGGAATGTAGCAGAAATGACAACATTCTTACATCTTCTATTTTTCACAAGAACAACCGGCAAAGCATCTCTACTTGTCAGGCATTTTTAAAGGTTTTTCATAGTTCAATAGCAGTGCACAAAGCAAGTTTGATTTCAAAATGAAAAAACAGACAACTTATTTAATATACTAATTTTCCAGATTCAAAACAGTTTAATTATTTCCATGGTCTAAGAGGACTCAAAAACAAATTGTGAGGTGTAAAAGAATAATTTATTTCCAATGGTTAATCCTTCAAAAGCCACAGGGCAAGAGACTCAGGATGTAAAAATCATTAATGGAAGAGTGATTGCTGAGTTTTATTCCTAGAAACAAAGAAATAAGCAGAAGCAGGTAAGTTCTGACTGACCTACTGTGCAGACTGTTGCTCTCACTGCAACTCTGAAAAGGCTCTTTCAGAATCTCATCAAACTACTGTGGTGGGAAAGATCAAGTTCAACTATAATTTTCTGTAAAATATTCTTTAAATTCTTTCCATTCACACTTTTCTACCTGATGTCTTTCTTCAAGCTATTTTGATTCATAACTGTTTTCATTTTCATTAAACTGTCCTCAAAAAACCAAGGGAATACGTTGTTCACACCACCAACTCTTCATTGTCCAGTTATGGATGGAAACACAAGAAGAAAAGCAGGCAGTGAGCAGCTGACACCTAACTACAAAGCCTGGGCACGTAGTGAAGATCCACTTCCCACAAGGAGCATATACAAGAGGGTGAAATCGCAGCCCCTAGCAAAAATACTAGCAGACAAGGCAAAGAAAGCACCAACTGCCAATTCAACCTCTAAGAAAAACAAAATATTCTTACAGAAGTCTAAAGCTTCCCACAGCTGGGCAGGTTGGAAGCCAGTTCTAGCTATCCTCATTACTGATACAGAAAACACGCTCACTCCATGACCTTGCAGCATGTGGATTTTGGCACAGAATCTTAAGGACACTTTGTGTCTACAGATTTGTTTGCAAAATATTATGCAGAAGAAATATAGCTATAATACTGGTAACATTAACTTGTTTTCTTTCACCTTACTAATAAGGAATCCTGTAGAGTATTGAAAATAGCAAGCTCACATATATGAAGTATTTCTCTTTCTGATGTGCGTGGTAAGCCAAAAAGTTATTAGGCACCAGGCCAGCAGGAGGAAACAGGCACAAATGAATGAATGAGAGTAGAGGTAATTGTAGCACTTATTTGGATTAGATGCAGATCACCAATGAACTCCTTTGCCACTTGTTTTCTCCTAAGGGAAATTTCACTTTCTCAGCTTTAATTTAATCATGGGGAAAATATGTCAAGTATTGATTGTAACTAGAAACTAAAGTCTTCTACAAGCATGTTCACATTAACACTATCACTCAGACATGACCTGGAAGAAATCCTCTGTTTGCCTTTTTTCATCTTGATTCCCACTTCTTCCAACAGATTGGAAGAAGTCTTCTGTCTTCTACAGAACAGCATGTTCAAGCTTGTAAACATCAGTTTTGGTGATCAGGAAGTCCAGGAGGGAATTTGTTAAAACCGTAAAATTTATGTTGCTTGTGATGCTAAGCATAACTAAAAGACACATCTTCCAGTCATGAAAGCAGAATACAATAAAGCCTCTAAGGAAGTACAGTCAAGTCTAAAAGTAGGAGAATTTGGCAGAAACACTCATGAAAATCCTAAAATGGTGCTGTTTGTTCATGACCCTTGAGAAACAAAAGCAAAGAAACAAGTGATGCATCTACAATGCATTAGATTGCAAAGCAGGAACAGGAAATAAATAGCTGGGAGATTTCTAGAAATGACCCTCTGCCACATCCTCCGTACCTGCTCACCCCAGGTCACACTCTCCAGCCTTTAGTCTTTTGTCTGTTCCAGATCACACCACTGTCACATTTTGAAACTCATCAGTATTAGAGAAATGTGATATGTAGTTTCAATTCCCTGAAAAAGTTCTCAAGATTACAAAAATTTCCCATTCTAGTACAAAATGAATTCAGACCTTTCAGAGGAGAATAGTGAATGCCTTTGTCACACACCGATGTTATAGTAGTTTATATTATATAATAGCCCCTAAATTCATTTAGACAGGCAGAAGTTCAAAACCCTGACCTGAATCTAGAACATGTATTTGAAACAGTTCCCTTCCAAATGTCAGCAATTTGGGATGCACAGCCTTTCTCCTTTTGACCAGAAAATCACTCGTCAAAATGAGTACACATGCTCTGACAAAAAGCTAGCTTCATGTATTACCGTCTTCTGATCAAGAAAACGTTACCAATTACGTGTACTCATTCCTCATTGTGATCAGCCATCTTTGATTGCATCCCTACTCAGACTTCTGCTGTTTTCAGTGTGACAGACCTAGACGTGTATAGACCCATGGAAATCCACTGAGCAGAATTCGTCCACCCTTCTGCATGAGTTGCCTGATACCTCTCTGAAAAAATAGTTAATTCATTGTCCCTTGTTTTCTGCCCATCTGCTTCTTACTGATCAATGTCCTCTGGGGTATAAACCTCACACAGCTATAGGCTCTCTCTTGTAAAATCATTTTGTTCACAACCATTATTTTCAGTTACAGAAACATCTTCATTTTCATGATGCTGTTGCCTTTTGCAGGTCATATTGTATGACGTTTTTTGCTTTATCTGTATCCCTACATATCTGCAAGTCACAAGACTTATACCAAACTCAAAGAAAAAACAACCATATTTCCAGAACCTTGTTCTGTTGAACAAAATGCCAACATGTGATGCTCCTTGCTTCACTGAAGACATTCAACAGCTTAACAGTTCTGGTTAGACTAAATCTAATTTTACACAGTCTGTTTTTATACACAGGTTCCATTTGATTGGGAAAAAGCAGGGATTAACAGCATTATGCCAAACCTGTGGTTGCAAAATGCAATCTCTGTTTTCAGTAGCAGATGACTACTAAGCCTCATCAACAACCAAAAGGTAGTAAGAGAGTCAGCCTCAGCTAATGCTTGAGTCCCAGATACAAACAGACAGAAAAGTTAATGAACCCACAGACTATAACTAAAGGCACTCTCTCTACTGGTTGCAGTTCTTCCATGATGCACGATCTGCTCATCTCCCATTTTGACAATACTGCTATGAGCAGACCGTGTGAACACAGCCTGGAAGCATCTCCTGTAAGCCTTGGGCTTGTTGTTATAGAAGCTGGACTAGAATCTCTCCAACTACTTCTGCATGTTTCTCTATCTCTTTATTTAGACTGAAGATCACATCACTGGGTATCTTTGCAAAATAATGCTCCTATGTGGTGGTCTGGATAGACAAAAATTTTATGACACAGTGCATTAATCTAAGAAGTCGTTTTATCTTTTTCTTGTCTTCTGGGCCAGAAACGTTGCTGTCATCAAACTGCATGATTTGCTGTGACATTTCGCGCCCCATGCATTACTCTACTGCATGGGATTTACAGTTCTTGCTCCCGTTATGTCCAGCAACACTGGTTCTGTCCAAACCTACTCTGAGCTTCTGATTATGATATTCTACTCTTTCTCCAAATCAAAATGTAAGCTACATAGTCCTAATACACTCTTTATTATCCAAGTTTGTTGTATTTTCTTACCAAACACAGCCCCAAAGATACAAAATAACGAACAGCCTCACTCATATATTCTGATTGTACACAGACACACACTTGCTGGAAACTTCCTGGAATAACAAACATTTTTCTCCCAACCACTCCAGTCACGTATAAGTGGAAGAACTATAGAAAGTTCCTGAATGTTCTGCCCATGTTTTTGGTATGAGTTACTAAGTAGTGACATTGTTAAAGAGTTTAATGTTACAGCTTCACTGCTCCTCTAGCACCTGTCCAGTCAGTGCCTGACAGAAGCAGATAAATATATTTATAATACACAGCAAAGTGAATAACAAAGAGTTTATTTAGTTGTCTCTGACAAAACTGACAAGTTATAGCTGGCAGCTTTAATCAGCTCCCAGCTGAGCCTGGGAAATTGGAGGGAACAGAGTTCTGACCTTTCTGATGAATTTCTGAAGGAAGGTTAAAGTTTTGTTTACTTTTTTAATGGGAAGAGGTATCAAGTTCTAAGACCTTTGGATAAAAGGAAGATTGCTGTACAAAAGCATTGTACACCATATTTAACAAAGTAATTATTGGTTTATCTAAAACGGATTTTTTCAAATAAAGGGATATAGCCTAATGTTACATAGGCAAAAATGCCTATAAGGTTTAATGCCACAAATCACTACCAGATGCTGAAAATGTACTGGACACAATTTTCATGTCTTGAATGTGAAAAATGCTGGATATAGTTTAAAATTAATTTTTACAGGTCAGTGGTTCTTAAAAATCACCTTTTGTTTTTGGGTTTGGGTTTTGTTTTTTTATTGCAACAAGTATTCAGCTCCTACTCGATTCTGAAATACAGAAACTGTGATTTTTTCATGTGCATTTGCTTAACTGGTACAAAGACAACAAATGCAAGTAATGACTAATGAGTTGATCAGTTATTTCAAAGTAAGTTACAATTTATTATTTTGCAGTATGTATAAAATCTCTGGCATTGGTTTTAAAAACTACTGAAAACCTACTCTTTCAAAATCAAGCTCCTTGAAATCATGTCTGTGGATTGAGAGATCCAGCAGCACTTCTCCAAATATTTCACCCTATGGTTTATACCCCCTGCAGCCATCACCTAAACTGACACCACA
The DNA here is from genome assembly GCA_035590275.1 of Ibycter americanus. Taxonomy (NCBI): domain Eukaryota; kingdom Metazoa; phylum Chordata; class Aves; order Falconiformes; family Falconidae; genus Ibycter; species Ibycter americanus. The sequence continues at coordinate 5,595,392 of JAVJGI010000063.1, read as the reverse complement.
GGAGACTGTTCTTCTAGAAAGCCAAAACTGTTTTCTGATTAACAGTACTGTATCACAAAAGTATCTGCTCATGTTGCTACCTCGTGTCTACTCCGTATGAATGGCTGACACAGAGACATCACAAGAATTTAGGAAGGCTGGTGACTTGTAAATCAAGACCAATGAGAGTTTTGCAGTAAACAAACTGCAAACCATTTGCTTTTCTACAATCTAATTCACCAATCACTTTCTGTCCACTAACTAAAAAAAATGAACCCATAGCTTTAAATCACCACCATACATATACTCAAACACCTCCAAAGTTGTCTGCTGAACTAGTCACTATATAAGTTGCTGTATAATTTTTCAAACAACACTGAGGGAACTTAAGTATTGATTTTTGCCAGAACAGCATAGGATACACCTGAATGTCCATCAAAAACACTTGCAGCAGTAAAGTAGTTTCATGTTCTGGTTTGTTTTTTAGTTTCCTTACAGTTCTACTTCAACAACTTCTACTCGGTATCAGTGGCAGACATTGAAACTTGATTATAAGTCTGGGCCTTCCAGCTTATGCTCATTGTTCATATACCTGTATACAATGCTTAGATAATACTATATGTATATACATTATACATGTAAACTTGAGCAAGATATAACCAGTTCCTCATGACTGATGTCAGTGGAATTGTTCAAATGGACCATTTATTTACTGGGAAGGTGACAAAGAACCTCACTGATGTAGGAGTGCTTCCACGATTGTCATAATTGAGAGGTGCTGACTATAATTGCATCTTTTCTATTCTGACCTATTTGGTTAAGAAATATTTCAGAGACGTATGCTTTAATGGTAAGGGAAAATAGTATACACTTCCCTTGTGAGGTAAGGCTGTGCTATATTCTTACAGTGAAGGGATATGAGTATCAGGAGGTAACAGCACATGTAACTAAAGCACAAGTCCTCTGGTCTCAGAGAAAGGCTCCATTTCCTCAGCAGCAAGTGAATTATATCCTTACTGTAAGCATAAGACAACCCACACGCTGCTAAAAAGTTTTTATAAATTGTGATGGATGATAATTCTGTAGCCCCTTCTGTCCACTCCTGCACACTAATACAAAGATCAGCTCAAGAAATTAACAGGGAACATAGAAGCTGCATTAACAAAAAATAGATGTTTGTACTACTACAAAATTAATATGCTGCAATTGCAGATCTATAACCTCATTTAGTGGAGTTACACTCATGAAAAGATACAAACAATATTATTCATATCATTGTGGGGTATCAATCAAAACCATTCCCACTACTTAAAGCACAATAAAAATCAACAAGTTGATTTTACACCAATAAATCTACTAGAGTGTGTGTCAGAAATAATTTTATATTAATATATATTAAAATATATATGTGTGTATATATAATCAATATATAAATAATTAAGATTCTGCTTATGGTTCAAAGAATCCACATCTGGATATAAAAATGCTGGAGAATCAGAGTTTTTCCTAAGCTGATAAAACTCATCGTATTGTCACTATCACTGCAGTTTCAGAGTACCTGTAAAACTGAAAATATTACAGAACTACAAAATTGAAAATATTACAGAAAAATGTTACATTTAGTCAAAACAGCTGTCCAAGTAGTTCAGATTCTTTACTATTTACATGCTAGAGGCATGCAAGAGATCCTTGACTACCAAACAGTGGATATTTTTTATCATTTATATGAATGCCTGATTTTTCGTTTGAATTATGCCAAATGCTTGACCTCTGACATATTCATAGAGTCATAGAATAGTTTGTGTTGAAAGAGACCTTTAAAGTTCATTTAGCACAACCCCTCCTGCAATGAGCAGGGGCATCTTCAATCAGATCAGGTTGCTCAGAGCTCCATCCAGCCTGACCTTGAATGTTTCTCTGTGCCAGTGTTTTAATCAACCCTCATGGTAAAAAATGTCATCCTTCTATCTAGTCTAAATCCACCCCCTTTTAGTTTAAAACCATCACCCCTTGTCCAATTGCTACAGGCCCTACTAAAAAGTCTGTCCCCATCTTTCTTATAAGCCTCCTTGAAGTATTGAAAGGCCACAAGAAGGTCTCCTGGGAGCCTTCTCTTCTCCAGGCTGAACAACCCCAGCTCTCTCAGGCTGTCTTCACAGCAGAGGTGCCCCAGCCCTCTGATCATCTCTGTGACCTCCTCTGGACTCGCTCCAAAAGGTCCATGTGTCTCCTGTACTAAGGACCCCAGAGCTGAACACACTGCCGCAGATGGGGTCTCAAGAGAGCAGAGGGGCAGAATCGCCTCCTTCAATCTGCTGATCACGGTCCTTTTCATGCAGCCCAGGATACGGTTGACTTTCTGGGCTGCAAGCGCACATTGCCAGGTCACGTTCATCTTCCCATCTACCAGTACCCCCAAGCCCTTCTCCGCAGGGCCGCTCTCAATCCCTTCATCCCTCAGACTGTATTGATACTGGGGGCTGCCCTGACCCAGGTGCGGGACCCTGCACCTTTGTGTGAGTGCTGCTTCACTTCTTTCCTTTTCATTCTTTTGTAACTGAAATTTCATTGGAGTTTAGACAAACTGATCTGTTTGATCCACATACTCCAGACTGCTCATCGTTTATTATATAAATTTATTATCCATTTCTATTCTAACATAAACAATTTCTAGCTCTTCAACATAGTCTAAAAGCAGTTTTGCTACATTTCAAAGCATTCCTGTCACATCTGTAAAACTCATTGAGCTGCTATAGCAGTAATATTTCAAAACTTTCTTTGAAAAATATTTTTTTTTAAATAAATTGTGTGTTCAAAATTCATCCAAATGCAAAGCACTCTGTGAATTTAATTGGACTTTTAAAAATGTCAGATCTGCTCCTGAATCAGAGCATCACCTGATGTCCTTTCTTACTTGCCTAAGGATATAAGCAGATTTCTTGGATTGTTTCAAAGTTTCAGTAGAGTGACACTGGTTCAATTAAGCTAAGGATCTGAATCTAAGTGACTTTCATTGGAAGAAATGCACTTGGAAAAGCTCTGCTGCTGTAGTCACAGAACAATCTCATGGTTTAATACATTATTTTCACCAGATTCAGACTGGAATAACCTCACTGACTGGAGGAAAGTTCCTTCTTGGTTAGTGAAATCAGAATCAGCTTCCTGAATCTGAATGTATGATGTATAGGTCATCTCGTTTTTTGCATGAAGAGCATATTATATATATCACTCTAGTGGCAAACTCAGGGAACAAAAGCAGTAAAATATTTCCTCAGGGTAAAATATAGCTCCCTGGAGTCATAAAGCCTGAAGCAAAAGGTTATTTTACCTAAGACATATCCTGTATGTTTTACTATTGGGGGGTGGGGGTGTGTGCACAGTGGTGGTGTTCTAATATGCTGGTATTCCAATACCTGAGACTTCATTCTACCTGCCCTTTGCAGACCCTGGAAGCAAAACATCCTTAATGACACTGACGGGCAGAAAGGGAAGTGAAACAGAGAAGTCAAGACACCAGTGCAGAACCACTTCATGTTTAGTGAAACACAGTGAAGAATGATGGATGTAGATAATTACCTGTAATTTGTATCTGAGACAATCTTTCAGACAAAACACCACATAAGGTTTTAAAAGTCCAAGGTGATATTCCAGATGGTAGTAATTAACAGAAGGCAAGGCAATTGGTAGCCTAGACCCTTGGGGAGTGGAACAGACAAGTGCTGGTCAGTATTTCAGGGTTACCTGTATCAATGCAAGATGGGGATGACTGTCTTTTACTACAGGCTCCAGCCTTCCTCAGCACAGCTAACAAGAGCCTCTTTCTGCTTGAAAATTGCAAACAGCAAGGAAGGAGAAAGATCACACAGGACTAAATAGAGAAGAAATAAAAATGTTTAAGAAAAAGAATACTGAAATGGAATACTAGCGGAAACTTTTTGACAAGAAGAGCTACAAAATGTATGGAAAGTTTATCTAGAATAAGCAGCACAGTCACCAAGAAAAAAAACACTAGAAAACTCAGCAGAGGAGAAGTCCACACTGTCCATAGAAAGTCCAATAGGATAATGTTGCCCTACTGTCTAGAACTTGTATTTGGAAGGACACTCAGAATCCCAGCTGACCTGAATATCCACAGCACCAGGTACTGCATAGGCAAGCATGAACAGAGGCTAATATCTATTACTTTTCCAGAAAAAGATCCATTGAAATATTCCTACATTCTCTTATTATGTCTAAACATAATGAACTTTGATATTTGCATCTGTGTTCCTGTTCTTTGCAGTAAATATTGCTTATAGAAAATATTCTGAATGTTTTGGAAAAAAAGTCTGAGGAATAGAGTTGAATGGATAGGCAAGTTTGACTTGTTACAGCTGGGCTAAAGGATTTATGGCACCTGTGGCACAGCACGTTCAGACAGCTCTGCTGATTTCAAGCTTCAGGAGGCTAAGAGGGAAAACATTTACAGGCACAATTCAGTGCTCATGTACATATACTCTCTATGTGCTATAGCTATAACAGATCCCAAGGCATGGTGTGGTGTATTTGACTCATGAAAAGTAAAGAGGAAGAATCCAAACACTATAATAGCATTTTCCTCTCTGGGGAACTTTACAAAAAATCAGTCAGGGCAGAGGAGAAAATAATGGCCCAAATATTTCAACCTTGGAAGTGTCCTATTAATGTATTTCCAACTTCTCTTTATATGGAATGACTTGCATACAAATCCAATGGAACTAGATTTAGCTGCTTCTGAACATGCATACAGAGGTTTGGGTCTTTTCCTCTTTTTGATCAAAAGTAATGAAAAGACTAAGTTTTGAGGGGTTTCTTATTTTCTTTTTTAAATAGAGATTTACTGCCGTCTGGAGAGCTTCTGACAGAGTCACTAGGATCCTTAAATGCAGAAATTACAATCTAGGTAGCAACAGGAAAACAAGAACTTGAATGTTGAGACAGGAAATCATACAGGTTCACAGAAGCTGAAGGATGTAAGAATTTGATACAACACTTAAAGAGAGGTGACTTAGAGTATAACCCAGGTGAGGAGGCTTATCCAGGATGAATCGCATTCATATCTTCTCTTGTCTTACTAATATTCCTCATTCCTGGGATGCTGTACAAGACAAATGATATCCATGCCTTAAGGGAAGATGCTGAAGTGAGAGGCTCAGATCCTGTTTTCAGCCAGATCACAATCAATAGACTTACTCCTGCTCCATTATTACTTATATGGTGCAGTGCACAAGACTGAGGGAGGGACAGAAGATTCCCATGCTATGCAGTAGGCACAAGCACACTCACAAGAACGCTCACAAGCACACAAAATTCTTCTTTGTCAAATTAATACCAGCATGCCTTACTTCAAATGACTGACTCTGTGTTTACACTTACATAACAGAGAAAAAGATGTATCTGCATCAGTTATTTTAACAAGATCACTCTGTTCTCCTTTGTCCAGTCCCAGGAATGCAAATTTTAGTCAGAGGGGAGGAAAAGAAGAAGAAAAAGCATGACCAGGTTGCACAGCTTAGATGCATCTTCAGCTTGTTACATCTTCTTTCAATATACGTGAGCAAGAGGGCAACTCAGCGCCACAGAAATAACACTGGTCTCCTATATGTGTTATTGTGAATACGAAGCACTGAAAGCAAGGACATCTTCAGCTCTCAGTGAGACCACTTTTTTTGTTGAAATATCATTCCTCACTGTTTGGAATGAAACCCATTATTACCAATTAACCTGCTGTGAACCCATATCACTGGCTGAATTGAGCATAATTATTCATCCATAGTAATAGCTAAAGTAAATTCTGGCAATCTCGGCTAACATTGACTTCTCCTTTGGGAAAATTTTCAAAGATGCCATGTCCTTGGTTATGTTTTTAAAACCTTTTTTTGTGCTAAGCTGCAACTGAAAATGCATCATTATGACTCATTTCTTCTTGTTTTGTAGTGTTGTTTTCTTTTTTCTTGCACAAACATCTATAACTAACTATTATCAACTGAAAAATTACCTCCACATGTTCAGAAACCTGATTTTGCTTAAACAAAGTTTTAGCATTGGTAGCCCATGTACGTTGTCTAAAAATAAATTTTTAAATTAGTTGTTACTTTTCATAGCTTTTTAACCACACAGTCTGATGAACCACAGCCCTGTGAGAAAATGCAGGCATAAATCTTGGTTTGAATTTATTTCAGGTTGTCAAATGTAATTTACTAAGAGAACGTCTGCCAAAAAAGAATCCAGAGGCAAACCTAAGTTGTCATCTTAAATTAAGTGTCGTTCTTTTTTGTTAATCTTTCTACATAAAAGGTTGTAAAGTAGTGCATTAAAGATGCAGCAGTCCTCTTTCCTAATAAAAAAGCAGAGGTGAAAAAACAGAATAAAGACAGAATGTTTCTCTAGCTGAGGGAACACGTGCACAAGACGATTAAGTAAATGCTCACTCGCTCTCTGAAAACCGCAGTCTTCTGTTTATTCTTAGGCTACATGCAATGTGGGAAATGAACAACCTGAACACTGAAGAGGAAGTATAGCAAAACACCAGCATAGCTTAGTGTTCATTTTTTGGAAAGAACTATTCAGAAGGGCAAGGAATACCTATGGTGATAGCCCAGCTGGCTGCTGGATGTATCATGTCCCATCCAGACTGCACTGGAACTATGGAACTAATTTCATTAATGACAAGCTGGATTCTGGCTCTCACTGAAGAACCATTTTACTTTCATGGTCAAGAAACTGAATTATTAAACCATGTCAAAACCTTTGAATCTTTGCACTGGTACCCCTCCTCTCATCACAGTAAGGTTGTTCTTGCCTTGCTTCTAAATCAAGCAGTTACTGCCTTCCCCTCCGCCCCCCCACCCCCACCCCGTTACTATCTCCTGCACGTCACCTATGTCCCAGTTGTTCATCTTAACTATTGGCACCACATCATACCTTCTTCACACCCTTCCCCCATGTAAAACTGTCAAAACTGATCCACAAATTCAGTACCTTTCAGAGCCTTCAGAAAGTCTTCCACCACACAGCTCCTTTACAATTTTAAGATCAAGGCAACCTGTAGAGGCAAGGAAAAGCTCCAGGCATAAACCTGGAGCAAGAAGCACCATGGCAATTACACACAAAGGATGCAAGCATTATTTGAAATGTGAGAAACAAGCAGCATGTCCGTGGAAACAAACATTTCAGCCATAGGTTTCTTTGTCAACGTAGGGCAGAGATACAGCATTGTGAAGAGTCTGCATCAGCTGTTTGGGGATTTTTAAAACAGTACCAGCTTGACTTGCCACAAATTGATCTGTTCATGTGTTCTAAGGCCTAAACATTTGTGTTGAGTAAGGTAATGCTTGAGACCTGATTGTGTACTTTAACAACCAAAATTGGCCACACCACAAGATTCATACAAATGTACCTTAAAAGTTTAGGTGAGTAAAATATTCCAGATGTGGCTGATCGCCACCTGAGCTACACAGGTGTTTTGCCTCTCTGGTTTACTCTTTTGTTTTCTAACCCTCAGTTTTCTTCTGCATTTATACAACAGTGTGCCTTCAATATGGCAACACCAATAGCCATATTAATACATATGAACTGAAAAAAAACACAAATCAGTTTGACAGCCCTGCTGGCTAATACATTACCATGCCCCGTTGCATTCAGACAATACAATCTTAAATGGAAATAATTATACTCTAAACCTGGTGACTAAATATCATTTAATGCAATGTTCCTACAACAATGCCACTTTGGTACAGATGAGGATTTGTGACTTTTTATTAGCCCATCAATTAAACATTTGTTTTTCACAAAATAAGTGGAAGAAAAAGAGGCCCACTGGATTAATGTGTACCATATTTTCCTTTAGGCCTATATCCTGCACCTCAGTACGTTTAATTATTTCCTGTGAAAGTGAGACCTCCATTTAAGCACAACACCTCCCACCAAAACACTACAACTCCCCCA
>JAVJGI010000063.1:5548139-5587348 GCA_035590275.1 Ibycter americanus | reverse complement strand
ACGTTTAATTATTTCCTGTGAAAGTGAGACCTCCATTTAAGCACAACACCTCCCACCAAAACACTACAACTCCCCCAGGAAGGTTCCCTGCCCTCTAAACTAACCGGAAGGGCTCATTTTCAAATGTAGAATGTAGGGAATGCGTGCAAAACCAAAGCATGCATGGCCTGCAGCAATGTTGTAATTGCCCATGCAAATTGGGTATGCGCATGGTTAGTCAAAACCTAATTAATCTGCAAGCAGGTACACCTCACTTGTGCATACCACTCAGGTAAATCTGTATACAATCGGGCTAGGAAGCTCCCTTACCAGTTTCTATAGCATGCCTTGCTCTGTGCCCATTTCTCAGATTTGAAACTGGTCTAGGAATTCCTGGGCAGTAGAAGACACTTCTAATAGGCCGGTGAAAGGTAATTAAGAAAAAATAAGTCTTCCATCATTTGACTTATATTTGCTATACAGAAGTCCATACCTAAATGTGAAAACATCCAGGAGTCATAAACTGAGCTCAGTAACACATATTTGCTAAAGCTTCTACCTACAAAGCCCAACTTTTAGCTGAAATTCATGAAATGTGTGTTTTCAGGCCCACAAGTCACTCTTTTGGCCTTTCATACGACTGTCAGACATACTTCTTTGCTGATCATGCACCTCATTTCTCTTAGTGGGAGCTAGGGCCTCTGTTTTTGAAGACGTGACCTTTCTATATCGCTTCTATGTACAGATTTTTCACCAGCAATATCATCAGTCACTGGGAAAAAATGAGCGTCCTACAAGACTCTTCTGTCTCCAGTGGTCTAAATGCTGGGGCTAAGCAAGTTACAGGAACAGGCACTCTGGCTTTAGTCAGATTTATATGCACCTCTGCTATACCCTTGGCAGTTTGCATAGATTAAAAGACAATATTCTACACAACCAATTAAGATCTTATCATATTAATTGAACTGCCATTATAACATTACCACAAGCCATCTAAGTAATCACTATATGATAACTCCTTATAAACCAGTTCATTGACCTACCAGATGCCTGCAGAAAAGGTAGGTTTGGCAGTATGCCTTGAAAACTCAGAATCTGACAAATAATTCCTAAAACAAGGGACCTTTTCCACCTAAATGAAGCCTCCCTCTTATCTGTATATATTATATGAGTGGAAAACGGGCAGGTTTTTTACTTTCTGAAAACACTTTTGAAGGTTTAATAATATCTAGGCATTACAGAGAGGAAAAAAGAAAAATATGAAGCCACTACACTTTGTATATACATAATTATCCATCATGTGAGATCAAGAGGAATACTGCTTTTCCAGGCCAAAGATCCAGGACCTTATTTAGGATGGGAAAAATATCAGGTACAAGCCACAGATCTGATTCAGGGTTTTGACTCTTGATCTGTTCCTTCCATTCAAACTGACTGCTTTAGTCCCTGGGTTAGTCTGCAATAACTTTTCTCATGTTTTAACCTTGTGTTCCAGGAAACAGCATTTTCCTGTTCCGCCATTCAATTCCCCATCAGCTGTAGCAAGATGAAGACTTACCAACATGATCTTACACCTTCCTTCTTTTCTTCCCTTTATGTCCTCCAGTTGTAGTGTACTTCTGGGCAAATGGATGTATTTGTTCCAAGCTACTTCTGCCTGCTTGTCTCAGACACCCTGAGAGGGGCCTGTTTATATGCTTTGAGAGCTAATATCAGGGGACTAAAAGCTATCCAGTATAAAAGCAGAGGAACCTTCCGAGAACAGGTCAGACTACAGAAACAGGAGGGAGTACTGGGAAGGAAGAGATTTCCTTTACCCAGTAAAAACGGTAGAACAGTGGCATCAGCCAGGCAATCCACTCTCATCTTGATATAATGTGAAGTTCTCTCTTGGAAGAAGAGACTTAGGAAAGTATATCCTGGTAGACAAGAGCATGGGAGCTGTTTGCAGTCTACATATCACAGAGCCTTACAGTTTAAGCCCAACAGTTTCAGGAACATTTTGGCATGTGTTGACAGCTACTGCAGAGTATCATGACATGTTGCAAGGTGGATTACAGGTGTCGCACAGCTTAGTAAGCTGCTTCCAAAGAGTTATGCACATTTCCAGCATCCTGTGGTGATCACTACTTGAATTTAATGGTAAAATCAAACACCAATGATAATTGTGAAAAGCCCAGCATACAAAAGACATGTTCTTTGAGAGCATATATAAGCAACAGATACCTTGATTCTATGGGACATTCCCCACTGGATCATATTGGAACTACACCAGGTGAAATATTTCATTTAAACTACTGATTAGTGTACAGTTTTTTAATTTTTGGCTTCACTAAATAATACTTAAAAAAATATAGGATGGTTTCAAATGTACCCCAACTGATGGCTTGAAGGTTTCTAAAAGCTATTTACAGTTGTATTGAAACATACCGAGTTCCTGGGAAGATTTGTGGAACTGAGACAATCTGAGTACTTAACAGTTTCCAAGACTGTGAAACTGCAAATTTTCTGTCAAAATCCATTGCATCAAATATGTCAGCAGCTTCCTTCAGTTTTACCTCAACCACACACACTAAATGCACAATCTTTTTTTTTCCATGCTGAACCACCAGTGTTAGTAATTCTAATACACAATGTTAATGCCCAACTATACCATCTGACCAGCACCATAACCAAGTATTTTTGAATGTCATTGGTGGTAAGTAAAATGACTACTGCATTTGTCTCCATCCCAGCTTGTTTGTTGGCATCTGGCTTTTATATTATTCATAGAATGGTTATTATCCGAATTTTCACTTATGCAGTACAAAATCTTAAGCTGTAGTCAAAAGCTGTTTAATTTACAATCTCAAGTCTGAGCCATTGATTTCAGGTCAAGTACTCCTGCTGAATAAGCCCAACTATTAAGAAAGTGACACACAGGAGACTTCACCAATAACAGATGGGTAACACTAAGATCTATAAGGTCACAGTAATAATGCTATACAGTGATGCAAATCTCAAGTTTCTCTGACATAACATAGATCAGGCTAGTCAGATAACCTGTTTCTTCCCACCTTCTCCTAACATAACAGCTTCTGCCTACATCTCCCCTCGTTTTTTCTGGTATTTCCCATTTTCTTTTTCCTAGCCCTGGCTCCACTTCCTACCTTGCACAGTCAGCCTGTTTAGCTCATTAACCTCACAGAAAACTAGATGCATTTTTTGTTTTCCTGGCACATAGTATTTTCTCTGTGTTCTGTCATCTGTATCATCTACCTGCACACAAAGGCTCCTGTACACCAGCCCTGCAATGCAAAAAGACTTCACATTCACCACCTCCACATGAAAGCAGTGGAAATCACAGCAGAGTGAGGCAGGCCTTGTACTTTTAGCTTGTTCGCTGCTGAGCACAGTGTTGACTCAGAAGGTATTAATAACTAACTTAATAAAACAGTTATCAAAGAGCTTATATATTATAGAGAAACTAACTAAAGATTACATACTTCCTTTTCTTCACAAAGTAATTACTGGTTTTCTGAACAATCTGTGGTCAAACTCTACCCATAGCTATAATCATACCAGCTGTACTGCCTACAGTCAGACATGGACCTCTGTGTGCCTCTGAAATACAGACTTCAATGTGAAGGAAGTTCTATTAACACTCTAAGCTAATAACCTTGAAAAATACTTTTTTTTTTTGCTTAATATGTGTGCATGGTAAATGCAGTAGCACTGAGCAGAACACAACTATCATTCATCTCAGCAGTTCAGCCTGTCATATGCCATGACAGAGGAACTCTGGAAGTTTTTACAAGCAGTGAGAAAACCCTGAGACTGAAAGAAAACCACAGACTTCACAAGGTCAATCGTGTTTTTCTTGAAAAACAATAAATATTTTTTCTGGAATAATTCTCTCTCAATCCACATCAGTGTTAGGAGGCAAGCTTGATATGACAAGAAAAAGTTCAACATGTAGCTGAAACAGAAAGACCACTAGCATGTTATGAGAACAGTAAGAAAATTTAAGCTGGGTACTCCCTAGAAGACAATGTATTACCTGTAAGTCCTATTATATACATTACAGGTAACAGCTAAATTCCAGCAAATTTGTATTTCATTTTGCACAGGTCTCCTTTTACATAATGCATGCTGTCAGCAATCATTCTCTGTTTAATATGCATAGCAATTCTTCTTCTGTGTCACTTATTCAATAATTTGTCCCTTTCTACCAAAGAAAAGGAATGTGATGTCCTAATCTTGCTGTGGGTAGTGCAGGCAGGGAGATGGGAAGTCAGGCAAATATGTCCTCTACTGAAGAAACCCAGGCAAGCAGAACATCCACAGTGAGGTACACTGGAGATCACCATGGTCTGAACTAGCTGCCGGTAAAAGTGAATGAGCCACATCTAAAGCTGGTTGTCACCATCATCGAAGTTATGATGCATTCATTACTCTCTACTTGCCTAAAATTCTACATGATACATGACCCCAATTTTCTTCAGCTCCTCAACATCTCAATACAACACATGCCTTTGGAGCAACAGGAACTGGTGCAGGAATTTTTTGTATTAATTTGTAGCTACAAAAAACATTGTAAATACTTCCTGACTGCAAACATGAGCTGTGATTCAATTAGATACCAACATACATGGCAAAGTACAAGCTCTCTAGCAGAACCAATGAACCCCTTTTAAAGTCAGGCATATAGCATGAAAGCTGTGCTGAATCCAGCCCAAGAGCAGAAATTCCATTTCAGTTCTGAAGGTCTTGGCCATTTCAGTGATATGCTGCATTTCCTGCTTTGCTTTTGGAGCTGATATTCTGGCTTATTTTTGTTAAAATAAAAGTTATGGTACTGGGGACTTGAGAGGAGTTTTTATTTCAGAAGCCAAGATGCCACCAAAAAGAACATAGATTTTTCAGTTTGAATATTTTTTCCATTAGGAGAAAGAGATTTAACATAAAATAAAGCATCCAACTCTTCTATCTGAACATTGCAGATATTAGTAAACATTATTGCGCCAGTAAGCTAATACTTGTGAAGATAATTCATAAAAAGTTTCAAAGCTTTACCTCAGGACTGTAGGAAGCAAAAGATAACTGCAGCACAGAAAAAAAAACCTATTGAGCTTGATACTTTTCTTGCGAAGAACAGCCACGATGGAATTTTACCCTTCCCCTTAATTTTTTTTTACTCCCATAAATCAAAAAAGTCTTACATTAAAAAAATTGGCAAGCAATCAGTCAGAGCAGACTAATTGCTTTTGCTATTTAAAAAGAACCTAATTTTAAATGGCTAAAGTGTTGTGGTTTAAAGTCGCTATTGTACATGTGCATTAATTAATTTCCTAAGGATTTTTATTACTTCCCCATGACACAGTCTAATTATCTGATAATGTTTTTTCCCATGTATATGAGAACGACATTGCTACAGCATGTACTTCAGTTGTACTCAAAGAGCCTGCAAAGTGTGAAACCAAAGGACTCACGGTCTGTCTCCTCTGTTAAATAACACGTCAGGAAGCCCTATTGCAAAATCTTTTCATTCCAAAGGGATACAAGAGATAATCTGTCAAACATCATTGTCCAACTTATGCATTTGCCATATTCTTTCAAAGATGCAGAGAAAGAGAAAAAATGAGAGACTGTGCACACAGTATTTCATTAAACATTTCCCTTCTTGAACAAAAAAAGTAAACACCACTTTCTTAAACTGGTCAGCATAAAGAATGCAAACAGTGCTGGCTGGCAATCTATTACCATCTACTTTCATCTACTTCTAATACTTAAAATGCTTTTTTGGTAAGACTAACTCCACGTCACTGGATGAATGTTCTGTCTGTTGTTCTCAAATTCAGGTCCACCAGCTGGAACTGTAACTTGTCACAACCAGGACACAGGGCACAGTAACTTTCTTTCCCAAAATCCTGAAGTAGTTTTCAGAAGCCGAAGAGTAAGTCTCACAGTGAGTAGGAGAAACACAGAACATAAAAATGTAGCCTGGTCTCTGGAAAGTACCAAATAGATATGACCCACAATATGCCACAGGAGTTTGCAGTTTTCCTCTATGCTATTCCACAATGAATCAAGATAAGGGTTGGAAAGTGAAGACCCATGCTAGGGAGAGGTTCCAGTGGGACTCTTATTCCTTACAATGCGCTCAGAAGAGTCTATTCTCCATACTACAGGAGACATGGTCCCAACACGGAACAAACAGGAGGGTGCATGCATATATACCACCCCCTGATTCAATTTCCATGACCTAGAAGAAGAAGATGTCAAAGTCTATCAATATGTAATGAGAAATATATAAATGTCTGATTGAAAATAAAGAATAGATAAAGGCCCAGGAATCTGCTCACTGAATAAGTCATTGTAGCTGGTAGGTGAAAGAGCTTGGATCTCAACTACACCAAAGGCAATGGGGAACGCAGCAAAATGAATTATAAATATAGGCCTCAGGAAAAAAGAACTTCTGTATGTTTTCCTTAATTTTCATTCTGTTTAGGCAAAACTCCAGTGAACTCAAATCTTGGCAATGACTTAGACTAACTTCAAATTAATTTAGACTAAATATACTAGATAACAGTAGTGGAAGGCTTCCCTGTTAAAAGTGACAGTGATTGCTACAGCAATAGGTATGCATCTGGGCAGGTTTCAGCAGAGAACAGCTACCAAATAGTAAGAGTCCAGTCTCACCTCAAACTGCATTTAGCTTGCCTCATGTTAAATCATTAGCATCCTGTGTACATATATACTGAGAGACTCAACACTGAAAATATGATCTACTTGCTTTAGAGTAGAAACCAAGCCACAAATGAACATACCACTGTTGGCCTAAGCATTACAGAGACTGCTTCACTGAGTTTGTGTGGGTACAAATCAAACAAAATACTGCACAGCATATGGAATATAACCTGGGGGAGGGAAAGCTGGAGAGACAGCAAACTAATTTGTAAAGTCTAATCTGTGTTTGATGCATACAAGTAACTCCCATTAATGTGAAACCAAGTAATATCACACCAAAAAGAGACTACACTCCAAAAGTGGCTAGCTGCTGCCCACTACAACCCACTCCTCTGTGGTGTCTGCTGTATGTTCTGCAGTAGCACAACCTTCTGCTAGCTGCTTCTGCTGAATTTAACTAGTTAAGCTTGTGCCAAAGACTGGTTTCAGGGTGAGCTTGGCATCCTCACTAGGTGAGAAATACACACAAATATCCAGACACATTTCAAGCTCAGTTCTTGGGCTTCTTGGCCCTAACTACCTCCTTAAAGAAACTTTGAATCCAGCAGGCAAGTCAACAAATTATATGCCCAGTCCAGCAGTGTAAGGCCATTTCCCACATGTTTGAATCCTATACATACCTTCTCCCAGCAACCAGCACAAGGAGATGGCTGGATACCACTTTGTTCTCTGCAGCTGTCAGTATGCAGCAATGAGGCTACAGTCATATATTGCAGGGATTTGGATGGTATTATAACCTCCTGCAGAAGATGCACACATGCGAGTATATACACAAACCCACTTCCCTGGTTCAATAATATTGGTTAAACAATACTTGCAAAGTTAAGGTCCAAACCTTGCAGACCCTAAACACCCTTACAGAAATTCTTGCTCCCTGGGGAGATAAAGCTCAGTACTTTACCAGAGTGGGATGGAAAACACAGAAAGGAAAAAGAACATGAACTGTGCATCATTTGTATATATCATGTTTCTGTTTCCTTGTGCTCTGTATGCTTGCAATGGACATGTGCCCTCTCTGGCAGAGAAAAGGCTATAGACTGAAAATGTGAGAGCAATAAAACATTGCAGCACTTTAGGGGAAACTGCAATTTCCATTCTATTGATCTTCTCTGGACATCAATGACACACTGAGTTTATTTGGGAAACTGAATTCTAAAGCGTGTTGCATGAAGCCGCTATAGTCAAGCTTGTTTGACTGAGTGACTAAAATTTAATTACATTCATTATTGCATTCTAAGATACAGCAAGAAAATATATATTCACAGCTAAATAAGCATATAAATTGCCATACTTTGTAACTGTGGCATATAGATATAAAACTTTCTGGGATAAAAAGGTGCATTCTTTTTTAGTGGTTTATAAGGTTAAAACTTCATTGTAAATTATTATCAAAACTATAGCATTACAAAATCAAATTTTTGCTAAGTTAGAATTCCCTTAATTGTAAAACCCACAGGATCTGAGCACTTAATTCATGCAGCAGCTTCAAATGCTGCACACCACTTTCCAAAAACTTTCCCACAAAGAAACAAATAGAAAAATTGGTACTTAAAAAAATTATGTAAAAACAGATCTTTAATACTACTTGTCTGTAATATGAAACTCCTGACAATAGTAAAATCCAGATACTAATTTGCTTCTTTTCATAGTGTACATTGCTGCTCAAGTAATTTTTGCTGACAACAAAGGTGCCAAGGAACTTTCGTGCAGGTTATTTTGAATGGAGACAATTCTTACCTAGCTCCTTCACTTGCTTATAAATAAGGCAACATTGGCAGACATACCGGGTGTATCAGCAATATCTGACAAAAGTGCCTGGGCTCCCTTGAGTAGAGAAATGTCATTATGGCACAGGAGAAGATCATTATCTGATCCATAAATGATTATCTGGTGGTGGGATTTTGTCACTCTGTTCATCACTGTTTGCAAAATCTGTGTTTTAAAATAGTCCAGAAAAAAGTCATTCTGCCCTTCAAAGTATGAACCAGGAACCTGAATCAGCCTTTCTTGTATACCCACGTCTTTGTTACATACCTTCAAAGTGTCAAGACTGTCCTGCTGCATCAAGGATTAGATTGGTCCCTCAGTACTATAAAACTTGCTTTCCAAAACACGACATGGACTACCAGTTAAGTGCTGACTCATTAACTTTCATTGTAAGACTTTGTTCCTACTCTGCTGTAGACAGATTACTTACCTAACATTCTAGTTTTTAATCATACGTTGTTAATAATTTGCAGGAGAGTTCCTCTTTTCTGAAACCTGGTCAAAGTATTTCTTTGATTCTTCAGACTCCTGAATATTAAGAATACTTTTTCTTCTTTTTTTCTTTCTTTTTTGTCTCATGAATGTCTCAGTTACTTTTTTTGCCATTACAGGGAGATCCATATAAAGTACAACACCACCTTCCTATTCCAGTTCTGCCCAAGATTATACTGACTATCCAAAATAGCATTCATATGCTCTTAAAAAGATAAGCATAGTCCTTTTCTTTCTTCTCTGGCACAAATGCACGTGCGTATCAGTTCTGCTCTTCTGCTACTATTATAATGCTCTTCAGACAACACATTTGTAATCAGGTTGTACACAGGTAGGTGATGATTCCCAGGTACACCTACAAACGTTGTTTAGGGAGCATCTTGAATTTAAATTCTCCATGTCTCCATGTCCTATTCTCTCAGAGTATCATAGAATCATTTAGGTTGGAAAAGACCTTTAAGATCATCAACTCCAACTGTTAACCCAGGACTGTCAAGCCCATCACTAAACCATGTCCTAAGCACTGCATCTATGTGTTTTTTAAACTTACTGAGGGTGAATATGGCAGAGTTTAGATAAGAATACATTAAAGATGATGTATGAACCAAGGTCCAAATCTTTCAATAAGTATTGTTCAAGATGAGTGAGTTATTTAAATGGATTACTTTACAGAAGAAAAGACTTAATGCTGTATTATCATAAATCTATATTTCCATGGCAGAGACACTGTAATTTAATAATAATAATGTTGTTTAGCTTCTATAGGTTTAAGGTGCAACTTTGTCTCCTTTCAAATCTATATGGGCAGACATCTTTTCTACCTCAAGGAATATGCCATGTAACTCAGAGAAGTACTGTATAGGAAAAAACAGAATACTAAGCAGCAAACTGTGAAGGAAGTGCATTTCACTAAGAAAAGGATCAAAATAAATGTCCAGGAAGTACTTGACATGACAAGTAACAGGCACTTACTTCAAGCAAGTGGTGTGATTTTTGTCATAATGCTACTTGAACATTAAATCGGTTGGCAAAACAAAATCTTACTGATCAGGAGCTACCTTAAAGAAAAAGACTTTTTTTTAGCTATTTTTTATTATCCATCACTGAAGACAGTCTAGCATATGCTTTGAGCTAACTGTATAAGAATATTCAGATACCTAATAGGGCATGGTGTGGAAAGACTCCTCACCAGAGTATCCACAGTGGGAATGACATATTCCAGAAGAACAAGTTCATACTGTGAAAAAACAAAGAGGCAGAATGTCACTCAGCACAGGTTGCTTTTGTGACTTCTTCAACTGCCAATGGCTGTCTAATTCACAGGATCACAGAATATCTCAACCTGGGAGGGACCCATAAGGATCACTGAGTCCAACTCACTGCTCCTGACAGGAATAGCTTACCTCTTAAAAAAACCTGTTTTATCCACTGCTGCTTTCATACTGAGGGGTCATACTGAACACAAAGCTCTTCATAAACAAGACAGAAACCCTATTCTGATGGTAGGTAGCTGTGGATTATCTGTATGTCCAAACATCTCAAAGAGAACCACCTGAACAATTCCTTGTTCACTGCAGCTGGACACTTTGCTGCGTTTCAGGCAGACAGTAGCCTCCCACAACATAAACTACAAACAGAACAGATTTCAATGAGAAAGCTCCAGAACAACAGCTAAGAGAGAAAAGTTGTTAATGTTTAGCAGCAGACACCTTGCTGTTCAGATTAAGTTCTTGTGTTTTCACGATCTGCACCATAACACAAGGCTCCAAAACATACCAGAGCTTCACCCATATTGTAAATAACTCCGAGATGAAATGATGGCATACATGTAGATAAATGGAACCAATAAGTGTCTTTATCTGCTTGACTGCAAAACTAAACCTACCTAAAACCACCAGCTAAGCTGTCCACTTTCTGTAGAATTAATATTAACACTAAAGAATATTCATCCAGTTCTGTTCAGTGAAGACAGTGTCATAGAGACAAAAGTAGTAATATGTTCAACTACTTTAACTATATATAAAAGTAAAGTCTCTCCAAGGCCTGAAATAAGTGGAAAACATTAGTCAGCTGATGCAAGCTGCACTGACAACCTTGTTCTTAAGCCGTTTAGCCAAACTGAGCCTCAACAAATGCCAGATTCAAGATCATTATTTGGAAAGTTCATAAGGACGTGGCCCACTGTGAAGAGTGAGACTCATTTACAGCTGATTGCTATGAAGAACAGATAATAAGGGTACCACATGAAAAAAACTTAATTTCCTGTGATACAGCACATGCTTTCAGTTGCAACCCAGCAAAGAAGAATAAAGCTATGGTCATCAGTAACCCATGCAACTATACGCACTTTGCCCTATGTAAACCTGGGGAAAAAAACATTAACCAAAAAGAACCTAACTTTTTTCTGTAAAAAAATACATTTTATTTCCCACTAAACCGTCACATTCAGAAATTAATCCTTCCTTACTTTATTCTGTTCTCTCATCTGAGGTCTTTATCATAGTATCAGCATGCTTGAATGGCCCACACAGCATGAGCTCCATTGATAGTTTACTAGTAGAATTAGGTCTCTGACTGTGCACTACTCAGCCATCCTGAGTGTGGGAAATATGTACCTTTGCTCAGGAAATTCATCATTCTAATCATGTTGCCTTTACTGATGAGCAAAATGAGCTATCATATTTTAAACCTAAGTTATTAAAAATCTAGTTGTATTGCAACTTGTTAATTTTCTAAATAAAAATCTTAATTAGATGCCTAATGAAAAAACATTGAATAGACCTTCACATGGGATTTGAAAAAAAAAATTAAAAAATCTAACATAATACCAGATTTCACTATTTTCTTTTTATTGCTCTTCAGTTGATTTTCTTTCCTCTTTCCTTCATAGCTTCTTTCATTCCTTTTAGATAGACTTTCAGTGGGACAGAAGAGAGAACTCCAGCCAGCAACTCAATCAGCACAGGAGTCACAGTACCCAGTTTAGCTCAGAGCAGTAGGAAATCCTATTGTAGTTTTTTCTCCAGCCTTAGGGAAAAAAACAAACCCCTAAAGCCTAGTCTTTCCCATGTTTTCACACTGTCTGCTTGTGTCAGCAGAATTCACTGCCAAGTAACATACAATCTGCACCTTTTTCTTTGCAAGTTTGGCTAACTGCCATCAGACTAAACAGTCACACGTACATGAGAACTAACACTAAATTGCTGAGAGGACAGTTGAGGATTAATGATTGAGAATACATTTGACTAATAATGCCCATTTAAAGATTTAATCAGAGTAATATTTTTTTTTACTGTGATATTGGACTGGAAAGCCCTCTCCACAGCACCATCCCATGGTTCTAATATTTAAAGTGAAAAATAGTAGAGATCAGGGATTTTATCCAAAACTCATTGAAATCAATAAAAATTTGCCCACTGATTCCAACTGCCTAGTGATCAAGCCTTTAAGGCAGTTTTTATACATAAGGGAAAGCAATACGCAAAAGGCAACATCACCTGTACATTAGGGCTGCTCCTCTAAAGACATAGAGCACACATGCATGTATTTCTGCCTAAGACATTCCGGACAAATATAAAGAAGCTGTTCTCTCCAGTGGTCAATGCTAAACCAGAAATTTCACATTCCCTCCATGTACAGGAAGAAGTCAAAGAATCGTAGAAGATATAAGACCCCACTGACTGATGCATTTTGCAGGACAAGATGCAGACAGCAGCTACAGTAAATCTGCATTTCAGTCACTACAGAGAAGTACTCCAGGTAATCCTTCATGCAGCCTGAGTCCAAAGTTAGGTCATGAATTTGCAGTCTCTGTTCCGTGAGATCTGTGTGCAGCAGTTCACATGCTAATTTTACTGCAAGCCTAAAACCAAAGTACATCCAGAACAAAGATTTGCTCCAGCCCCTAAACTTGACAATTTAGCTTTTCATACTGTGCTCCTAGATACAAGATGTTGAGGTGTTGGTTTTTTCCTCAAAATTTTTTTCTTAGTCCTTTAATATTGTGCATGTATGGCTACTAGATCACCCTACTCAAAACAAGCTTTTGGTAGTATTAGCAAAAAAGCTGGGTCTCAAGAACCAAAGATGATAGTTTTTGTCTTCAGGAAGCAGAGGGAGAAGTTCATGCCACTTCTTATACCTGCCCAGGGCTCTGGCAGAGTCCTCCTGGCTCCCTCTTTACTGGCATAGCCACTATTGAGTATGGTGCATTAAGAACCTGAAAAAAACTGAAGAAATCTTGCCCCAAGATAATTCCCCACACTGAAGTAAACCACAGAGATAATCTTTTTGCTGCCTATTTGATTTATATAAAACAAAAGCTGTTTGGGATTAATTGTTCTGTCTGCGGAATAATGAACACCAACGTGATAATTACATCAAAATTGATTAGT
The DNA here is from genome assembly GCA_035590275.1 of Ibycter americanus. Lineage (NCBI taxonomy): Eukaryota > Metazoa > Chordata > Aves > Falconiformes > Falconidae > Ibycter > Ibycter americanus. The sequence goes on along the minus strand of JAVJGI010000063.1, from coordinate 5,573,987 downwards.
TTAAAAATGTCTACTTTAATTAATTTATTACAATACTTATAAAACAGTTTCAGAGAAGGCCTAATGCACCAAGGATTAAACGTCATTCACTTGCAGTGCCTGGAGGGTGGACACACCCATTTGCAAAGAACATTCCCCACGTTACTCAATGCAGAATATGTCTGTGAAGGATTCTTCCCTTCAGGCACTGATGTTGCTTCATGTGCCATGTGTGCTCAGCATTACAACTTGACATGAAATGCTCTTATTAAAATTCATGTGTATTAAAAACAATTCCTCCAGACCAATTTTAGGGGGTTTTTTTACAGTGTTTTAGACTCACAATACTGGAAAATCTTGAAAGAACCAGCAAATAGTTACTGTTCCTCCTCAGAAGTACACTTCAATAGAAGTAATGCAAAGACCAGATCACCCATCAGAGAGCAGTACTTCCTTTTTTGCCACCTTGCATTAACAAAGTAGTAATTTGCTACTATGGATTGTGGCAAACTATAAGAAATTGGAAGGGGATTTTGCAATCCCAGTCGTGCTGACTGGAGTATTTGGAGCATAAGGGAGAGGTACTTTCTCCTATTCTTCATGAACATCCAGCACACCTGCACACAGGGGATGTCACAGGCAACCATGACAAAAGTACACAACATTTCCCTGGGAAGGTGATGGAACAAACACCTCCAAACATATAAAGGACAAGAAGGTGATTGGGAGTAGTCAGCAGGGATTTATGACAGGGAAATCACACTTAATCAACCTGATAGCATTCTATGATGAGATGACTGGCTTACTGGACAAAAGAACGGTAGCTGTTGTTTGTCCCAGCTTTAGTAACGCTTTTGACACTGTCTCTCTTAGCACTCCAGCGTGCAGTCCCTATCCATGTAGACATCCGAAACCCAACTAGACAAGCTCCTGAGCAACCTGCTCTAGACGAGCAGCCCTGGGAGGGGGTTGAACTAGATGATGTCACGAGGACCCTTCCAACCTCAACTATTCTATGATTCTGTAACACCCATCACGAATGGCTTATTTACATCCTGTCAGAAGGACAGATGAGATGACCTTCTGATGTCCTTCCTCTCTCTGCTGGCTATATCAATATCTGTATACAAAGCATCTTCCACAAAGAATATCACGAATTTTTTCCATTGCTTGCGTTTTGCCTAGACGAGGAGCTATGATGTGTTCTAGGCATTAAATAGTTAACAGAAGCAATATTAGTAATTAAGACTGCTACCCTAAATATACTGTTAAGTTTGTCCCCAAACTAAATCACTTTCTGATCCCTTCAGAGATGTCCTTTGGTCGTCTCTTTCCATTACCCTTAGCTAGCAAGACTGATTTGTGGACTAATGTGTCTAGTGCATTTTCCAGGCTTACGTCAGTTACTTTACTTGCAGTTGCATGTGAAGCTCTCTCCAATTCTCTGAGCAAAAATTAGAACTAGTGGCTATTATAGTGGATCATGGCCTTCACTTGAAGACTGTTGATGTTTGCATCTTTCAAATCACTCCAAACTGCAATTTTAAGCACGATTTGCTGGCTGAGGATACTTCAAGTGAGAAATAACTTAGATGTTTAACATTTAGAAAGTGCTAAACACTTGTAAATTATGGCAATTTTTCCTGTACAAGCCATGTTAAGAAGTGAGTTGCCAAGCAAAAGATCTCAGTTGAGGAAATACTTAAAACCCTTGCTACTTAGACCAGATCAAAACAGGAGGTTCACAGAAGCAAAGCTGTCATCCTTCACTAGCCAGAGATGTCACAGCTCACAGTCACAAGGAGAAAACTCCATACTCAAAACCTGAGCCTGTACTCAACCTTCTGCCTGTGAACCAAGTTCAGCTGACCTTGGCATGTAGACATAGCAACACTTAGCTTACACTTTCATGCTCTTATTAGCATGTTAGTCCCATTGCAACCTTTGAATGAATCACTGACATGAAACCAGCCTAACAGTTTGTATAATTTCTAGAACAGAGAATAATCTTTAACATTAAGGTAGGATTAGGAATTAAAAAAAAAAAAAAAAAAAAAAGAAGGCAGCTTTGAGTTTACAAACATTTCAAGAACATTTTACTTGGTAACTGAAAAAAAACCCAGAAATTAAAAATCAACACATTTAGAGATATGTGAAAATTAAAAGAAAAATCAGATGTTTAAGAACAGTCTGGCAGTAGAAGCTGGTTGATCCAAATACGAGAATGGCTGGTCCAATCTAAAAACTGGAACAGAAAGATTATTCTCATGTTTCAGTTTTCCAGGTAGATGGAACTTCTGTAAACAAAGCAATGTCATATTTGCTAAGTTTTTTATTTAAGATTTTCAGATAACCCTCTATTTTTTCTTTTTAAACAAAGCAAAGCAGCACATTGGTTTGTTAAAAATAAAACTTTTTTTTTTTTAATATCTTTTGTATTACTTTCAAAAGTCTCCAAGTGATTTAGGAGAGTACTACCTATATTAGAAAGTACCACAGGCATTTAGGGAAGTGTTAATACTTGCATTTTCTAAGCCTCTACTTCAAAACTTAGAAGCCTGAAAGAAGGGAAAAGTTCTCCTTTGCAACAAGCCATGAAGACAACATGTGAAGGAGAAAAGATTTTTTTTATGATGTTTTCAATATGTCCTCTTGCAAAAGAAATATTCTTAATTGCAAGTTTTCTGTTTCAAGGAAATATATATTGTAACTGATCAATCTGATAGCACAAAAATTCATTGTGCAAGAACAGAAATTAGCTTAACTTTTTAATTTCCTGATTCTTATTTTCTTTGCTCTTAGTATTATGGGAATGTATTTTACATTTAACTTTCTCCTTTGTTCTTTTTTAAATAAGGAAAGGGAAAACATGAGAGATCTCTTGATTTTTTTTCTGCCTGATGGGAAAACCTGGCTAGGGATTTTACTGCTTAGCCAGACTGTGGGAAGGACAGCTCTTCTTCTATGACGTGGGAGTTTAGACACATGTGTTAGCTAGAGAGAGAAAGATTTTTTAAAAAACAGCAAATAATTGAAGAATGTTGAGTTATTCATTTTCAGATACTTGGCCAAATAATTCAGGCCACAAGGATATGTTATAATTTTTGCATTAGTATTTACATGCTCTGGCTGTGACTTGATCTCATTGAGCTAGGATCTTCATAAACAAATACTTAATTCTAAATCTGAGTCATCAGGCCACCCATCCCAATTGCTGACATCGTAAGGTTTCACTTGCAGTGTATAAATGTGCCCTTCTACTCAAGTATATTGGCTGAAAAATATCAGGCAAGTGTTTTAACTAGAAATATAAGGGGGAAAAAAGTATTAATCAGAATCCTCAGAATATTTGATAATTTTTCAGATTCTTAAAATAAAATTTGGTAATCTCTACTCAGTTCGGAAAGCTTAACTGCACAACCCACTGCGAGGGCAAGAGTTTTCTTTATAAAGAAGGTCAGTTTACATTTCATCAACTGAACACAAGCTTTATTTCTTTTTTGTTTAAAAGCAGGAAAGCGTAATGCCACAAAGACCAAAAGCCCTCTGTTGGTATATAAAAAACTGCTGTTCTATTGAGTAAAAGCTTGGCCTGAGTTGGAGTCCATTAATAGCTATCTGTACTAGAAAGACATTCATGTATTTTTGTTTGTTTCTGTTCTCCGATTCCTACCCTCCTAAAGAGAGCCAAAGGCTAAATTGTGCTGCTTCTGGTAAAGATTAAATAGCAAGCAATTCAACTTCTGGCACTACACTTTCAAATACGAAAGGGGTTATGCCATGCCAAAGAAAAGGGTTTTCTTTGGGATTGTGCATTCTTCTTCTTTCATGACATAATGAAAGGGAAGGGCTGCCTTTTAAAGCTCTGCACAACATTATCAAACTTTGCTACAGTCCCACTGTTTGAAAGAAGACCAGTACATCACCAAAGCTATGTAGATACATAAATGATAATGAAAATGATAATGAAAAAAAGCATTAATTGCTCATATAGCCAGTGTATATCCATGTATACAAATAAGTGCACAGATCTGTCCCAGTACTTCATGGTACTAGGAAAGAAAAGACGTTACTTTCACACACTGGTTGTTTACTATGTGAATAGTAAGAAGAATCTGAGGCATAGCAAGTCAACAAATAAATCACAATTGGCAGGTTTTTCATTTCAGTCACACTGTGGTAAATTCAAATAATTCTAATGAAGTCAACTGTGCTGCTCCAGACTGATCCACCATTAAGCAGCGTGGGACAATTGTAGTGTTAATTCAGCAAACTGAAAAGATACATTGAGATATTTTTGCAGATATGGTGATACATAACTTACATCCTTCATTAATAGTTTCTATTCAAGGTATTTAATTAGCATTATGATAAAACTAACCAAACTGCATACAGTGCAACAAACAATCTAAATTGAATTTGCAGGCCGAACAGTTACACCTCTCTGACAGCTATGTGACTGCTTGCAATTCTAATGGCTAGTCTAGCAATTAACGTTCTCTCATTAATCACTACTAATTAACTTCATTGATCCTTAACACTGGGATTTCCACATTAAAGCATGCTGCAAAAAGCATCTCATTTGTTATGATATAATATTCAGAGGAAATGAAATAAAAGAAGCGCTGTGTCAGCGGACAAAAATACCATTTAGGCCAGGACGTTGTTACACCTACAACTATGCATTGATCTTAGCTTGCTTTATTTTTTTTAACTAAATCTGTTCTCTTAAGAAGGAAAAAAACCCTATTTGTTACATGGACATGAGTATGAGGAAGAAAAACACACAAAGTTTAATGAATGGACTGCAAAGTTGCTTTGCAGACACACTACTCTTGCATAAACTCTATCTCTTCAAATACACGGCCTGAAATCCCCACATTTCCCAAAGATGTTATTGCTAACCATTGACATTTCAAGTCGTACTGGGCAGGGCTCAGTGCATCATCCTGCAAGATACAACAGTAATAAGCAACCCCACCACCACTGTCATTGCTGTAGTCCTAGCTGTACCGCAGTAAAGACAAGTGTTGGACTCCTGATAATACTGTGAAACTACTCACTTATGCACATTTGGCTACCAGCCTAGCTAGTGACATGCAGCAGTTAGCTGGAAGGACCATTTTGAAGGTAAGTAACATTTTTAAGTAAAGATTTAAAAGATGTTAACGTTCTGCATCTGTCAAATCTGTAGGAATGGGGAGGTGGGGGAGAGAGAAAATTTTGTAGTTTCTCTAACAGGTATCTGAACTTTAAATTATAAAATGCATATGAGAAGTTAATATAAGAATTACAATACTAATCAAGCATGAAGAGCGATTCTCTGAAGATAGTATAGCCACTCAAGAAAGAGAAAACTATCAAAAGGAATTAAAGTTACACTGTGTCGTTAAACTAGCTTGTGCAGCTAGATCAATATAGCATTGAAAACAGATTTCAATGCCAGGAACATACAATGAAAGCACATGCTTGCATTGCAGCTGGATGCTTTCAATAAAATATAAGCTATCATAGTGCAAAGAACTGAAGGAAAAAATATCATGCATATTGCTTAAAATGTTATTTTAATAAACTGATGACCTGAATTGATCCTAGGGGATCAAAGTGGTCCTGCTTGTCACTTGACACTGATTTACCGCATGAGCTTGAGCAAATCATATTCCCCACACAAGTCTCAGGCTTTCCTCCGCTTCAAAAATCTGAAAACTGCTCTTAGATTTTTCTTTTTATGAAGAACTTGAGAAGGGACCACAATATTCCATGATGCAAATTAAGACATTTTATAGCATAATAAATCATAAATAAATGCAAAAATAAATTGGGTGAGAAAAAAGTTCTGTATCTGGCAATTTTTTTGATCTTTTTCCACAGGCTAGTTACAGATGGTTTGAAGGTGACACCATATAGCACATAAAAGAAGAACATTCTTTCGCCTGAACTTCAGCTTAAAATGCTGGCTGAGAGAGTAGAAAATTCATGGTGTACAGGAGTCACTGAGGTTCTTCCAAATCTTCCATGAAGGCTCTGCTTAGCTTTCTCAACAGGGAACATATAAAGAGCATGTAGTGCATACAGAGAAACACAGTGATGGTGTCAGCCAGAATAATCGAGTAAGAATTACATGAAAGCAAACATATAAAGATTTTCAAGATCAAAATTTGTTCATTTGTGAAGTAAATGCCCAGTATTGCCTCTTAACTTCTTGCTTCGTGCCTTTGGAAGACACAGCCAACAAGGTTTCTTCTGTATTTTAAGTTCTGCTTAGCTGTACGTTAACGCACTATATAGTTCTGAATCACCTGTTCTTGTCTGCAAGTAGCGCTGAGGATTTATAGCTATATAGCAGAATGTTAGAAGTAATGTGTATGGGCAAAGTTTAAAAGAAGAAAGACAAGGTCGTCCACAAACAGCAGTCCTTAAAAAAAGGTAGTAGTAACATTTTAAAGAGAACTAATTATGGGAAAGATATTAATAAACATATAACAGAGTTTCCATTATATTCTGATCATAAAAATATCCTGCTATTAGATCAGGCATGAAGTAGAAAGGTTTTGGTCTACTATCACTTAGCTCAGTATCTGGTGCATAATTTCAGTATTAATTTCCTTAGTGTCCAAGAACTTTCTCCATCATAACCTGCCCCCTTTCTCCGCAGAGGCTCCAGCATTCACTACTAGAGAGACCTGGGGAATTTATACCACAAGGTGGGGTGTACAGCGTGGTGTAGTGGAGCTCTCCGCAGTTCCTTTCAGTGTGTAAGGCACAAAGCAGGGAACATTTTGAAATAAGAGGAATGTAAAGTCATAAATTAATGTCCTTTTAACATAAAGAGATAGACAAATTTTGCAGAAAGCTGCTTTTTATCGTATTGTTTTCAAGCGAACCAAGGGTAGATCAGACCCTGACTACCTGTTTTTTGGATATCGTGTGTGAAACAAAGGACAAACAAACTTTGGCTAGCAGCTTGATGATACAGTTGCCATCATTCAAGTTAAGATTGAGATATTATGATTTTAAAGCTACATCTTTTGCAAATCTTCTCTGTGGCCTTGGGATGTCTACATGCATTTCAGATGGCTCAGCTTGCAAAGATCTCTAAAGTTAGACGATGTATTTATCAGAGTTCTGTTCAGGAGTTCACTTAACTTAGGACACTTTTCCCATTGAAATCAATGGGACTTACAGGTCTAATAAAAATAAACATATACTTAAGTGCTTTCCTGTAGACCTGCAAACTGCAAAATATTGCCAAAAATCCACCCCAGGAGAGTCCCCTTGTTTGCGGTTCACACTCCTGTTTTAGTCACACAGACTGGACCCTCCTCAGAACCTGTATGGACTAATCCGGGAGTGACTCAGTATTCCCTATTTTGGAATGGAGAATGAGACTGAAAACAGCTGCTGAAGAAGATTAAAAAAAATAAATAAATAAAAAAAATTGCCAACTCACTTTCCTCTCTGATTTTTCTCAGTCACACTTCTTCCCCTGAGCTGCTGCCTCAGGGCAGGTTTTGCCCCAATGTAAATGCAGATCCACTAAACCCATTTCTTCTATCCTTGTTTCAAGATAAAAAAACCTCATGGGACACTCCATCTGAAGTCTCATCCCAATCTCAGAGATTCATATTGTATCCAGGCTGCTATACCATATCTGCATTGCTTTGGCTATTCTTTTGTTCTCATCAAAGGCATTTCGAGGTGGCTTCTACTGTAAAAAGAAATAGAACAATGGTGTATCTTTGACAGACTGGAAACCAGCAGAGGGTAGGATGAGCAACGCCTGCTAGCTAGAGAGGTGAACAAAACAGGAGCTTTTGCCAATTCTACAGAATGTGGTACATTTGCCCCAGGAAAAAAAGATGCTTTGAAACAACATAGTGCAATCTTTGTTGTGCAATGAACTGAATAAAGATCTGATATTGAATGACATTCCATCAAGAGCAGCAGAAGCAAAGAACTGACTTAACCAGACTGTGCCTACTCGGCCTTCTTAGTAAGTACCAAACATCCTGCAGTGATTACCATCAGAGGAGGCATCTTTCTCTAATTCAGGATACTGTAAACCCATCAGCTGAATATAAAAATGAGGTAGTGTTACTCTGACCTATGTCAGTACAATACTGGGTGTCATTCTTTACCTAAGTGTTTGAGGGCACTCTCCACAAAACCTTACTGGGTGTGATGTTCAACAGACACTGATGGAGAATGCTTTAGATATTAACATAATGCAATTAGCAACTTCAAAGAAGTAGTGTTTGGTAACAAAATAAACATTTTCAAGATCACAGCACAGCTCTGTGATAGAAATTTCAGAAATATTCTCACTTCAATCTGAAATTATTTAACAAAGATGTCACAGGCAAATTTACCTTTGTAACAACACTGCTGCTTCAGAAAAGCACAGTACAAAGGTCATCAATTCCTCACACAGATTTTAAACAGGTCTTCAAAACCTAGCACATTCCTACTGTATCCCAGCACTCACCATTTAAATTACTGGATTTGCACCTGATCTCACAAGGTTCACAATCCAAGTCTGTATTTGATATGCATATTCTGGTATAACTTTGTGCATATAGAACATGTTATGATTTCCAAATGCTAGAAAAAGAAGTTTAAAAAATAAAATAAATTTAAAAGCCCACTTGTTTAGATAACAAGGTTTTTAACCTGCTTCTCATCAGAGGAAGTAGCTACACCTACATCTTTATCATCCACAATTTGCAACAAGAATTAACAATCTGATACCTAAGTCTAACTTGTCCCCACCAAGCAGACAATAATGGCAGACCATATCTACTAAGCATTGAGTTTGTAACTCGTTGCAAATAAAATCAATCATAGCACCTGAAATTGGTGCTGTTATCGACATTTTTTGCAGCAGAATTTAGTTATACTGAGGCAAATGGCCATGAAGCATTTAAAGTAAAATAAAGAAAAATTTTTACATCACTGGAATAGACAGAAATATTTTCTAAACTAGAAAACAATTTGTTTGTATTATTAAAAGTTTCACTGCAAAACCATGAGAATTTTAGAATACAGATCATTCACTACAGAACCAAATGGAATAACTCTGAAAAAATCCACCTGATAGTCATACCGTATTAGAAAAGAAACAATCTTCCTTACCAGAAGTGCAATTCTATTAGGTATTTGCATTTGCACTTCAAAATACATCAAAAGGGGAATGATATTAAGAATGTTTGGGGTAAATCACAAATATTGCTACAAATTAAGACAAGGCCTATCAATATACACTCGTTTCTTGCTTCATGAATAAATTTAGCTCATATTGGTGCTACATAACACAGGAACAGCATGGGAAAAATGGTGAGAGAGGTAAGTGAAATCAGGTAATTCATGACACATTTAAATCTATTCTGATTCCAGCTGGGTCAGAAGAGTTTTACCATCAATGATTTTGGCCCAACTCGGATGTTTTCAATTGGTAGAGGCTCAGAGCAAATAAGCATGTGATTTACAAGTGAAATATAAAATAAGGTGCAAATACATTTGCATAAACTGATTTGTATCTATGAGCGATGTTACTTGGTGTTAAAAAAAATATCAGAAAAATGTATCACACACACCTAGCATCTCTAAAGAGCAAACATCACAAACGTCTTGTATCTGGAAGATATTATTGCCATTCACAATCTCATGTGTAAGTCACAAACTGATTTCATTTCTGTGCTAGAACAACACTGCTAGCAAGGGAGGAGGTCACTGGGACTTTTAAAATGGTTATAGAATATTGATTTCACTAGTTCAGAGTAGAAAGCTCCACAGTTTATTAGAAATATATGAATACAAAAAAGACCTTAACTTTGGTTTATATTTTCTTCTTATTGGAATGGTGATCAAGATGGGTTTGTATTGTGACAGACGTTTAATACTACATACTAATTTCAATACTTATAAAAAAGTCTTTCGTGATGATCACTCATGGCCAATCCCATATGGTTTGCTGACAGAACATAAACTGCAGCTGGGTGTAATATGCTTGCATCAGAGTAAACCTGAACAGTCAAATAACAACATATAAATTGCAAGACACATTAACAGACGGATATCTGTTTTAATTATGTATCTTGCCAGTGAAATAAAGAATTATTACAAAAGTGACTGTTCAGGATTCTCAACAAATTTTATACCAGCAATATTATTATTGTTTACATTTAATTAATAGTTCTAGTTTTAATAGCACTGTAGGTTAATAACATTAAAACATATTCTTTCTAATTACATTCATGAAATTAAAAATAATTAAATACAACTTAAATTCATTAAAAGCCAACATGTACATTTCTATGACACATTATCCTATCAGTTCACAAAATATAATGGAAATTATAAGGCTTGCAACCGTACACAAAGAGGTGACAAAATGAAGAAGCATCACGGTAGAATATTTAAAGGAGCAATGCTAGTAAATATTAGCATGAGCTGACCCTATAGGGTTTGCAAGCAATTCAGTTCTACTGCTTGAGGATTTCGTTAAGGCAACTAACATACCTAGTCTAAAAATGGTTACTAGTACAGTACAGATATTGGTGAAGACTAGCCAGCCTTTTTTTATTGGGTTGTTTTTTTCCAAATAAACAAAACAGCAAGTATGAGGAATATATATGAACACAGTTTTGACTGGAGTGAGCTACTGCAATTATCCCCTCTAGTGATTCCTTTTATTGTATGATGAGAACCAGCTCAAGTAATTAATTTATAGCTTCCTCTGCAACTATGATTAGCTTTCCTGTGATATTCTTCCATATTTTTTTCTGCCTGTGGTCAAGACAGGTTCTCCTCAAATAAATGGCCTGATCCTCACCTGTAATACACATAAGGACTTGGTATAGAATATACATCCTATTCCCATAACTGGTAAGCAATATGAAGTAGAAAATATATCAATAAATACAAATCTTCTGTATCAGGCAGCCTATTCACATCTAAAACCAATGTCATTATTGTCTTCTAGATTATTGTGCCCTCCATAAAGCTTCCCATATTTATGAGTAATAAACATGTTCTATATTCTTTTCATTCCTTTTTTCTGTCTCCAATTTTATTGTCCTTCTTCTACATCTTCTGAAGATGATTGGTACTTACAAATTTTATTGTATGGTCTCATGTGGTAATTATAATTTTATTTAGATAGGTACTTTTAGGTACTGGTGCTGTTTGTGGTTGGTTTTTTTAATTCTGCTATGTGCTTAGAAAAAGACACATGAATTTACATTAATCCTACAACTCCCATTAACATTTTTATAAACTGAATATTGACCCAAGGATCTAAAAGAAGCTGCTGATATTCCAGTTGCTGTCATGTATGCTGAACCACCTGATATACCTATCTAAATATACGCCTACTATGAACACTTTTGTCAGCAATATGGGAAAAAATTGGCCTTTCTTTAGCTAAATGAAAGAAATACCTACAGAACCAGAACTGCAGAAAATAAAATTTATTGAATATTCAAATTTTTTTATATATATATACACATATACGCATACACACAGCTTCTTTTACATATATGTGTGTATCTAATCTGCTATTTTTTCCCTAAACTCCCATGCTCACAGACCTGAGAACAGTCGTTCTAATTACACGAAGAACTATACAAGAGTGTAATTTTCCTGAAGATTTCTCTCACATAATGGAGTATTTCAATATGAAATAGTTGTTAATGATGACCAGGACAGTATAATTTAAAGTATTCCAAGGTTTCAGACGATGGTTCAAAGATAATTCACTGTAAATTATCCCTACAAAGAACGTCCTCATTTTCAAAAGAAGATATAAATGATGTAAATCTTATGTGCTCATCTTGTCAGTCAGCTCTACATTTACATCCAAATAACCAGTTGTTTCCTAAAAACACGAGTCAATGCAGCCAGCAAGTATACCCATATATGGTTTGACTAATGTATTTTAAATGACTTGAAAATATGCTTTTCCATGTTCTGACAATGGATACGTACATGTACACCTACTACAGGACTATTTTTTAATATTCAAGCTGAGTCTTTAAGAGCATCAAGTGGTATATTTTTCTTCTTGATGTACTAATCCATTAAAAGGAATTATGCATGTAAACTTGGCCACAGCAAGAAGAGACCTTATGTCTTATACTGGGCTGAATTTGATTATTCAGATAAAGTTTGTAATAAAATGAAAGTAGGGGGTGTGTGGGCTGTGGTGTGGGTGTTGTAACTCCAAAGAAGAGTAAGATCTTCAGTAACAAAATGTTTCCACCTGAAATCTTACACCGAAAGCAATTTGAATGGTCAATAAACTGCAGTTCTAACTAGTTCATAAATACAGCAGATGTATTAATGCCCGCCTTTGTTCCCTTCACCCTAGTACTGGCTTACAGGCATTTCAATCATTCAAGTGAAAGAGCAAGCGTACTAACATCGAGGGGGACTCTTTCATCTCATCATTTAAACTGCTACATAGTAAAAGAAGCCTGACATTCACGTAATACAAACCAAATTAAAATACTGGTCCCACAACACTATTGAAATGCTGCTGAGAGTGGGTTCAAACAGCAAGGAGAAATTTGAGAGGAAAGTCATATCCAAGTTGAGAAAGGAAGAGAGAAGGAATAGACTGACAACAAGACTGACAGGTGAGAAGTGCAGAAACAAGGTACATACAATTACGTGGACCACTACTTAGTTACAAGACCCGCTGTCAGATATACAGAGAAGGACTTGCTTAAAGCCGGCATCATATTATTAGAAAATGACTGGAAGGTAAGCTTCCGTCTTCTCAAAAATGGTAAAATACCTTCAACATGTCTTCATTTCAGTGAAGCCTTCCCCACTTCTTGCCCTAAATGCTCACTTCCTGTGAGTCACAGAAGAACTCCATGAAGCAATAAAATCATCACAGTAGACCAGGACAAAAATCTAACTTGTAAAGAACATTGTAATGTCTGGGCAGGGGACACAGGAGATATGTGGGACACAAGGTGACATAGCACTGGAAGGAGTGCCTGGAGACACAAACAATATAGGAATATGTAGAACTTGTTTTGACAATCTTCGAGTAATAAACTACGAATTCATATAGAAAGGAGACTAAAAGACAAGCTAAAAGTCAGAAACACTTAAAATGCTTTGCAAGCTTCTGTAAGGAAGTGAATTAAGAGAGGTACTCTCAGTGTTTCAGATTAAAACTAGTTTATCTTCTGAGACAAAGTCATAGTACATTCTTTTACCAGCAGCCCAAAACATGGCCCTTGTTTGAGGCACAAATTTGCTCCAAGCACAGGACATGCAGGGGTGGGTGTTTCTGGCTATTTCTAAGTTAGAAGTTACTCAGTTCAACAAAGATTTTGCATTTAATTTGAAGCTGACTGGAAAATGTTATTGAGTTATCTCCTAACCAGATTGAGAATACAGCAGCAAAATCAAATCATGGGATGAGTTTCATGCTTTCTTACAGTAGTGGTTTAAATTTGCTAAAGTTAATGGTGTCTCTGTTGAATTACATCAGCTTTTTTGCTCTAAAGGAGCATACTAGTATAAACTAAAATGTTAACTTCTTACCAGCAATCTGCTTTTCAGTGCCTGCAAGGCCAGAAAGGAAGACTATTGTTTTAGACACAGTCCAGTAAACCAAGCCGACTCATACACTCAAGAAGTCACAGCTCAAAGTAATCAAAAGGCCTGAAATCCCACTAGATACCTTGATAGTCATGGATGCAGTAAACAAAACACAGTCACCAGAAACCATTTCTTTTATCTCCAAATGTTCTCAAATCTGTGATTATTCTTCTTAAGCACTAATCACAGTCATCTAAATCATATACATTCTACTTTCTGGCCTATTGCTCTGATGCTGAGCTAAAAGATGCCTCTAAAGCATCTTGTATCTGCCCATTTATACATGGAATGGACTGAGAGCAGCAATGTCTTGGTACGCCACTGACTGCCAGCTGGTTTGGGATGGAATTTCAAACGTCAGTTTTCCTGTTACAAGCTCCCAACAGTCCCAACTGCAGGTCTCTGAAACTCTCTCTTCTGACTCAGTCAGTGCCATATATCACAGAGAATTAAGGATTGGGAATCAGGAAATCTCTACATTTAGAATTCCACTTTCTGGAGTTCCAGCCAACTCTGAGCTTGATGAGCAACGCCTTTACATCTATGCTTTTCATTATTGGCAAGCACAGGTTTTCCCTGGTATTTATCCTTGTGCTAACTGCCTTCACAGGATTCCACAAGGAATCAAGTAGGCTACTGCAGGGATTTGACACATATGGAGGTGTGTACCCCATCTTGGCACTACGCTAGTCTTGCCAAAAATAGAATGCCCCTGGCAACGCAATTCTTTAAAAAGTAAATTTGGAATGAATAACAAATAGCAATTAATTGCCTCAAATAAATGGCTCTGGACTGAGTAAAACTCAGTTTGATCATGTAACAAATAAACCCATCTTCCTAGGTGGTAACCCAATTCATAAAGTTGGGCAGAAAAAAAATTGATAAACAAGTTTTTTGCTGTCCTGCACTCTTCTTCCTTGTGAATTGTATTTCACTCAGCCTAAGGCTTTAGCTGATTTATACATGCAGATAGACAAAAGCCAGCTAAAAGAATACTCAACTTTCCCTTTCTTTGCTGCAAACCAGAGGGGAGCAACATTGGAACCAATTGCCTTGTGCTTTTCAAAGAGGAGACAGAGAGATGCTCTTTCCCTTTGCTTACACTTCACAATGAGAAAGGTTGTAGGAGTGAACTGACAAAAAGGAGAAAGCCTAATTCCTACCCACTACGTAACTGATTGTTGTTGCAGGTATTTGAAAAGCAGATGAACAAAAGAGGCAGTGGGGATTGTGTTTTGTGCAAATAAAATGGAAACTGAGAAAGTTCTACTGTCTACCTCCATAGGCATGTTGTTACAAAGATTATTTAAACACAAAGTGTCACATAATTCATGTACAGTCTGGCCTTCCTCACCAGCTTCCCCGGCATCTTACTGATCTCTAATCTCCAAAGTACCGTGACACTCTAACCTGACCATATGAATACCACTTGCCATTAAATTCTGTCAAGCAACTGCTGTACCCAATCTAAAGACTCCCTGCAGTATTGCTATAGGGTGTCCCACAGATACAGCCTCACTTCCCTGTGTACCACTTCTCTGATGCTGCGTTAGCTTCAATGCCAGCATCTGCTAGCCAAACAAGTGCCGCAGAAGAGAACACCTGACAACTCCTGCCATTTTCACCCACATGACCCCAGTAAAACCACTGGATTTACTCAAACTTACATAGAACAGAATTTGGCTCAATCATTTTATTTTCTATTGAATATGTTTTGTTTGATCATAACAAATCAACACAGTGTGATGTAAACTAGCTGATCTTAATCAGAACCGTACTAAATACCCATTTGACATCTGCACACGTTGTTAGGTTCCTGCCTGCTCTGCATGCACAATTTAATTAGATGAGTAATAAATGTGTCAAATCTATCAATGGTGTAAAACATTTGACTGCAGTGAATTTACATCCTTGATTTGTATTGTTCACAGATGGCTTATTATTGCTAACAGTGTTTACCTATTTATCCTAAAAAAATAATAATAATCTTCTTTCATTTACATTGATTTGTCCAATTTTCCAGGAGGGAAATACAATTAACCACCAATAAGAAGAAAAAATTCAAAGTTGACAGATGAGATGCTGTTTTAAGACACTCAGTTCTATTATGCTAAAAGCATTCTCTCTTTGTTGCAACAACACTTCCAAAATAAAGCCCAAATTGCAACAGGAGTAAAGTGAAAACTCAACTAAAATATTGAGGAACTACTTTCCACATATCATAGTTTCCTCTATTGAGCAGTGATTGAGTATTATACATAGCCAACACAAATTATTTGTTAACATGGTTTCCTTGGTACAATAATTAAAAATATTCATAAATTCTTAATAAATAAATACATTTTCTCAAAAGCTCTTTTTTTAAAAGAATTGAAACACTTGAGTCTTAGATATTGAAGTGTTTGTGGAAGTCATGCTAGTAACAAGGGAATAGACAAAGGCAAACTCTTAGGATAACGCTGAAAGGCTGGTCTGCAGGATTACACACAATATCAAAAAGCAAGTCTTCTGTTCCAACTCAGCCACTAGAATAGCCTCTCTTTCTCTGCACCAACCATAGAAAGTGCCCAGGAAAACTAAACTAGAATATTCAGGGAAGTATTGCTGTAGGCTTGCCACTGCTACGTGCTACAGCTGAAGACGGAATAACAGACTAGCAACTATTGCTATGTTGTTACATTCTGGTATAGAGTTCCTTAGTGGGAGATAGTCTTAGTGAATTCCTTCTTTCCTGCCTCCCCAGGTGCCAAGCTGTATGCTAATTTGCCTGAAAATCTGTGCTTAGGTTCCTAAAATGTTAATCCAAAATGCACTAATTGAACAATTTTTTTGAATTGAATTGCATTGGGATTAGGCCCAATAAACTTCCCTACTTTCAAAAATCATAACAGAGAATAGAATTGACTAGCACCAAAGTTTATGACACAGCCACTGGACACAAATGCATTCAATATAATCAGGTTGCTACTTCTCAAATTTTAATTATAGGAAAAGCATTGTAAAAGTCAGACTTCCATTAAAACCAGGCAGTTTAACAAGACCTAATAATAAAATTTTTATCAATAGGAATATTCAGAATTAACTTTCTGTGTACAAATTAGATTTTAAATAGCAGGTTCATTTCTCTGGTGATCTAATTTAGGTTTTGGCATCAAACAATGTTTCAAACACATAAAAAAACCTCCTATGGTAAATTTTTATCCCTGATGTTTTCCAGCTGGTCTCTAATAACTATTCCTAATTGTACTTGTTAAAAAGTGGATTTATGAATCTCAATTAGACTGGTTTTACTTATCCCACAGTAATTTTCAGTACTAAGACTATTTCAAGACAGAAAAAAGTTTTACGTGGGTGACAGAATAATTATGAAAATAAAAAGGAAAATGCCTTTTATACAACTTAATTCTCAGTAATTCTATTTCAATAATCCAAAACAGAAAATACGACGTGTAATAACCATTTTGGGAACTTTGTTCATTCCACAAGTTACAAGGTACTTTTATTACTAGGATATTCAGCTTTGCTTGCGTGCCCTACTGTGAACGTAAAGATTTACATCATTCTCAGTGAATCTATTTTAATTTTCTTTGCAAACTTAACATCCTGATTCAGCAAAGTATTGAGATACAAGCTTACTCTAAGCACACACTGAAGATTTCAGTCAATGTAAATTTTCCTGAAATTCATGAGGGCAGCTTCAGCAAAGTTGTTAAGTGTATGGTTATCTTTAAAGTTTAATGTGACTAAATCTTCATCAGGCATCCAGGTAGTCATTTAACTAACTATTTTGCTGACCAATGACCAGTGTTGTGAAAGAAAAGTTACATTACATCCTTGCAAAACAATGGCTTCCCTCCCATGACTAATACATACTCTAACATCAGTTCTCACTTGGCCTCAGTATAAACATATGCTATACAAAATTTTCTGTCATCTTACTGTGAAATGTATTCTTAAAGAGACATCACCTCAGTTGCAGGACTTATGAGAAGGCATTGCAGTCAGGATTCAGATATTAAACAGTATCAGCCACATCTTTGCATGAGTGTTATCCGTCACCCACAGAAACCTAAGCAAAATTAGTAAACATGACTATGTGCCTGCCATGCCATATCTATGAAAAAGCAAAGATTCCACAGTTTAACAGAGGAAAAAAATTGTAAGTGACATAAACTGTTTTAGACTAAAATATATCCCATACATGTGAAAAAACTTCTGCTACAAACACATTTTTCTATTACAGTCTCCTACAGCTTTCCCAGATGGCCAGGTAGTGGCTATTCCTTGGGGGTCACCATATGCTGTACAATTAGTGCGTCATGTCTCTGATTAACATTCAGATTTCTGACAAATGTCCGTGAAACCAGAGCTGGAGACCAAGACTTATGCATCAAAGAGGAAAAAAGAGGCTCCTCCATGGCAAATTCTGAAAGTCAAAGTCATTATAACTAATGTAATAACCATGAACATTCTCCTTGAACACCACTTCTAGCCAAGTCAATGGACGAGGCCGTCTTATTTCTGCAAATTCCCACTCATTGCTAGGCTGAATATAGACACAAGAATGCTATTTTTACAGCATCACATTACAACATTGTCTGTTGTTGCAGCCAAACACTTTGGCTTGAAAATTTGACTTCAGATATGTGTTAAGTAATGCACAATAAATTCTCATCCAAGAGAAAAAAAGAAATGCTAGTGTGCATGCAAAGCTGTGCTCTGGGCACAGCATAGTTAACCCATGCCTGCTGTCCACTCGACATTTTCCTTAAAAGCTGCTGTGAAAAAATCAGATTTCTCCCCAGAAGTATTATGATTGAAAGTAGCAACTTGAAAACAGCAATGTTTTTATGGGCTCCTGTGAAGAGGATTCTCCAGTGCTCAGTAGGGTGAATCCAACCTTCTCAAAAATACTGACCCCATTATTCAGTTTTGGTAATTAAAATGTTTTCTAAATGATTGTTCCCCAGCAGGAGGAAATTGATTAATTTTAATGCATTATTGTATTTTAGCATGGAACAACATTTTTTTTTTTTTCTCCTCCTCTTGTTCCCACCATTTGCAGATGAATTATTTAGATGTGAAGATTTGCCTACTGTATTTGACAGGAAGCTTTAGGGAGTAAGTGGAGAAACGCAAGGAGTGCCTCATCATTTGCAGGTTCAATTTCTTTCTATTTGGTTATTGATTAGCAGAGCATATATCGTGAGGAAGTGGCATGACTAAGGGAACATAGATTCAAATGTGACTTTAACAGAATTTACATGTTTAGAAATGCATTTGGGGGTTTCATTATATGCTGCTTTCAAGTAGTTTTGTTTGTGGTTTTTGGGTTTTTGTTATATCAGGCCACAGAATCTTATTTAATTTAAACTTTTTTGAATAAAACTATGAGTATCATTTACAAACATAGTGCTTCTTATTTAGCCCCAATCTCTGAGTCCTTTAAAACACACCTATTGACTTCAGTTGTTTTTGGGTTAGGCTGTTAATCACTCACATGAGCATTAAAAGAAGAAGCAAACATCTGGAGAGCTACCTTCAAACACTGGTTCAAAACTAGACCCTGCCCCATCTGAAGAAAAGTGATGCATGTATCTTACAATTCTATCAGAGCAAGCAATATTTTAAATAATTAAAATAATTTTGTGTTTGTTTTCATCTTTTGCAGTAATTTGAGTAGAATCAATGCTGCCACAGATGACCTAACAACCTGCTCCCAACATTTTTTTCCTTTTTAGAAAGGCTTCTGCTTGATCAGAAATTAGAAGAAGGAAAGTCCAATATGATTTTAGCAGACAATGAAAGTTTGCTTACATATCCACTTCTATTTTCAAGCAGACTTCAGATACATGACAAAACTGATACATAATCAGGTCTTCTGGGATGAAGCTATTATCAACCTATTGCACAAAATACAGCAACAAGCTGGAACAGAACTAACTGTCTTTGGACTTAGTAGCAACTGGCAGCAGTCACCTCCATAAAATTAAGAGAAATGACCAGGATAGACTGGTCTATAGGTAATGCAAGACTAATTTGCCTAGGGATGCATACAGTACTCACAGAACTTTGCACAGGATCTTGGAGCACTCTATAAGTATGTTAAGATTTTTTTAAAAGTATCAGGAGCATTAGTATTCCCAGAAAATAGAAGGCACTGATATTACTGGCAGTCTTTGACAAAGCCAAGAACAGGCTTCACCTTTCCTGATTCTGCAACACATTTCCTTTTCTGGCAGTAGATTTATCCAATAAACAACAGTAATCATAACATTTATTGCTTAATATTAAATTTACTAAAGTGCTCAAAGGTCTCAAGCAGAACGAAGGCCATCCAAAGAAACTGTTTGTCCTAAAAAACTTACTGTCCTACATATCTCTGACGAAAGTCTCATCTTCAAAAGAACAGCAAGATCAGTGCAGTTGAATACCCCAGCTGCTAGCACTTCCCATCATTGTGGATTTAGTTTGAGTTCACGTTTGAAACTCAGCTCTGATAGAAGCCAAAACCAAAAGAAAGCCATGTCCTTCATGCAGCAAAGTTATGAATGTATGTTACGAGACAGTAGTGAGCAACACAGAGGCTACATTATGTTTTGGGCATACTGTACAGATTTAAGTCTTGTGTACAATTGAAAAAAGAATATTACAGTATGAAGGAGAATGGCATGAAGACCAACCTATCCTATTTCCAAACAGTTCGGTATCTGATGCCTTTGAATAATGAGGTTTAGCTAGATGAGAAGAATTCTTTGTCCATTATGAATTCATACATATATGTAATGAATAACAATCAATTAGGCTAATGCAAGAAAATACTTATTTGTATCAAAGTTGGGGGTTTTTTGTATGACAGGCAACATGCAACACAAGACTTCTTTTAACTCATACACAGATGTCCGAGACATTAGCTAGAAAGAATCTGACTAGCAGCTGAGGTTTCAGTATGAAATACACGCTCAAACACTGCTTTCTCTTTGAGTGGATCAGATGGTTTAAATGGGGATCATATCTGCTCATAAGATCTTTCTCACTATGGCTTAAGAATTTACCTGAAGTGACATCAATTTTTAAGACTGCATTCTTCACACTAACCAGAATGATTCATGAGGGCAGATGTACAAACCCTCACACGCAAGGAGTCAAGCTTATAATTTACAAAGTCGCCTCCTAACAGTGATATTTTTATGCATACCCACTTACTCTATTTCTTCTCCAGAACTCTAATGCAAGAGTTAAGACTTTATATTGCTTTTTACTTTTCCCATGCAATGTAATAAGCAACTGGTATGCAAGTGCCCCAGAATACGGAAAAGAACCACTTTTAAATGAAAAAGGTAACCTATATGTAAAAAGCATCGATGGTACTATATGGGTTCACTGAAGTAAATCCAGTGCTAACAAATGTATAATGCTCTCTGTTGGTAACTGAAAAAAGAAAAAAACAAACAAATCAAAAAAGCCCCAAATAACCCAGAAGCGTTAATGAAACCACTAGCAATGTCTTCAAGTGAACTCAACATCCATGAAAGAATACTGGGCAGGTCTGCTCGCTTTTCAGTGACAACTGTTAAGTATTTAATTCATCCCAATTTCACAAAATCCCAGAATGGTTAAGGTTGGAAGGGATCTCTGGAAGTCATCTGGTCCAATCCCCCCACTCAACCAGGGTCACCGAGAGCCAGTTGCCCAGGACAGTATTGAGGTTCCAAGGATGGAGACTCCACATCCTTGGAGTTTTTTAAGATTATGTCCTTGTTTTGTATGATGACATTCCTAGCTTTTTGAAATCTGTAAATGCCTAAAGATACATCTACATACCCAAATATTTTTTTTTCTTTTTTTTTTTTATGTCCTCCTTTTGTACTACTTTCTCTTCCAGAATTAAGCTGAATTTCTTTCACTCCCCCTACTTACTCTTTTTGGTGCTGTTACCAGTAAACCCCCAAACTCCCATTATTACAAACACCAATGGGGTGTCTGTTGACTACCAGATCCTCAAAAAAAACAACCAAACAAAAAACCCCACCAACTGGAAAGCCACAACTGAAAGGCAGCTGGGGATTGCACTTCTGAAGCCAGACACGGACAAACTTGGAGAATACCAGGCAGGTGGTAGCAGTCCTCAGTGGAGCAGGGGCACACAGGCAGCAGGGTCTTTGCAACAAGTTTACAACAATGGCCAAATTGAGGCCCCATTCCATCACAAAGTGGAAAAGTAGCACCGAGACACCAGTCCTTCCCCTTTCTGGGTGCTGCTTCAAGCTCGATTCAGCAGGACATAATAATCAGATCCTGACATTTATGTATCCCTTCAAGTAAATACAGTGTGCTGTATTACTAACATTTACACCACAAGAGCACTTTTGCAAGCTCAGAATACATATTTGCCTCCGCCTTCAGTAGTCTGCACATTGGTAGGTTGTGTTATGAAAGTCAGAGCCTATTTCATTCCAGAGTACCTGTGCAAACATGTTTCTTTTACAAAAGTCAACAGAACTACTAGTCTATATTCTGCTTCCAGTGCACATTATTTTAAGTAGGTCTCCTCATTTTTTGAATGCCTGCATACAGAAGAAACAACCTAAACTTAGCTCTTTACTACACAGAGAAGACAGACCCTAAAATTGTCCTCTGCTTAATGTTCTACCAAGCTGCCCTTCAAGCAGAAAAATTAATCCTTAAACAAAGCCTAAAAGAATGCTAGGGAGGATAAGACAAAAGACAGACCTGCAGGAAAATAAGAGAGCAGGTGGGGGGAAACCTCTGCTAAAAATATTAGGAGGATGCCTGGATTATCTAGAAACCATCAGCTAAATGCTGGATGTTAATCAGCACAGCAGCATCCTGCTAACTATTTCTCTTTGTCTCTCTTTTTCTGTCAAGCAAAAGTATTTTGCACACCACACACAGATCTGATTCCTCACCTTAACATTCTCATTTAACTCAGTAATATCTGGGTGAGCCTTTTACCTGTTGCTGAATTTTACTTAGTTGTCTCTTTGTCCTCTCCTGTTTATTTTCCTAATTGTGTTTCTTTCTCTTGCTCTTTTCTACATATAAGTAACTTTCTGCATCTTTCCTACCCACACACCTCTGCCTACCAAGATAGTTTCCCTTGCCTTTCTTGTTTAACATTGTTTGCCCCTCACTCAGGGTTCCCATATTTTTTGCATTTTACAGATCAGAGCAAGAGGAACAAGCTCAGTTTCCAGGCTGCACTCAGATCATCCACAAACGATCCCATGGAACATATTTTGAGAAATAAATTTCATTTACATCTTTATCAGCCAAAGTGGTACAATATAAACAAGAAAGAAAGATTAAGAAAAATAAAACTTTTCAAAATTCCTATGGATTGGAATGGACATAGCAGCTGTCTCAAGTGTTAAGAGCACCCACTGCATTCATTCGTTAACTGATACTTTGCTGTCTTCAGACCACAAACAACAGACAGTATTTTGTCATTGGACAGACCTCAGTTTACATAAATCACCACTTCTGCCCAAACAGTTTATAATCCAGTGCTAAGTAACAACTGGATGTATCTCCTGCAACAGGCAGTACCACGCAAAGGAGTCTCCTCCCATTTGCAGCATACAAATCTTTCTGTGCATTTGACCATCCTTATTTACTATAAAAGAATATTTTGCAAATATAATTTACCACTGTTGTAATTTCTATGACTTACTCCCAGTAGCCCCCACTGCAGAGACTGCATCTAATCAATCCTCAATTAATATGCAAATATATCCTATAGGCTACTGATGTCTTTCCTTTAAAACACATAACACATAATTAATGACAGCTATAATGGCACCAAAGACTCCAAACCGAAAGAACTTCTCACTGTAATTTACACTTACCAGCACTAAAGAAGACTGATTTGTTGGAGTACTTCTTTTTCAAGTTTTTTGCAGTCTTCTGGAAAAGCGATTGATTCTAGTCAGTGACTGCAGTTACTATACTTTGCTCCTTAAAACAAAATTCTACATAACTAAGGATAATGATATTTCCTATTGTAACATCTGCTGGTAATAGCTAAGGCTACATCCAAAAATCCTATTTCAGGGAAAGCTTACAGTAAAACAGCAAAAACATCACTCTATATAAGACACATGCACAGCTCTGTCCTGCTTTAACACTACAGCTATCAAGACCCATCATTTCTAAACTAAAGTTCAGAGTTACAAAAGATATTTTTTAAATCCGTTCATTCACTCATTTACAATAAAGTTTTTAGGTTTTTTACCTTTCTTCACAAGTAAAATAGAAACTAGGCATTATTATGAAAGGGTGGGATTAATCTCGCCAGATTTGAGTAATCCAAAATTTAGATGCCTGGTCTGGTCTGCTAGTCCACCTTGAAGACTAGCAGACTACCAAGGACTACCTTGACTTCCTTGGAGGAAGGTGGCAGGCATCATATCCAGAAGGCAATTAATCCCAAAGGTGATACCATCTGCAAAAACAAGCCTCCAAATGTCTTAATCCCTCTGCAAATAAACACTGGTATAAAACTCTTCTTTCTTTAGCATTTCAGTGCATGACTAGTCACATGGTGTTTTGCAGAAGGCAATGTATAGTAACACCGAGAAGTAAATTTTCTGATGCTTGAATTGTAGCTATAAAATAACTGATTGGCTTTGTTTGGTTGATAAAATGCCTACCTGAAATATGCACACAAAAAAACAGGGGGGGTGGGGAATGAGGAGAAGGGATGAAGAACATTCCTACATTGGACATTTTTACTAAGTTTGAGAAATGGTAGGTGTTATAACTTTAATGATTCTGATTTGCCTTATCCATTTTAACACACAGAATTTAATATGATTTCAAATTAATCAGACAGCATTTCTTTAAAGTGATATTTACAGCTTTTACATTTAAATGAAGGCAAACAAAAGTATAATTTATGCTATAATAATGTCATATAAAGTATCGTTGTTTTAATTCTTTAATAGAATTAAGCTAGCTGTGGCAAGTAGATAAAAGCCCTTTGAATAGTGAAACACTGCCATAGTTTGTCTTGTCAAGGCTCCTGCTTCTAAGAATATTTATGATTTTGCCGTTCCTTGAGAACCATAAATGACACAGCATGTCAATGAGACAGTTTCAATCTCAGCTTGGATATTTCTGTCCAGAACTAGAGTATAATTCAGTCTCCATCCCCAGATAACCCCAGCCTTTCTCCTTATACTTCTAACAAAGGGATTAATACTGGACTTCCTCCTGAGAAACAAATTCTATACCTTGTGCTAACCCCCATGACTTTGCCAGGACTGCATGGAATGAAAATGAACGCAGCATTTCATTGTGAATTAAGAAAGCACGAATCAGACCCCAGTGTGCAAAGTAGAACGGCAGTTTTCTGGAGTGACTGCCTGTCAAGTAGGTACTAGACTATGATGCACAATTCATTTGACAAACTGAGTGTCAGTGAAGTCACCTACCAGTGTCCTATGCTGCTACCAAAAGCATGTTGGCTGCTAAATGACTTGACATTCTTTTTTCTTTTTCTACTGAGCTTATTTTAGAAAGGTTGTATATCAATCTGGAAAGTGCTGTGAACATGATGTTATCATAATGGTACCATATGCCAGTCGACTACTTACAAATCATCCATGCTTCCCTCACTTGGTAGATTTTAAAAGCATGATAAAGAACTTGATTCTCCTCATGCTTACACTGGCTTTATATCAGTATACTTCAATGTTTTATGCTGGTAAAAAAAAAAAAAAAAAAGAGAAATATTTATACCAAATCCTTAAAAAACCTTTAAAGGCTCTTAAAATGGTTGTGTCAAATGACAGTTTTTCCTATTCAAGTATTTGTCTCAAAAACAGATGTATTAAAAATTCAAACCCTATGAAGAAGTAGAATATGCTCCCAAAACACCTTATCTAGCCATACAATCTATAGAAATAGGTTACATCCTTTAACTAAAGAGCTTTGGAACTTTTAATTTATCTTCCTGGTTTGGCCCCTTAAGGAGGCAACTGTGAATTCCAATACTCCATCTCACAGTTTCTCTATGGTTTTTTCCCACCTTCTTTGTTCCAGATAAAGCAGATTTTTACGTGTTTACAACACTCCATAAACCTTGCAAAAAATCATGTAACCTAAGATGTGATAAAACCAGAAAGTTAGCAAAACTCTAGATCTTAACAAGGAATCCAAGAAAAAGGGTTATGGAAAACTTCAGCAGCATATCTGAACTTAAGAGAACGTGAACCCATTTCCACTCAA
>JAVJGI010000063.1:5523961-5543511 GCA_035590275.1 Ibycter americanus | reverse complement strand
GAGAGGCGGCGGCGGGAGGCGGCGAGCGGCAGCCCGGGCTGCAACGGCCGAGCCGGGGCCGCTCACACGGGTGCACCGCACTGGCACCGCTGCCCAGGACAGGGAGGCGATGCTGCTGCGGGGGACTCCGGGCGCCTCTTTGGCTCTGTTAGGAAAGTTACCGCGGCCACACGACCCACCTTAAACCCGCCTCCCCGCAGGACCCGGGGGAGGGGGAAGGAGGAGGAGGGAGGGAGGAGACGGGGGTGGGGGCTCGGAGCCGTTCATTTCCCAGCGCAGAACCAAGTCACAGCAGCATCTCTCGGGCTGTCGCTCCGGGATGCAGGGCTGGGCGCACCAGTGCAGCCCCGGCTCCCGCAGACGCCGGGCTGGGGCCGCGCTCCGCTCCCCTCCCCCTGGATTCTTGCATTTACGCGCGGTACTACGGGGCCGGCTTCAGAGCGCAGAAACTTTCCCGTTTCCTGCGGCGCTGACGCTGATTTTTGGCTTACTCGTTTGGTGATGGTTGGTTTGGCATCTCGTTATTTATTTAACCATTTGTTGTTTGGGGGAAGGGGGATCGAGTCCTGAAACCTTGGGGTTTGTGTATGTGTGCTGGGTTGTGGTTTTTTTCTCCGCCCGATTCAATTAAAATACCTTACACAGACTAAAAGGACAAAGAATCGGACCGACACCCCAGCATCCCAAGGTTGCCGCCCGAACAGTGCATGTGGGAATGAGGAAGCAAACTCTATAGCTGAGGCAGAAACACTTAGCAGCTCAGCAGAGGGTAGCAGATGAGGAAAAACCAAGGCTCCCTGCCTCCTGCAGCTAAAAGAAGGGGATCTCCAGAGCAGAGACCTATCAAACTCCACTGACGCGCTTAGTGGGAGATCATGCAAACTTCTGGACCCATTTCAAGGTGCCTCGGTTTGCAACTACACACACGCACACAGTTGTAGGGGCGTGTATAGGCAAACACACGCAGTGGTCTGACTGCCTAAAGCAGCCCCTGGATGGAGAAAAGCTGGCTAGAGCTGATATCAGGCAAGACTGAGCGGATGCTAGTAGACAGAGAAAAGCGTGATGGAAAATTTACCTCTTCTCTAGCATCCTCTACCGTCCAGAGCATCTGCCCTTGTACTGTGAAATCGACTGCACCGCTGCTGTTCTTTAGGGTGGCTCAGTGCCACTGGATGCCTAGAGAGGTATCAGACAGGGAACAAGTTGCACCCCATGATTGTTATTTTCTTCCTCAAAGATGTAGCAGAAGTTACAAATGTATAATGATAAAAATCATTAGAGCAAAATGCTTATGACAGGTGATTTGAACAGCTGCATTAACTTCGCTCTTAGCCAGCAATCTTATGCTTGCACAGTCTTCTCAAGATGAAATGCTCTACTTGTGTTATGTACTATTACAGATTATTTTCTAATTAGAATAATAATGTTGGCTGAGTTCCTCCTTTATCATCTCAGTATGTAAGAAACATAAGATCAAGTCCCTTTTTGATAATGTACCAAAATAGCTAATAGAACTTTTTTTGTCATTGTAGCCACACAATGAATAGCCACATTGCACAATATTTTATATACATATAAGGCTGCCAAAACCCTTTGTCTGCACTGTGTGTTTCTTGGTAACATGCCAGTACATGACCGCAGGTGATGGCAGAGTTTCAAAACGGATTAAGAGAGTTTGGGCCAGAATTGGTACACTGTTTCCATAAGGGACTCCCTGCAATCTCCCAGCCTCCCAAAAAACTTCTCCACTCCCACCACAGCTTTCATGCCTCTAGGTTCCCAACCTTCCCCTTGCTGCCTTGCCCTGGTTTGCAGCCTTCCCAAGATCTTGCACCAGCCACCTAAATCAGGAGAATAGGGCAGTGGAGAGAATACATGTGTGCTGTAGTGGCTGTTGGCTTCCCCACCTCTTTTTTTGCAAACCCAGCTCTCTGCTCTCTCACTAGCTCCAGATGACTATTTTTCTTCATTAGCTATGGTTAAAGCAACCTTAACCAGGATCTGCAGCAGTATTGGTGCCTGAGGTGAATTCATCCCCATCTTTTCCGACCTATTTCTAATTATTTTTACAAACATCCTAATAATGAATATCAATAATAAATTAGCAATCATGTTTGTTTATTATTTTCATTATTTAATAAAATTTAACAGATCAAATTTGAACTAGATTTCTTGAATAAATAAAGATAATTAGGTTTTGTTGTTTGTATAAGAATATTAAAAACACCAGTTGCTCTACACTGACAGCATTGTTTACATTGTTTATGACTCAGTTTTGTCACCAGTTTCCATTTGGGGAACTATTTAGCCTTCCTGACTTTTCTTGTGAAAAGGTAAGATGCTGTCTGAAATGCATGGAGACAAAACCAGTCTGCTTAAAATAAATTCGACCACCTTGCTGCTACACTTTTTTTCCCACGTTTTATTTTTTGGTTTTCAGAGTTCTCCTTAAAACTTTCCAAAGAAATGTCCTATCAAACCATGACTGCCTTGGACACCAAAAAACCCCCAAGATATTACACCATTGTATGACTGTTTATAGACGTTTGAGACAAAGCATTCAGCCCTGCTCTTCTTTCTCATGTAAAATCCCATCCAGCTCAGTAATTTCCTTTGGAAAGTATAGTTCTGGTATTCTCTGCAATATAGTTGTCTACTTGAAGGGTAGTAGATGTTAGTAAATGTCAATGAATCTGTCTATGGATGTGTCTTACATTTGAGGGTGACTACTATAATGCTCATTTGTTATTGGTGTCTATTTAAATGCACCCTTTCCCTAAAAAGACATTCAGTATAAGCAGCATTAGATTGCAGCACACTGATTCTAGTTCAGTAGTTCTGTTTTTAAAATGCACAGTTTACAAATAAAGATATAAAAAGATGGTTTGGCTTGTTGGTATTGTTGACTCAATGAGTCTAGCCTAGAGTTATAACTATGTAAACTCAAGCTGAAGCTTCAAGCTTAGCTAGATTCTTTCATAAATCAGAATGAGTTGTTGAAATTCTGAAGGACAAAAAACCTCTCAGTTATGGGTGCAGAGCTTCAGTTTGGTGAAATGATATCTTTGGTTATCCTCATGCAACATGAGCACCAACATGAAAATGAGAGGAAAATTAAAAAAAAAAAAAAAAAAGGAAAGAGTGCATTACAAGAGCGACTTTGCAACAGAAAACTTCTTAATAATTCTGCTGATAAAGTATGAGCCAGAGAAGAATTCATTTCCCTCTCCCAGAGCTCAGCTGGGGCAACAGCAGTTTAAAGAAGTGCAGCTCTTTCATAAAGGTAAGCAGGTATGTCCTTCAGTACAAACAGACAATGGAAGTTTGAAAACACTAAAGTCACTGGGAGCTTTGCCACTGAATTTAGGGGGAAACAGAATTTTATCCTGGGAGAAGATCTGCCAAGTAAGAAATGGCCACTTGTACATGCTTTCTCTTCAAAGTCAAATCACCTTTCAAGAGCATTTTTACTGCTTTTGTTTGCCTGCTTCTGCATGTCCAATTCAAAACTAGTTCCCATCCACATTTTCATTTTCCATATATTCTTTTTTCTTAAAGGGACAACTGGGACTCAGAAAATAACAGCATACTGAATCATGTTATTGTTTGTAAAAGCATCAGTTTTCAACACTGAAAAATTATTACCCATTTAATATTAAAGCTCAAGAAATTAAATATGCATAATTTGTGTCTGAACGAACAAATTATTATTGAAAATAATGCTTGAAAAAGAAAAACAAAGCTTTTCAGACATAACATGAATTTTAACTTGTTTTTTATAAAACCAATCAGGGTTTTAGTTTATGCATCATTCTGTTCCCCACAATAATATGCTGTCTGTGCAATCAGTGATGATAAATGGTACATAATTGTAAACTTGATATTGGTTTTCAATATTGAATTCATCATTCTGTCCTCTTAACACATATTAAATACTTTAAAGAATTTATATATTTGTTTGATTTATCTGCGATTTTTTTCCCAATATGTAAAATTTATTAGTTTTCTGTTTTTTGAGAAACCAAGAGTAGACAACATCATTAATAATACTGAATAAGTGTTGGCCTCATTTATGCATGACTCCCTTCTACCAATACAAAGTGTCCAAATCAAATACAAACATCTTAGTTGTAGGCAGCGTAGAAAATAGTCTTAACCAGAGCCAGTTCTGCATATGTTTTGTTTGACTTCCCTGATCTATCCAAATAATGATTTCAAGAATTTACTCTCATTTAGAAAGGCAACTCCTGCATTCACAGGACTCACATTTCACTTTATTCTAAGTCAGGATTGTTGACTAAGCTACTAAGTTTGCAGAAGTCCAATACCTCAATCCAAAGGGTGAAAAAGCTTAGATACCCTTCAAGAGTTTGGGTTTACTCCAGAGATGACATTAATTTACCTTTTTCCATATCATGGACCCATTCTTCCAAACACAGAGGTTCACTCAAATTGTCCCAGTACTCTTAAAGAACAGACAATGGAAAAAAAAAAAATGAGAAAACATTAATCCTGCATAACACCACCAAAAGTATACAGAAGCTATTCATTTAATTCAAATAGACACTAAGCATATAGGGCCTGATTCAATCACATCAATTGGTTTTTCCATTAACACAGCTTTTAAGTCTGTTCCCCATACACAATATAACGGGCACTCAAGATGAGTTAAGAACTGGCCAGTGACTAAGGGTTTTATGTAAATCTTATCCTACGTGAGGTCAGATTCTGCTGTTCATCACGTGTGTATGACCACCATTCTTAGTAACTGTTGTTTTTCTTAATCAAGGCATCTGCACTGGACCAGGGCATGAAATTATTTTTTGTTTAGCATGATGTAAATTTAAAAATAAAAAAAGGATTTGGTAAGGTTGAACAAAATAATTATGCAATGATGCAAATGGAAGAAATAACATTAATTCAAGTGAACGGTGGCTGATTACTTCGGGGAGAAATTTGATCTCCTAACAAAAATAGCAAAAGAAAGTCAGTTGTACACAGTTACTACTACTTTTATTATAAATGAAACTGGATAAAAGATCAATCTTTCACAGAATTTACGAGTGGAATTCCCTGCTGCAGGATAGCTGTGACAGCTTTGCTGTATGAAAAGATCGGCTATTTTGATGAATCAGAGTAGCCTAAGCAGTTAAAATGGCTTGGGTATATTACAGTCTCCAAGCTTCACAGCATAAATGGTTTGCTGTCCAGAGCATAGAAAAGGAGTTTCAGTGTGTAATTCTGTATGAAACATATCAGGATCCTCAAGTACATGCTGGCAACAAGAATGACATTCTGCCTTTATTTGAAGCACATGAGACTGGTAAGCGTGGAGAAGGATATCAAGACAGATTGACAATCACTCTACAACACCTGAATTATTATTAAGTTTAATGAGAGAGATGCTTATGAACTGAGAAGCAAAGAGGCCCCTCACGATGAAAAAGAAATATGAAAAGCAGCATATATAACGCGTAATTAATAGCAATGTCATATAGGTCAACAGCAACTATTGTCTTTCTAATGAAAATTCCGATGTGGGTAGCCTCCAAGACAAGAATTTTTTCTATCAAGAAAACACATACTGCAACTGAAGCAAGAAACTGATTGCTTCCAACCACATCTTCACCTTCTGTTTTTGAGAGTTAAAGGACAATTTATCGGTCAGGCTCCTGCGTGTCTACAGGGCATTCCTCTTAGTACTGACTGAGGTGGAATCAAGGGTACAAGAGGAATCTAACCAATTCCCAACTTTATACCACCAAACAGGCGTCTACAGGTTGAATGTTATCAGCTGTATTTGTAATTGAGTTAAAAGCTGCATAGACTATTACCAGTCTTTTGAGTTTGCCCCGTCATTCAGAGCACCATTGTTTGAAGACTATACATCTACATTTCCTTAAATGGAGGTTGGATCAAACTGGAAACCTGCTGGCACTGACGTAAAGCAGTAATACTGCAAGAGATCTTCTGTGAAGAAATGTAGTGATAATTAAGCACCAGAATTTCTCCTTCACCAGAACCCAAAGGCTGGAACAGCCATGAGCAAGTACAGACCAAAAAAGGGGGATGGAATCACCAGCTAAAGAAGAATGCTGATTCACTTCATCTGCCTACACCAATAGAGTGAGGTCCCCCAAAGTTCTGCTCCTTCACACAGAAACCCAAGCGACTGCTCTCTGTTAGGAAATTCCTCTATGGAGAAAGCTGGCCAGAACTCCAAGTAATAGCAAACCAGGTAATAAAGTTAAAATAAGGACTGAAGCAGATAGAAATTCATATGGCTGACATTCTGAAACAACTCCATATGATATCTTCATTTATACCTTATTTACAAGTACTTCTAAATATGCTGTGGCAAATTTATCACCAAGCTTAGCCAGTTTTCTTCAAACAGCTGTCTCCAGATAGACATAATACTAAGGACAGAACTTAAATCTGTATGAAATGTACTGTTACAGCAATTGGCATTATTTGGACACACTGTGGAATGCACATTGCTATGCTATGTTTCTGTCAAAAGGAATTTTGAGTTCACTGGTCTTTTATTCAGTGAGGAATGGGTTTTATTACAGAAAGAAGAGACAAGCTGAAAGAAGCTGTGAATTTATCTTTATGATAGATTTCTGCATGAATTCTTACCTTGAAGTTTTAGGAACTAGTTGAATGTGAACCTTGGATATAAACATTCTCTTAACTGTACCCATTTTCTATGACCATATTTATCTTTAGCCATTACCATTCATTTGTATAAAGGTAGCACCCAGAGTTCTTAATCAAGACCCAGGACTTACTGATTTCCATGTATTCACACTAATATACAATCTCAAAAAAAAAAAAAAATAAAAATCAAGCAAGAGTGAGGGCAAAATAGAAGAAAAGCAACTGATACAGTTGCAACAACAAGCCAGGGAATAAAACCTGGGAGTCCTGACTCCTAGTCCAAAACTCTGCCAACTGGTCTTGTATATTTCAATGCTGTGGTCTGCTATCTTAATTTTCAGCATGGGACTTTTGGAAAGAGGATAATCTGAATTTTTATCTGCTCTGTGATTTTTTGTTACTGCTTTTATTTATCATTGCACAGATGACCAACCTGCAAAGCTAGTCCATTCTGCATAAGACCTTATCCTGCTACAGTGAAATCTAAAGATACACCTTTAGATTGATTGTAATGACTACTGGACTGGACCACAGATTATGTTATGCCTCATTTTCCCACCTGCAAAAATGGATTCCATGTGCTGATTAATATTAACTTCTGTACAGAATCTAGGTCTATACTGCACATGCTGCAGATACAAAAATTATAACGGGCATTTTCAAGTTTTGGAATTTCAAGGAATTATGTTCATTGACATTTTAAATGTAAAAAGAAAACAATCAAATCCTAACAGAAATTCCCACAAGTTTTATTTCAGTTTTCATAGAAAATCTAAGTAATCTTGGCTGAAATATTTCTTTTCATTTTCATCCGCTCAACAGGCATTCATAGAATTTTAAAAGTCAGAATCTGCCAGAAGTTTATTTGCAAAATGACAGCATGCTGCAATGCATTTATTTGTCTGTTTTGCCAGTTTACAAGGGGAAAAAAAATGTATTTCTAAGATATTTTCGGTAATGTATGACTAAGTAGCAAAATTAAAACTAGGAAATTAATAACTACATGGCATTTCAATCCCATCAGCTCTAATCAACATAAATCCATTCTAATTAAAACCTGCAAATCCTAAGGATACCAAACAGATAGCCCTCTACTACAGGGAGATGGCAACAACAGGCACATTACACACAAATGGAGAGTATGGAAATCTCTGAAAGAGGCAAAGAAGTATCAGGACTAAAAGTATTCCTATATTTTTTGAATACCATTAGCCCCCAGTAATGTTTAATTGGTAAAAACAAACACAAATTTTGTCCTTTAAAACTTACAGAGCACTTTTACAAGCTAAATGAAGGATCTGAAGGAAGTGTACAACTTCACAGGCTGAAAAAGGTTACTCAGTTTATCACAATCATCAAACTAGAAATAGTACAGTGATGCAAAGCATGTTCTGATCAGCATGATGAATAATACACGTCAGTTTAAATAAGAATAATAAAAATTATGTAATTGCACCAGAGCATTTGTTTCAAACCCAAAACATCTTAAGTCTTGATATTGTCTTTAGGACTTGATCAAAAGCCCATAAGCATTAAAAAGAATCTTTGCACTGACTCCCCTGGGCCTCGCATATGCCCTTTATACAGAAGTGGAAAGGTACTGTCCACTGGCTTCATGCATCCTAAATCAATTCAGGAAGCTCCTCGTCTCTCCCATATTCCATTCAATCTTGCACTTAACAATCAGCATTAGCTTTTAGAGTACATAACAATGGACACCAAACTTACCTGGTTCTGGTAAACTTTTCATGTTACACTGATATCAGTAGTTGTCCTACTAATGCACTGTCAGATAAAGAAAGGGATCAGAACTGAGCTTGGACATGCATTATTTGTACATGTCTACAGCAGTTAATACTGATACTTCGGGGTTTAAGGGGACAGCCCATCTTCACCCAGCTTTAAATTAGCTCTTTAAAAAAAGGCCTCTCTTGTCTGTTGGAGGTTTTTATCCACAACCAGCAGAGATTAAACAAATGCATTTGCTTGGCATGCAGCATTTGTCACCCTGCCAATTAGCTCAACAGGAAGCAAACAACCTGCTGACCTCCCTGGGCAAGCAGTCTCTCTGAGGCAAGCAAATGAGATTGTAGTAAGGGCTGTAGCTCAGACAGTTGTTATTATCATATATCATCACAAACATTCTACCATTGCCCTGGAATTATGGCAGCGGTACAGAACCACAGAAGTATAAAGCTGGAAGGAACCAAAGCCATCATTATGTCTAGTGGTTTCCAAACTGTAATTTATGAAATCATAGCAAGCGTTGTCTTTATTATGTTTTCAACAACCACTGAACTAAGGGGATCTGCTGGGCTGTAGAGAAGTCCTAAGAGCTGACAATGGTTTGCTAGACTAGAAAGTCTGGGAATTACTGACCTGATTACTGTGGCAAGGAGCAAGTCACATCTAGACTATTCCCAACAGACATTTAACTTGTTCTTACTAATTTCCAGTGCATGATATTCTAACAATCTCTTTACGCAAACTGTGACAGAATTTAATACAATGATGTTGTTCAAGAATATTTAATGCTAGTTGTAGTTTCCTTTTCAAAACTGCAAAACGTGGGTTGTTTTGGGGTTTTTTTCCTTTTAATGAAGTAGAAAAAAAATGGAACATCACATATATAGATGCTTGGACAACGTTATATATAGAAAAGCAAGAAAATAAAATTGATCATTCGTCTTCATCCTAGCCTATTGTGATGTCCACTGGTACTAATTTAGTAAAATAACTACTCCCTCTATGTTTTAATTTGAAGCAACAGTTCTAGTTAGCCTTTGCTTTAATATGGTGTGCTCTGGAAGCAGTATCTGGAACAGCATGAGAACTTTGGTGAATAATGAGGAAGGAAGCTTTAGTAACATTCCTCAGCTATGAGCATGCATACTCTTCAGGTGAAACTTTCATCTAACTCCCCTGCATGTCATACCATTGGATCAAATAAACAAGAGAAGCTGAAAAGATGACTGAGATAAAAATGTGTTGGGACACAGAAAGATGCTTTAACAGATAAAAAGCTACAATCTTCTTTAGAAAGGATTTTTCCACTTTGTATTCCTATTGTCTGAAATCAGGCCTGAATAGAAGAAGCTAACTTGATAATATATAGGCAAACAAAAATCATATAAGAAAATAATGGAAATGCTGTTATGGACTTTAGTGAGTATAAATAGTTTCGGAAATGAAACTGTCAAGCCCAGCATGTGAAATGCTGTAGAAATAAAGTCATTTTAATGGTCAACCCGCTGCAACCACATAAACATTCTCTAGTTCCTTTCACAGCCAAATCTTGTAATTCTTTTTTTTAATCTGACATATGGGGAGACATTTGTTGGAGACTCAAGGGGACAGAATCTAACAGAGAAGCAGAAATGGATCAAAGGAAGATAAGGAACAGAAATCATCAACGGGAGATATTAAATTCCAAAAATGAACCTGAAGGGATGGAACATACCAGAAGGGAAAAAAAAAAAAAGCAGGGGTGGTGAGATAAGCTAGAAAATAACATGCTGAACGAACTTTAAGCAAAAATATTAGACTGAAATAATCCAAGATTGTCCCTCCATTTTCTTACATGCTTCTAAAGGTTTAGGCTGTCATGTCTGAAAGAGTGTACATGTCACATGACTCTAAATACAGAACTGTTCTGCCACAGATTTGGGTCTGCTCTTTTGCCTTCAGTTTGCACCAGCAGAAAAACTTTCTCTTACCTGCAGCTGCGCACAGTAGTCCAACATGTGGGACACCTCCTCACACTGGTGCTTTGCACTTCCTCAGTAGCACACACTACATACTGGAATGTGGAATCAGGACTAGAGAAAGAGTGAAAAAAATATCTAAAATAAGCATCAATATGAAAAATATACAATATCAAGCAGCCTATCACTAGATTAAATGAGCATCTTAGTATCTGATGGGCATTCTCATGTCCCTTGCATCCCCAGAAAGTTTCACATCATATCAGCCGCCACATAAAGTAGCTCAATTTCTAGAGCTAAACACGAAGTTTCCTGAATAGGATGTGTTGAAATGCTGTTTTATTACTGATCTATATTTATAATATCTTAGGCAATCTACAACAGCCTCTTCATACCAGGAGAGCACACACTCAAATGATTCGGTGTGCACTATGCACAGCAGCAGCCACTTTCTTCCCTGTGACCTGTACAGGGAGATCTGTGATGTATTTGGCCATCTCTTTACACACTGTCAGTTCCACAGACCTGGATTGAACTCTGAGTGAGAAGAAGATCACTACAGAGTGGGCAGTGCTGTACCTGAAAGAGTATTAGTGTCACCCATTTCTAAGCACAGCAGTCTTTCTCCTTGTTCACTAGAAAGAAGCTAGGTCAGCCTACCTCCTTGACTTTAGGTATCTACCTGAAGTGATGTATCTTACAATATCCATGGTGTATTTTCCCTTTGGAGGCCTCGGGGACAGCCAGAGTGCCTCACTGTGCAACCCATACTGGTCTCCCCAGGGAAACCCTGCACCCTGGTTCAGACTATTTAACAAAAGAGTAAACTACTGGTCCAAGGTTTAATTTCTTCCTCTAGTGTTTCTTGTATCTGTTTTTTTCTTAACTTTTTATTAGCCCATTAGACTATTTCCTCATTATAATGGTGGCTCAGTCTCTTTCAGAAGCTTATAAAACATTATGCTACCTGCCTAATATCTTCATAAACCAGAATGAAATCTACTGTTCACAGTCAAGGGTGATGAACCAAGGGAATGGATCTCTGGCTCAAATCCTGGCAGAGCCACTCAGTTGGCATATGATCCCAGGCAAATAATTTGATCTTCTTTGCTTTAGTTCAAGCAGTTATAAATTTGGCTAAGAAGCAAGACCTTTCTGAAAAGCACTAGCCTTTGACCTCGGTTTGCATGAATAAATGCATCTCCAAAACCTCAGGCTGAATGATGCAGCAAATTCTTTTTCAGTTATCTACCCCTGGAATCAATGCATTTGCTCACATAACTTTAACTGTCCAACATAATAGGGAATTATGACACATAAATGTTGCACTATTTAACTATAGTATAAAGCTTATAGCCCGCATTTTAACATTTTTTCCTCATTCAGAAATTACAGTAAGCAGAGTGTTACTGTAGGCTCACATGTGAAGGCTATTTCAATTTGCTTTATTTAAAAAAAAAAGAGAAAGAGCAACTAACTATATTATTCTTTACCATTGGACTTCAAATCAATTTTCTTCTATATTTATATCAATGTGTAATGAAAATAATCCCAAACGGCCATCCAGAAGAACAAAAACCAAAAAAAGTCTTTTCTCATTTCAAGTCCATCCCTCCAGAAAGTTCTGGGAGGTAGCTTAAGGTATAAGAAGAGAAAGCTCAAGGGGGATTTCATCAGTGTGTATGTAGTCCTATCAGAGGGAGTAAAGCAGACCCAGACTCTTCTCAGTGGTGCTCAGTGACAGGATGAAAAGCAATGGGCAGAAACTGAAAAACAAGAAATTCCACTTAAAATCAAGAAAAAACTGTTCTATTGTGAGGGTGGTCAGGCATGAAGAGGTTTCCAAGAGAGGTTGTGGAGTCTCCATCCTTGGAAATATTCAAAATCCAACTGGACAAGGTCCTAGTCAACCTGCTCAACAAGGAGGGTCTAGAAACCTTCTACCCTCAACTATTCCATGATTCAGCACACAGAGGGCCAGGCAACACAGTGAAGACAACACTGGTATGCCTTAAGCTGCAGAATCGGACACCTCAGCCACAGTTACTACCCCACCACATTGCTAACTACTTTTTGCTCTCACAGTTGATGATCCAGATTCTTCCCATCACTAGTTAAGTATATTTTCTACTATATAGTATATTTTCTACTATACTATTTCTATAGGCAGTTACAGAGGGAGAACTGGAGTCCCTGAGGCTGGTATGGGCAAGGCCATTGGAAGTCACGTCTCAACTTTTAGCAAAGGATGATGACCTGAGTTTCTCTGACTCCACCACATTTAAGCTCAGTAGTTAGTACCACAACAAATAAGTTTTTAACTAATTTGAAAAAGGAGCAGCCACATGGTAAACACACTCTCACCTAGCATCACTCTAACAGAACCATTTTAACAATATCAAGAACAAATTTTGCATAATGACTGCAACATGAAGTCATAACAAAACTAGCTAACATTTGTGATGAAAGCCTTAAGGACAGTGACAAAGACACCCATTAATAAGACATTCAGCAGCAAAGTATACCCAGTAGAGTTGAGCAAATACTGCAATCCATTTCCCTTGGATATTAATTTGAATTTTTAAATGGATTTCTTTTGACTGTTCACATCCCTTTTGTGCTCACTTTCCATGAATAGCAAATGAGCTTTAATAAGGGGAATAATCATGAAAAACACATTTTAAGCTTGAACATTCGCCAAATGAAAACCTCAAATTGCACAATCAATGGTTGGCAGAACATATGTCATTTTATGACTTTTACACTAAATTCAAAATAGTTACTGTTGGTCAATTTTCACACACTCACAAAAGGAAACACAAATAATATCATTACATACTGAATTGGGCAGCATAGGTCAAAGTATTGCTATATACAGTTATGGCATACCTGAATTCTTTGCTGGCTAAGACTTAGTTCTTGACAATAATTATGACAAAAGAAGGTATTCTGAAATTTGCATTTTTTACTTTGCAAATAATTTTTCAAAGAATAACTGTTATTTACCCAGCCCAGCTAGGCAATAGGATTTTCCAGAGGATAGAGCAGTTATTGGGTATAAAATCTTTACTCATGCCTTATAGTGAGAAAAATATAAAGCACATAAGATGCACAGCTACAGACCAGAAATGCAGTATGATATATTTCCTTTTAGTTTCAATACACATCTCTGAGCTCTCAAGGAAAACCTTTTGTATCTCATTTGTAGAGCAAATCACAACAGCAGAGTTCTCTACAGGTCAACCCCATTTAATTTCTTATGATAGGAGCCTAAGAGGAAATTAATCAGTTTCACCCAGAAACTTCTAGTTGTAATTTTGAAAGCAGGGCTAAAAAAAAGTCACCCTTGTAATTCTGTTTTCTATTCACTGTGGCATATAAATAAATAAACCTTAGAGCATTATATTGTGCAGCACTGACCCCAGACTTGAGCTAGATATACTACAGGGAGCAATCCCAATTTGGTAGCGGGTGGAAAAGGTGACCTGTTAGGTCTTTCCATCTGTACCTGCGATTATCTTTTGAATCACACAGGAGCTACTCCAGAGGCCAAAGCACGACAGAGCATCATTTCAATGTAAAAATTTCAACCAAATCAAACACGTTTTGATGACAAAAAGATTGATATGGAGGACTACTTTGATCTAACTAAATTGATTTCATAATTTCTAGTATAATGAATATAAACACATTTTATGAAAGCAAAAATACTGGAATCCACTGAATTATTACCACCTACAAATAACCTAAAGCTCCGTGATCAGCTAAAGCTTAACATTCTAATCATGTGAGTATAAAGGCTCTTTTCCTTTAAATAATATTTGAGATCTCTCATCAGTAAATAGAGCAAAAACCCTGGAGGAAACAAAGTAAAGGTATAGAAAATAAGTGAAACTGAATAGTATACAACTTTGCAGTTCAGTGATGTAGTAAACTTTTGAACTGCATCCAAGGAGGAAAAGGGTGGTGGGAAGAAAATCAATGCATGCTATAGTAAAAATCAGGTATTACAATAAATAAATTGCTGTTTTACTTCCAAGAATTGTAAACATCATGTAGTTTCATATTCCTGACACGACTGAGGAGACCTGCAGGACTTTTTTTTTATTATTATTATTACAGAACAGCATCAGTTTCTAGCTTATTTTGAGAAGAAATTTGTCTAGTTACGTTATAAGCAACTGAAAGCAGTTTGTTCACAAAAGCTGAAAGGTTGAATTTTAGCCTATTAGACACGGTACTAGAAGCAAGTTACCATTTAAACCCAAAATCAATTACATAGTGTCTCCCAGTGGTGACTACCGGTATTGCAAACGTAGAAGTAGTAAAATGGTTTATGACTAACTGAAATCCAGGAAGAAAAATTGAAAGCCTAATGTACGAATACAAAATCATTTTCTTTTCACTAAAATAAAAATAACATTAGCATGTTCCTTGTAATACTGTATAAAATTATTTTAAAGGATAAATGGGATAATCCGGATAATTATAGGTCTGTCAGTCAAAGTGCAAACCCAAGCAAAGTAACAGAAAGTTTAATATGGAATTCAACCAAAATAATTAATGGAGGGTGATATAATTAAGGCAAGTTGACATAGGATTACAGAAAATAGACCCTCTTAAAACAACCTTATATCTTTCTTAGTTTTGTTGAGTAAAAGCAATATTGCCACTATAATAACAATTCTGCTAGGAATTTAAAGCTTTTTGAAAACTAGGTGTTTGTTAGCATACACAGAGCTTCTTTGAAAGCTGCAAATCAGCATGGTATATGTAAAACTGACTAAGGAAAGTTTAACTAAGAGGTCTTATAATTAAATGTTATTTTCAGATTTCCTACTAGGGTCATCGTGGAGACTTCTTTTGCATATTTTTGCAAGTGGCACACCAGACAGAGGACAGACCACAGACCTAGCTCATTTCATAAACTGGGTCCCAGCAAATAACATACATAGATATAAATTAATTTACATTTTAAACTTCAAGCAACAAAAGGATGTAAACCATGCTTACATAGCAGCAATCCTGTCTAGGAAATACTGACTCATCAGAATATTTGAAAATAGTGATAGATGAATAACTGAACCTGAGCCCTCAGCACACTGCTAATTTGAAAAAGGGAAAAAAAACCCATCTAATTCTAAGATGCATGTACAGGAGAACAAGTAGGAAGATTTTTACATAGTATCTGTTTCAGGCCATGGTGCAGTTTTCAATTCTAGGACACACAATGCAATGATGATTTTAAGCAAAGGCATTTTCTTCAGAAATAAAACACAAAAACATTAAAGAGTTGCAAAACATGAAAAATTAAGAGTTCGACCTGTTTTAGTTATCAAAGAAAAAGCAAAAGAGGTCACTAGATGACAGCATAAAAGCAGAAGATGAAAATAAATTTGATGGGAGAGAGCTTTCCAGTTTTACAAATACATCACAAGATAAAAACCAAATTAGCAAACCCAGACTAGAAATGAAGTAATTTTTTTCCAACAATAATTAACCTTGGTACAGCTCCTTTAAGTAGAGATGTCCAACAGGGAATATTGCTGATACACAGAACAATATAAAGCATGTGCTACATCAGTTAAACTGAGCTTGATTGACAAGGTGACCATTCTGACCTAATGCAATAAAATTCTTGGACCTTCAGCTATGACATCACCACATATTTCATCACTCCTAACAAATGCAGGGAGTTTTTACATGCTTTCTCACAAATGAAGGCAAAGAATTCTACTTCATAAGTGCAGCTAAATGTAATGGAGCCACGGATACTGATCTTGATTTTACATTCTATCGCTCAGAAAATACAGACAGCTTCCTTTATCTCTGCTGCTTAGTAGGAAGGAGGCTAAAGCTTTAAAAGTCACTATGTATTGGCATCCAGAGTGCAACCG
Source organism: Ibycter americanus (assembly GCA_035590275.1). Classification (NCBI taxonomy): domain Eukaryota; kingdom Metazoa; phylum Chordata; class Aves; order Falconiformes; family Falconidae; genus Ibycter; species Ibycter americanus. The sequence goes on along the minus strand of JAVJGI010000063.1, from coordinate 5,527,244 downwards.
GGCAAGAAATGTGCATTACACTTTTTTATGAGTGCAAGGAATGGCATATTAATCCTGAGACCATTCCAGATGTGAGTAGTATTTTTACAATATTTGGCTTTTTCTGAGCCAGCCATATTGGAGAAGGAATTTCCAAGAGAAAAGACAGCATTTATTCAGGTTTTTTATGAGTTAGAAGCAGATGCTGAATTGCCAGTTGCTTCAAAATTGCTTTAAGAATGGAGGAACCAACTTCAAAGATGTTGTAAGGTAATCAAATCTTGCATCCTCTACCTCAGTGATGGAGTTCTTGGAGAAAAAAAAAGGGGCTTTTTCAAATGGAAGGATATGATTTCTATTGATTCCATGACTGTGTGGATCCCAGACTTTTATATTCTGTCTCGTTTGTGTTACTCCCATCTTTTTTTCTTCAAACAGCCTGTATTAGACCTCATAGTTTACACAACCCCATCTTTAGGCTGTTTACTGCAGAGTTGTATATAAGCACAGTAGCTGACCAGAATATAATATGCTATATACATTTCTATTTATTTTTCTGTCACCATCTTAAACTTGGCTAATTAAGCCCAATTTAGCTGTGCAGCCCATCTCGCAACAGGAGGGAGGGAGGTGGGTATAGTAACAGGCTTTACAAACCCAAGGAAGAAGTCCCATTGCAAGAAGAAAACACAGCAGTTGCTTTGCCAGGGCGGAAGTGAGGCATAGCAAAGACATATCTGTCTGGTGCCAACTGACAAATACTGGTAAGCAGGTGAACCCTAAACGGTCAACAATATATTATGCTTATATTTGAATACCTGCTTTTGCCTTGCGCACATTCCATTTCCACATATGGGTGCCTAATAATCGACATAATAAACTTACATTTCTGCATTCAAATTTAGTCTCTTAGGTCATACTGTTTTCAGGCACTCGTCAGATGAGTCAGGCTTCAAGCTTGGGAAACTTGAGCCAAAAGCTGGTATTCTCCAATGACCTGAAACATTTCTTTGCCAAAATATTGACCAACTTCTATCAGAAGGTACTACATTGAAATTCTGTACTGCATCTCCTAGCATGCTTTTCCAAGCAGGGAGACCTCCTGAGAGGCTCACACTTCACAACATAGGCAAGAACAAACATGCAATTGAACTTTAAAGATACTTTCTCACTCATTTAAAATAAAAGCTTCTCTAGCACTCGCTGGTGTTATCCAAGGGAGCACAGTATGAAGTAAGGAATACTCTATGAAAAGAATATTTGTACTGCTTGCTTTCTGTTCTACCATGGTTTTTTTTCTCAAGCACTTAATGAAGGAAAACTGCATGAGGAAATGTATGTCCCATCATCCTGCAGCTGTGCTGCACTCCACCTTCATTCCTCAACATTTATTGTGATCTTCTGATACTTAGAACATTTTTGCAGCTTTATTTTAAAGATGCTCTTGTTATCCTGTTAGTTTTGGCTGTCCCCACACAAACTTCTTGCCATGTATAAAGACCATTACCAGACGAGCATGAAGTTTTGTCTATGATCTCACTGGGAAAAACTCGGTTGCTAGATAAAGTGTAAACAGTTCTCTCTGCCTTTTACTTACAGGAGGTTGCTCTCCAAAACGAGAAGGAAGGAAAGGGGGAAACTGAGAATTAAAAAAAAATATATTCTGGCTAGGACATTAGAAATAATCATGCAGCTACTCAACAGTATCAGCAATGCATGAACTTAGCCCACAGGTCTTAGATTTTTCTCTGTGAAACAATGATCAAATGAGAGCAGTGATCTCAGTCACTTTTATTTAATTAACCTTCATTTTATTGCAGTCATTGAAGGAAACTGAGTAAGTACACTGCTCTGTGTTCTTCACTGTGTCAGCAATCAGCACCTGCTACATTTCAAACTGAATTAAATGTCTTTTCTCCCAAGTGTTGTGGTTTTCTTCCCATCACCACCGGTTATTTCATCTTTGTTCCTACTGAACAAGAGCTCTGTCATTTTGGTCTCCATTTCTCCTTTCCTCTCACATCCTGCTTACATAATATGTCTAAAATGATCCTGACTACCAAAACCAAGTCTACACTTCGGTCGTCTCTCACTAAGTTATAACACCTCCTCCTCCTCATATGTTTGAAAAGTTGGCTTCTGCAAATCAGTTTCTTACAGATGGTACTTCCATTTACTGGCACCAATTGGTTACTTAGAAGTATTAGTCATTGGAGATACAAATTTCATAAAACGTGAAAAATAAGAAGTAGAATAAACAGGAACATACAGTGACATACCGCCTTGGCTCTTTTCCAGTCTTTTTTCCTCATAAGGACAAATACTAGCTAGCTTGCACCATGTATTTATGTTCATGTGAGGTTATGATGTAGGCAATTAATTAATATTGAAAGTATGAATGCTTTTCTAATAGTCAAAATCATTCCAAAATGCCATACTTACACCATTACAGCCTTATTTACAGAGCACTGACTCAAGACTCAGAAACAGCGCATTGCACTCATGACCTTCAGCTGCTTTTCTGTTTGATCTTGAGCTAGATTTAATCTTTCAGTACCTATATCTTCCCCTCCACAAACGTGAAGAAAATATTGATGTCTACTGTAAAATTAGCTGACATGAGGGTTTGCCTGCACTCCTCACACACCCTAGCTCTGTACCCCACCTCAACTCCCTGAGTGCTGGCAGGTGATTACACAAAACCAGATAATCTGAGGTACGGACCTGGGATTTCTCCTGGAAGATGCTATGAAAGACCATGGAGGTTCACACATATGCATTTACGTGAGACTACAGCTTAGGCACAGAAAGACAGCCTTGTTCTGTTCTTGTTCTTCCCTGGACACTTTTTGATCCTCCAGTGGCTCCAACACTAAAAAAAACATGCCACTGCCCTTGTAATAAGAAACCTAACAACAGAAAACCTTTGTATCTATCTTCACCATGACCAGCCCATCCTTATGCCACTGCAGCCTAACAGAGCTTTTCATTTGCCTCCCATGGACATCTCAGCCACTTTTTCAGCATTTTCTCCACTGTCCCCCATATCTCGGTTTTCCCTCACTAAAAGGGCATCTGTTCTCTCTACTCACCCAGCCACACAAGCTAGGGCTCTCCCGGGTCTCAGCACCTGCCAATGGCCAGTCTCCCCCCTCAGCTTCCACCTGGTCCCAGCCCCTCAGAGTCTCCCCTCAGCTGCCGCCCCGGTTTCCTCAGCAATTTCCCGCCTGCCCCTCAGCTGCCGCCCGGTCCCTCAGCGAGTTCCCGCCTGCCCCTCTGCTGCCGCCCGGTCCCTCAGCGAGTT
>JAVJGI010000063.1:5496034-5522928 GCA_035590275.1 Ibycter americanus | reverse complement strand
CAGGCCCCCCTCGGCCCCCCCGCGCCGGCCATGGCCGGTGCCGAACAGCGGCGTGAAAGTCGTGGAAGAACCAAACAGTACCATAGCAAGGCTATAGCAAAAGTACTCTTTCAAAGCAAAACCTGTCGGAAATAAACCAGGCGTTAAGAGAAAAAGGAATTGAGAAGTTGATTGTTACAGGATTTAACTGTGAGCTGTTCACAGACAGTGGTAAAAGGCAAAAGGATTACGCAAGTTTCACACTTCCCTGTTTTACAAAGATCTTTTTAAAATGCATTAATTTTTTCAGGGTGGTGGTTTATACCATTAATTAAATGCTGTACATACCTGTTAAGTATTGCAGTGGGGCCAAGCCGTTATCTTGAAGCGACTAATTCTGCATCAGCAGTTATTTCTGTTAAGTAATTAAATGTAATTGCCTGTGTTATATCTGGTCATTTCAGATGCGGGAAGAATGCCAGTCCCTATGATGTCTAGATTTGTTGTTGTTTTTACATACCGTGGTGCTATTATGTGCATCATAGATCATCATGTGACCTTTGGTTGATATTTAAGGGTTTTTGTTTTTGTTTTTGTTAAATAACACAATTTATTTGATGCAGGAAACTGACTGGCAACATAATATTCAGCCTATTTAAATGGACCAAATAATTTGCTTAACTACTTACCTAAAAGAAAAGGTGGCGAATTTCAACTCTTTTTTTTTTTTCTTTTTTTCCTTCTGAACTGTGATTGACATAGATGTTGTCACTTTTGGATTAGGTGCCTGTGGTAATTGAGGGCAGAAGGTAGTGTAGTATATTACTGCTATCTAGGATGTCAGGCTAGTGATAGTTACTGCTCCCTAATGTATTGCATTTAGTTATGAATTCTGTAAGGATAAGTTACAGGCACATACCAGAAAAAAAAGTCTTGCTTCTCTTGCCATGCCTAACTTACCCTCTTCTGGACTTAAATGTAAATTGTGCTGCAGGCAAGTGTCAGAGTATGTCCCTTTGTAATTATTCCAAGTAACTCAGAAGTGAGGTGAACATTTGTTTTCATTCCTGACTCTACACAGTGTGCTGAGCAAACTTATTTCATGCACTGTGAGAGACTGCCTGCATAAATCACATCTACAGATACTTGTAGTGTGCTGTGCCTACTTAGAAGTTATTCTGATCTAGATGTATAGGTTAGGCAAGGATAGCTTAATATGGGCAGATTACATAAATCTTCAAGTGACATTCCACTTTTAATGCTCTTCTGAATTATTGATAAATATTACCTTTCTTTTATGCATTCTGCCATCATCCATTATATGCCTTCAGTGTGAGATGTAGCCATATTACTGTATGCAGAGTTGTGCCTACTGGATTCACACTTCTAGTGATCACAGTTAATAGACAGATTGTCCTGCATCAGCTTCTAAGAAATACGTGAAAATAACCTAACTCGTCAAGATCTATATACTTTTATTATATATAATTTGCCTGCACTGCGGTAAGTTCAGCAGTTCAGTGTTTATAAAGCCACAAGGGATAAATAGGCATTGAGAGAAAATACAGATCCCCTCCCACCCAAAAGTTTATTGGGTAATCTTTGAAATATCTAAAGCAATTAAACTCACCAGGTTTTAGGTACATTTTAAGATGTCATCTGTGATGGGTTGTTTGTGGTATTTTGAATGGTGTATTCCTAAGGGATGGAATCTCTTTAGAGGAAATAAATAATGATGGTTAATAGTTTAGATTCAATAACATCTCTTTGCAGTAGCATTGCTTTTCTCCACATGTACCCTTATCTGTATTCTTTTGTGTAAAGATACATAAAAAGAGCCTGCTATAAATGGATAGTGTTTAATAGAGATATCTGTGGAAGCAGTGTAACAGAAGCATCCATAATTCTATACCCTTTGAAAATGCCATGAAAAGATTTTCTGTGGCAGGGGTACAGTGTCTTTGTAGTATGGAAGTACAGAAAAAAAGACTGCTACCTGCACTGTTTAAGTTCCATCCTTTTCATAATGCAAGTGGATCTTTTTCACTCATTTGGATAGAATTTGCACTAAATTTTGCTATCAGTGGATGCAGAAGGGTTGTCTCACTAATTTTAGAGCTGGTACCACAGTAGTCATGGTTTTGTTCATTCGGAAAAGAAATATGTATACCTTTGAGATTACACAACTCTATAATTTCTTGACATCTGAAAGTATTTTTAAGAAACCAATATTGCAACTGAAAGTTTAAACATTTAAACTCTGGATTGTTTTTTAGATGGCAAATTGTTATCGGATGATGTTACGCATTATGTTGTCCCTGACTGCAAGGTCGTTCAAGATTACCTTGAGATTCTCGAGTTTCCAGAGCTGAAAGGTATTATTTTCATGCAAACAGCATGTCAAGCTGTGCAACATCAAAAAGGACGCAGGTACTTATCCTATAATATCTTATTTTAAATTTAGATTGAAATAAAGATACTAGCTTGTGAAATGTATATTTAAGCACAGTAACCTGAAATCAGCAAGTGTCAGTAACCCACAGTCAGCAAATATACTGTGCTTAATTTGGGTTTGGGTCTTTCAAGTGTCTTAATGTAGTTTTACAGAAGGGAAAGAGCTGTGATCCATGGACATCAACGCCTGTCATAGTTTTTGCTTGATAGGAACAATATTAAACCTGTAGCATTATTAACTAATCAGCTTGTGACAGGAATTGAGGACACTTTGCAGTAGCAATGTATCATGTGCCACGACTAGATTATGACATGGTTTTGGTTTGCTGTATTAAAGACTAAGCACTTGTCTTTGGGAAGCAATTAATACTATTATACAGTACTTACCTTCCCAGACATTAACCGATGTATTGCCATAGCCTATAAGAGTGCTATCAAAGTCTTCCTACATTTCTAAAACACAAATGCCTTTGAAGAAATAGCTCTTGTCCCAGCAGTGACGAAATAAGTTCCTAAACACTTACGATGTTTTGTGGGACTCAGTGAATAACAAATGTTTAAAAATCAGAAGCATTGATAATGGAAATCAGAAAAACTTACTTACAGATGATGTTTTAGGTTTTGTCATCAGTGATATAATTAAATGAGATAATTTCTTTGTGCATGACAATACCTTTCCTTGAGTTTTTCAGCTGTATTTTCATCTGGAGTTAAAATAGCATTAGCAAAGGAAAGCACAAGACTATATTTACCTTTTTCATATTACAGACTATACAACAAGTTACGTAATCTAGTAAAGGATGCCCGTCATGACTGTACTGTGTTTGCCAATGAGTTCCACCAGCATTCTTACTTGCCAAGAGAGAAGGGAGAATCCATGGAGAAATGGCAGACCAGGTTTGTTTTAACTAACGGAGCACTACACTGGACAACATTGTGATAATGTATTTAGGAATGTTAGCATGTATTGTGTACATAAGAGTTCACACTCTTACTCTGCTTAGCTCTGGAACAGTTTGCAATAACTGAAAGTCTCGATTGTCCATTTGTGATTAAGAAAGTGTCAACATTGTTTTCATAGGAACACAGACAAAAATGTACTTAATTCAGTGCAATTGAGTGAAAAAAAGCTGGATCATTTTCAAGTTGCACAGCCATTTTAAAGGATGCTTTAGCATCATAAATAGATCACATGCACCTTATTGGACTGTTAGATGTAATGTCTGATAGCCTGCGACACCATAGCATTGGAGTCTTGGCAGTGCCAACTTGCTTTTTACAAACTTTCCCTCAGAGGAACAGTATGTTCTGTTGCAGCTAGGGCACAAGCAGATACATTGGAGAGGAAACATTTTATTTTCCTCTGGTCTTTTGGTGCTTATGTGCTGCACATAAAAATTTTTGCCGATACAAGGTTTATGTAGCTTGGTGTATATATCTCAGGAGTATACATGTTAAACCAAAATCTTGTTCGCACAAAGCTGGCAAATGTCTTGCAAGTAGCAAATGAGATATATCAGAAACCTTATTTCAAACTTTGCTTTTCTAGGAGTATTTACAATGCAGCAGTCTGGTACTATAATCACTGCTTGGGTCAGATGCCAGTTGTTATGGTTACAGAAGATGAAGATGCTATCAGGCAGTATGGAAATGAAACAGAAGGAGTGTTTGTGATTTCCTTCAAGGTAACATGCCAGAAAACTAGAAGAATGTTTCCTTTATACGATATCAAAGTGATGAAGGAAGTGCATTAAAGCCCAGTGTATGGGCTTTACGTTTAAGAAAAGACTTTACGTTTAAGACTTTACGTTTAAGAAAACTATGATGCTAACTCATGTCTTCATTTATCAAACAAAGCAAAGATGTCAGTCATGGGAATGTCATAAAAAATGGTGGCAGTGAGCAAACCAGAGAACTGAAAAGATAAATGGCAGCTTTAAAGCTAGAGGTCATCTTTCTTAGGAGCCCTTCTTGTTGTTTTCTTTGTTTTTAAAGAATTTGGCATTGGTGAACAATGATCAGTTACCTCAGCCAGCTGTCTAAATCTTTAGTGCAAGCAGTCCATAAACAGCTGTAGCATAAATATACATCAGCATTATTCTGCCAGTTTACTTTAGCCTTGACTACTTAGGATACAGTCGTGCATGAGAAGATAATTCATTCTGCATTTAGTTGTTGATCTCTGATACTGCTTGTATTCAGCAGGTTATGTGGATGGCATGTTTATGTTTAGCTGTGAAAAGACATTGAGTAAAAACAGGACCAAACAGATTTACCTTAAAGCTATACTAAATGATGATGCTTGGGTTTTTTAATTGCTATGCGACAATGGAAAGTGGACCAAATGTAGCATAAAAAGTCATGTAAGAAGTGTAAAAATAATAGTGGGTTGCCAGTTTGATTTTTCTGCTATGGTACTTTACAAGAAGTATGTGGCCTGGATTGGGTATATTGGTAGAAAAAGTTTGTGAATCTCTAGTCTAGGATGCTGTCTTAACAGTCATGCCTCCTTTGTTGTACTTAGCAAATGAGTTAGGTTGAACCTGGAACAAATCTTTGGTGTTTAGAGCAAACACACCATTACCACTTGGAAGTGCTATTTGAGTATAGTGCATGAGACAGCTCTTGTCCATTATGGGCTTTCCAAATGCATTATTCAAAGAACAGAGATCTCTAAATATTTCATGTTTGTTTATGTATGTGCATACAGAATTACTTGGATAACTTTTGGCCTGACTTAAAGGCTGCCCATGAACTCTTTGACTCTATACTTCAAGCTCGGCGTGAACGGGAGAGTGAAAGCCAAGAAAACAATGGAAAAGAATATCCTGAGCACTTACCTATGGAAATATTGGAAGCTGGAATCAAATCTGGAAGATACATACAGGTAATTTGCTATATAGAGAGCATATGCAGAACAGTGCAGTCTTGTGCTTGGTCCCTTTAGTTGCCTGAATTAGACTGGTTACCTGAAGAAATATTGCTATAGTGGGAAGAGGGAAGGAAAACAAAAAAGCAGGAGTAAGAGGATGGAAGGCATTAGGATTCTCCATATTTCCCCTACTTCATCTTGCAAACACATGGATTCTTTTTTGTCTTGGAGAAGTAAAAATAATAATTTGTAATTGAGGATCTTAAATTTGCTATGGATTTTTCTTCAGGTTGATATGTGATACACCTGTAAATTGAGAAACTAGGTGTGATAGCCGCCAAATCTCGTTCTTAAATATAAGTAATACTGCACGAGGGTAGCATTTCTTACTTCATTTGCACAGAGATCTCTCAGTCAGTGTCATGGTTTAACTCCAGCCAGCAACTAAGTAGCATGCTGCCACTCTCTCACTCCCCTTCCTGCCCTAGGGGGGTGGGGAGGAGAATCAGAAAAAGGTAAAACCCATGAGCTGAGATAAGAGCAGTTTAATAACTGGAAAAACGTAAATAATAATAACAACAATAACAACAATAATTGTAATGAAGAGGGGAGGGAGAGAGAGGAATAAATTTCAAGAGGGAAAAAACAAACAAGTGATGCACAATACAATTGCTCACCATCCACTGACCTATGTCCAGCCAGTCCTCAAGCAGTGATCAGCAGCCCCTGGCCAACTCTCCCTGGTTTATATACTGAGCATGACATTCTATGGTATGGACTATCCCTTTGGCTAGTTCTAGTCAGCTGTCCTGGCTCAGCTCCCTCCCAGCTTCTTGTGCACCTGCTCATTGGCAGAGCATGGGAAACTTGAAAAGTCTTTGATTTAGAGTAAGCACTACTTAGCAAAAACTGAAACATCAGTGTGTTCTCAACATTATTCTCATACTAAATCCAAAACACAGCACTGTACCAGCTACTATAAAGAAAATTAACTCTATCCCAGCTGAAACCAGGGTAGTCAGTGAAATTAATTTATGGTTTTATGGCTGTTCAGGGCCTTAGTATGGATTGTTGGTGGACATATGTCCTCCTCTTAAAAATACTGTAAAGAATTAGAGGTAGTAATTTGTTTCTTTCTTGACAATTTCAGCAGCAAGGCAAAAATAGAATATGAACAAAAATACTGAGGTTTTTCTAGTAGGAATAACTGCAGATTCTATATTAAGGCAGGCAGCAAAAGTAATCTTACACTGCCTGTGCTTTGAATAAAAGGATCTTTACCATCTCACAATTAAATTGAGCATTTAAAAGAATTTACCATTCTTTTCCGTAAGTGAGTACTTGAAGTCCTGCATCGTACCTTTCCCCCTATAGAGAGAACAGTTGTGATCAAAATACCCCACTTATCAATAATAACTACTATTTTATGTAAAAATAATTGTAAACCCCAACATTTTGTACTTTGAAGTTGGCAGTTTAGAGGTGTTACTGTTTCATTCTGTTTATTGGTTTGTTATTTTCTTTTAGGGTACGCTGAATGTCAATAAGCATAGAGCACAGCTGGAAGCTTTTGTTCGACTTCAGGGATTTGGCAGCAAAGAAACAGGTGAAAAGACAATGAGAGGATTTACTCAATGCCTTTTTGACACGGTCTGTGCTTTTTACATGAAGCTGTGTAGCCATATGTATGTAGCTGTTCCATTACTAAACAAGATGAAAGCTAAGATACTGCAATGCTTTGGTTATTTTCATGGGCCAGAAAGGAGGCTGAAGATAACCCAGAGGCTGGGCCTCGTGAGAAAGCAATAGCTTTTATGTTCTTCTTCCTCTCCCTTAGTACCTTTGGCTGTGTTTTGGACTCCTGTCCTACTAACAGGTTTCCCTAGATCTTTTCTGAAGTTGAATACTGATGCAAATTGTTATCCTTGTGCTTTGTTCTACCTTCAGATGACCACTCATTTGACTGAAATAAGTGTTTGCATAGATGTTGGCAGGATTAGGAAGCTGGTCATTGCGAACATAATAGGAAAAATGCCTTTTGGAGCAGATTGGAACACCAGTATTGTCTTTCTGGTATGAGTTAGTAATAAATACCTTTGAAGGAACAGCCCGTTATCTTTGTGCAGGTATTTTTGTGCAGTACTTTCTTCCAGCTTTCAGTAATAAGTACTTTCAAATGTTCCTGTGACAGACCTTGCAGTCAACCAGTGTTTGATTTACTAATCATTTTTTAAAAACTTGTTTTATTCTGGACCCTGCTCAGAATCCTGTGGCAGTGGTTTCCACAATTTAACTATGTTGTGTGTTTTTAAAGCTGCTGCTTAAGAACAATGAACTCAGCCTAGCTTATGCTGCTTTTCATCCAAGAGTTCGCTTACAGAATTGTGTAATACCTCCTTCACAAAAAAAAAAAAAAAGGGTTTGATTTTCTTGAAACATTAATTATTTGCCAGTAGTCCTTTTTGAAAAAAAATCATATTGCAAATGTCATTTTCTGTTATTTCAGCAGAACACTGCCAAGAGTGGAAGAATTTGGATATTTTAGTAATTTATAGTTCTATTTATTTTTATTTTAAATCTAGAACTTCAAAGTGACATCCTTATTTATGAGACCAGAGCTCGAAATCGTGCAATCCATGGTGATGTGGTAGCTGTTGAGTTACTGCCTTTGCATGAATGGAAAGGAAGGACTGTTGCTCTTTGTGAAAATGAGAGTGAGGATAAAGCACCTGCAGACACCACTGGTGACCCTATGCCCACAGGTAAAGTAGATAGCACGATGCCATGCTTTGTTAAGATTACCTCACTTCCTTGGTCCAAGCTGTGTTTGACTCTTCATTATGTAGTCCCCTCGATTTCTGTGATTGTCACATTTTTTTGCACCTTAGTAAATTTGAAGTGGTAGTTGCAAATGAAAGCATTCTAACATATCCCAACAAGAAGGCCACTAGATTCTTTCTATATGTGACCCACCCCTTTGTTTTCCTTCAATTTCGTTCTCAGAAATAGCTGAATTATTGTAGTTCTCTTCCAGAAATACTGAGTTTGGAATACTTTGCTACCCAGATGCATTCTGTCACTCTTCACAGCTCTTCAAGAGATGAACTACCATTCTAATACAAACCAATTTACCAGAGGGTGTGCTCGAGTCCTCAGCTATCATTGTTGATTACACAGAAAGATAACAGCATCCTTTTAACTCCTTGATGATAAATAATGTTCAAGATGAAAAAAAATTTTGTTAGGTGAAGTATCAAGCTCACATTAGAATATGACATGCCTGTGTACCATGGGAACTTAGAGTCTGATTTGAAAATATTACTCTTCAAGTATAGCTACATCTTAAAAGTTTGCTGAGGTCAGAGTTAAAAGCTTTAGGAGGTTAATTTTCTTCCTGCAAGAAAATGCTATTTGATTTTGATCTTTGCTGTTAAAAATGTTGTCTATTTTTTACTAGAATTGGCCACGTTTCAGTAGTGGTGGGAATCTCTCTGAATACTTTATGTACTGTATCAATTGAAATCTATACAGTGAGTTAGTCTGCATAAATAAAAGCTCATTAAAATCTAGATGTGCCAATGATAATTTATTGTATTGTTGTCTGCAATACCATATGTTGTTAGCAATTGTAATACAGATTTGTGGACACATTAGTTCATATTACAAAGCAATGAATCTTCTGTACCTCCCACATACTTGCTTTTATGTTCCTGTTTAACTCTTCAATGTACAGCCAACAATGTTCCCTATTAAAAGGTAAAGTTGTTGGAATCCTTCAAAAGAACTGGAGGGATTATGTGGTCACTTTCCCCTCTAAAGAAGAGACCCAGTCCCAGGGCAGAAATGCTCAGAAAATCCTTGTTACACCTTGGGACTACCGAATTCCCAAAATCCGGATCAGTACCCAGCAGGCTGAAGCATTACAGGTAATTTGAAAAGTCTTTCTCTATCCTGTGTTCCTACAAAATTGTGTGGGTGTTATATGCTCTAATGATGTTTTCCTTGGCAAAAACATGGGTAAAACTATTAATAAAGTTAAGTCTCTGAGAGTAGTTCTATTTCTGCCTTGAAGGAATGTGTTCAATTCCGGTGAAAACCGCGTCAGCTTCAGGTAATAAAGCTTATTTGAGTTCTGAATTTGGGCCACAGTCCAGGTATCCTGAGCATTTATATACTACTTGCTTTGGGTTTTTTTCTGATAAATTAAAGGTCATATTAGGGGTATAAATTGTAATAGCTCTTCTTGTGGCTCTATTGGATCTGTGACTATACATAACTTTCATGAAAGTAGTAAGGAGAGCTTTTCAACAAACTGATAATGAATTATGATGATTAGCCTGCCATTGCTGCAGAGAGAGGTTTGTTCATTCCTAGCTGCTTTTACCTTGTAACATGAAGTACTTCTTCACGGCCAAGAAGAAAATTCCAATTGTGTCTTTTTTGGTATAAGAATTTTTGTGTACATCTTGGTTTTGCTTTTATTCTTTATACTTTAAGATAGAGATTCTCCATATAATGACCCCAAGTGGGTCTTGGACAGGAAAGAAATGTAATTCTCAGTATTTGCTTGTATGCTTCTCATTGTGTAGGTTTCTTTTTCCTTTCTATAGACTCTTTGGATAACATTTTTTTCCCCTGATTGCTTGTCAGGAACAGATTGCTGTTCTAACAGAATTGTTTTGCTGCAGGATTATAGAGTGGTTGTGCGTATTGATTCTTGGGAGTCAACTTCTGTGTATCCAAATGGACACTTTGTGAGAGTTCTAGGAAGAATTGGAGATCTTGAGGGGGAAATTGCAGCTATTCTGGTGGAGAACAGCATTTGTGTCGCCCCTTTCTCAGAAATCCAGGTTAGTTTTTGTGATTAGATACATTTTTTCCTGTTCATTTCCAGGATCTTGTTTCTCAAAGAGGGGGACCCTCTTACAGCTGAACGTCTTAGTTGCCAACAGGTTTTTGAAAGCTGAAAACTATTTATAGGTAATTTTTCTGAAATTACTTTTGGATCAGTGGTTCTATGGATACTACAAATTTTCAAATCAAGAGTGATTTTAAGATAATCTGTTCGCTATGAGAAGATGACAATTCTTAATTCTAATTTGAGGCAGACTTTTAAAATATTGCTGTCTTTAATATGGGTTTATGTGACTGATCCTAAAGGCCTGGTCCTACTGAAATCATTGTCTTAAATCCTTTTGTCTTCATCCAGGAGAGGAACCAGCTCTCATAGATTTTGATTACACTTACAATTAATTGAAAGAGAAAGAATGTAAAAAACCCAATATGCAGTGGTTATGTTCGCCAGACTGCAATATCACCACAATATTGTAGCATTCTTCTCAATTCTGTTTTGTACTTTCCGTAAAGTACATATAATAGACTGACTTGGAAAATGGAAGGAAAGAAGAATTTGTCTGGGATGAAAAAGTATGCAAAACAATTAACAGTGTAGAAAAAGAAAAGCTAAATAAATCTAATTTGTTGGCTTCTTTTTGTCTAAAAGATATAAATGTATGCTCATCAAGAATGTTTTTATACAGATGAGTGAAATGCCCGTGAGTTCTTCAAAGAATCCATGGAAAGTGAATCCTGAGGAGGAAAAAAAACGTCTCGACTTGAGAGATACGCACTTGATATTCAGCATTGACCCAAAAGGCTGCGAGGATGTGGATGATGCACTCTCCGTTAGAACTCTGCCTAATGGGAATCTAGAGTTAGGTGTCCACATTGCAGATGTAACCCATTTTGTGGCAGCAAATTCTTACACTGATGTTGAGGCCAGAGCAAGGTAAATTATTTTCTAAAAATTAGAAAACGTATGTAGCTTAGAAGTTTGTGATGCTACCTAAAGGAAATATTGAGAAATACTGGAAGGAAGGAAACATCATTTCTTCTTTCATGTCATGGAAACAGCTTATTAAAACTAATGTATAACTAATGGTATTCTGCATTTATTTGGATAAAATAGGCCTGCTGGGGAAGAAACTGCTTTCTGACCTACTACTTTGCTGTTTTACTATGTAATTGCTCTTTTCCACAGAGTTACAGCTTAAGTTTATCTTTTGCTAATCACTACTGTTTGCTTTATAGTCTACTTTAACATTTGTGATTTGAAGTATTTACAAACCACTTGTTTGCGTTCCGGGGGATGAATCTTCACACAGAACACCCACAAAATGGAATTAAGTCTTACATTAATTCAATTCTAGAGGTAGTTGGCAGGCTTATGTTTTAATATTCAACCTTGTGTTTTAATATGCCAAATATGGCATTCCTGTTTTACTTTTATTGCCACTGCTTTGAACTTAAACTGCTGAATCACTTTATGAAATGTATTCTTTGTAGATGCAAAGAAATGTAAACTGTAGAGCAGAGACGTTTGGTATAGCCATTAAATGACCTCTTCTTAGTTGAGCATGTTTTGTACAGCCCTGGTTCTGGCCTTAATAATTTGCCTTTGGTCTTGCACACATGTGTGTTCTGTAAGAATAACCTTTTAAAATCATGCTATGTGTCTTGTTTTGCTGAAGCTATGCTTATACCACAAAGTGCTTGGGAGATACACACCAATGAGTCCTTGTGAGAACAATAGTAAATGTATTTTATTCCTCAGGGCAACAACTTACTATTTAGCAGATCGTCGTTATGACATGCTGCCCTCCGTCTTGAGTGCTGACATATGCTCTCTTCTTAGTGGAGTTGATAGGTAAGATTTTATAGTATTTCTGAGGAAGGAGATTTTTAGAAGTGATTTAATTACCAACACCAGTCTCTGTGTTTATCAGCTGGTTGGATGTTTCTGTGTTATTACTAAATCCTCAACTGAAAGAACAGCGTACATTAAAAAATACTTTTCAATTCTACGATAGTTAGGTAGGGTGAACACTTTGTAATACTTTACCCTGCCAAAGCATTTTGTTTGAGCAGGACAATCCAGCTGAACATAGAGGTAATGCATGCAAGATTCAAACCATAACATGAGATCACTGAGAAGATTGAGGGTGGACCTTTTTTTTAAACAAGAAAAATGCATTCCTGAAATCATTAGTTGTTGGCACACTGCCCCATTAGAAGAGCTCTTGTAATATCTATCTTTCATCATCGTTAAATCTTTTCTTGGATGAAATTAACTACTGACAGAATAATTCTGATGCAAAAGCAAGGTTTTGTACCTATATTAGCCCTGTTGAGGTTTCCAGAGAGCAACACGAATCATTTTTTATGGAGACATTTTTTTCAGTGGAAGTTAACTCTAAATATTAAATATCCAACTCTGTAATTCCATGATCAGTTTTATATTCTCATCATGCTGCTACGAAAGAGAGAGTGAGGGTGAGTCATCCCCATTGTGCCCCAGTCACAGATTCCCAGTGCTGCTTTTAGGCTGTCCTTAGCAGTCATGTCACCATATGATAAACTGATTTGGCTGGGGGGGTGGGGTGGGAGGGAATTAATTTTGTTATTTTTTTTCCCCAGATTGTGAACACTTTGTGGGTGCTCAGAAATGTTAACATTAATGTAACTGCTCTTTGCAGTTAGATGCACTTGCTCTTTGAATTACTTGTTACTATTTGTAAGTGAAGTAGTAGGGAGTCACAAAAAGCAGGAATATGGTATTATGCAATGACTGTCTCCTTCTCCAATGTTTACCTATACCCTTAGCAATCTGCATTGTTTTTAAACAGCAGCCTAAAGGTGAAGGCATCTTTGTGTTTCACTTGTTTTTTCACATGGGTGTTGGTCTGGAGTGCTTGCACCCGTGTGAATGGTTGCTTTTTTTACTATTGTCCTATTCCTCAAACATGCTGTTACCCTGTTTTATTACAATTTACAGGGTTAGTTGGCTGGCTGGCATGAAGATATGCAGGGTGCAGATATTCATTGTGAATGTATCAGACTGAAAATAAAAATGAAGAAGAATAACTATTGCGGTGTAGCTGTGCTTTAAAATAGATGTGGCCTTATATCTTAGGGGTACTCTGCCTCAACAGATGGATTGAAAATACTGCTGATGTAGTTGGTCCTCATTTAAGTTGTGATACGTGAGAGAGAGGCAAGTGCATTAATTAGTGGTATTGCTGAGCACTGCTTTGTTTCATGAAGAAAAAGATGTTTCCTGTAAAAAAAACAGAATTAAGCTTGTAAATGTGTAAGAGTTGGATGTGCTTGAAATGATAGTTTAAGTCAACCAGAACTATTTATAGAATTATGATCTTATCTTTCAGGTATGCTGTAAGTGTCTTGTGGGAGCTAGAAAAAGAATCATACGAAATTCTGAGAGTCTGCTACAACAAAACCATCATTCGATCTGCGTACAAGCTAGTTTATGAAGCAGCACAGGGATTATTAGATGGAGACGCTAGTGTTGTTGGTGATATCCTGGAACTGAAAAACTTGGATGAAAGAACTAGACAGACCAAGTTGACTGAACTGGTTTGGGCAATATCAAAACTCACCGATATAGCCCGACACGTTAGAGCTAAGCGGAACAGTTGTGGTGCTCTGGAACTGGAAGGGGTAGAAATCCGAGTGCAACTGGATGATAAACATAATATCCACGATCTCATCCCCAAGCAGCCACTGGAGGTGCACGAGACTGTAGCGGAATGTATGATTCTTGCCAACCACTGGGTGGCAAAAAAGGTTTCAGAAAATTTTCCTCACCAAGCTTTGTTGCGTCAACACCCCCCACCACGGCAGGAATTTTTCACTGAACTTCGAGAATGTGCCAGTGCCAAAGGTTTCTCAATGGACACACGGTAGCTTTTATTATCTTAAGCGTTTAATTCAAGTTAAGCAATTAACTGTTTGGATATCTTATCATTACAAACCATTACAGTTCTGAGTATCAATGTTCGTAAACGCTGCATAGCAATTCTTAAAAAAAAAACACAAACCTTAACCTTTCTGTGAGCGGGAGATGATGATCTAAACAGGAGATGCTGCCTGCATGCTGCCAGCTGTACTGAAAATGGCAGTATCTGGATAATTTTGGACATATCCAAAAAGAATTTGTTCAGTCACTATGAGTGGTTAAGCTCTGCAATAGCCTTGTTTGCACCATTTTTCCTGTAATAGTAGTGTAATAGAGCACTTGTTTAAATCAAATTAATTCTGTGCAATATAGTCATTTTAAATGACTCAATTCAGAATTAATTTTTCAAGATAATAGAAGGCTGTGAGCTTTGTCACATTGGGAGGCATCATTTCTGGACATCAGAGTGAAGGGCATCAGTAGTGTTTACTTGGATGTCACCTTCTTCCCTTTGTGCTCTCCTGTACAGAACAGGTTTTGGAGCAGATCACTGGTTTGTGCTGCATGGAATCGGGCTCTGCTCCCATCCTCCTTCGTTCTCCAGGTTGCAGGAGTCAGGCCTGTTGGTGAAAACTGGGGGGGGATTCTAAACATTTTTCTAGAGCACAGCCGTTAGTAAACTGTGGTGAAAGTTTTAACATCATTCTGCTTGTCACTCATATTTTTCTATTAATAACTATTAATCAATTTTTACGTGGTTTTGTATGCTATTTTTACCTATAAGCTATTATGATCACAGATAGCATAATCTTCAGAATTAACACTTTTTTTTGACAGGTCTAACAAAACATTGGCTGAGTCTCTGGATAAAGCAAATGACCCATTGGATCCAGTTGTAAATCAACTGTTGCGATCTATGGCCACTCACGCAATGTCTAACGCATTGTACTTCTCAACCGGCTCTTGTTCTGAGGAAGAGTTTCATCATTATGGTATCTCGTCACTTCAGTTTTTATGCTATTCCTGTTATTATTTCTGAACTGCTGGGGGGAGGCAGTTCATTGCTTTGATTCCTTATCACTGCTTTTTTATTTGTAGGACTTGCCTTAGAGAAGTACACTCATTTTACTTCTCCAATTAGAAGATATGCTGATATTGTTGTCCACAGACTCTTGATAGCAGCGACTCTGAAGGAAACTAAAGGAGATGTAAAGAGTAATATATTCAGTAATAAGGATCTTGAGGAGTTGTGCAGACACATTAATAACAGAAACCGGGTAAGATGGTCATTGAGTGTGTCTCCGTACATTTGTATGCTGCCTAGTGGAATGGGATAGCAGTCCTGACCTTTTGGGTTCTACAATGACATAGCATCGCTTCATTTTTATTTATAATGCTTTGGGGTTTTTTTACTTAAATACAAATTTTCTTCTGAGGTGGTAGTAAATGTGACTTCGTACTTCACCTGTGCTACCTGTAGGATTTCCTTTTAGATAAAATTTTTTCTAGGGGACAGATAAGGAAGTAATTGGAAAAAGAAACTATGGAAATCAAAGCCAAACAAGCTTGTTGAAATATTTATTTAGATGTTTTTGTCTCCTCTTTTTGTGGGTGGTGCTTGCAGGCAGCCCAGCGTGCTCAGAAACAGTCCACTGAACTCTTCCAGTGCATGTACTTCAAAGACAAAACCCCGGAAACAGATGAGCGCTGCATAGCAGATGGTGTTATTTATTCAATTCGAACAAACGGTGTACTTGTTTTTGTACCAAGGTAAGTTCATTGGAGCTTGGACTGAGCTTAAAAATAAGACATAAGTGTTACTAGAATGCTGTCAGCACATCTCCGGTCCTTGAGAAAAGAAGTGTTTCTAGTGTGGTCTGGTGTTGACTGATGACTGCATTTTAGATTTTTGTTGTAAATCATAAGCAGTGCTTTTCTGTGCTTTGACTCTGAAAAAAAGTTTCTATGAGGAAATGGTAAGACTATGCCGCACAGTATATATTTCGAAACATGAAAAGGGCAAAGGACATATTTTGCCCAAGCAGCTGCTAAGGCAGAGCAAGGACTGGAATATTTTTTCTCTCTCTTTTTTTTTTTTTTTTTTTAAAG
Organism: Ibycter americanus; assembly: GCA_035590275.1. Taxonomy (NCBI): domain Eukaryota; kingdom Metazoa; phylum Chordata; class Aves; order Falconiformes; family Falconidae; genus Ibycter; species Ibycter americanus. The sequence continues at coordinate 5,506,759 of JAVJGI010000063.1, read as the reverse complement.
AAACACAATAGAAAGTGATTTTCTAAATCACAAAGCCATGCATCCCTTAGCACTCTTTTCCTTCAGTACAGACTGTAGGTTATGCAGGCTGGGAGCACCTTTTCAACAGCTACTCCTCACAGGCAGCAGGGTAGCGTAGAAGAAATGTTTACATGGTGCTGTTTATGGCAGTTAGGCTCTCAAAAGTGCCTCTGTCTCAGCTTAGCCTCTGATTTATGCCAGTAGAAAGCAATTCTTTGCATGAAGCTAACATTACCTATTAATTTCAGAGCTTTTAAATCTGTAAAGTGTACTAAATCTGTCCTGTTCATGTTATAAAATTGACTAGTGAGTGATGTAAGAAGGCACTAGGCACCACAGAACTGGAGAGTGCTGCCTTCCTAAGCCTTGGCCACCTCCTCAGGCCAGGGGAAAAAGCTACCTGGCCTTTCCCTTGCTGGCTGTGCGCAGTTTGGATTAGTTAATGATCTTTGTGTTTGTGCATTACTGGTAGCAATACTGGCTGGCTGGCTGGCTAACAGGTATGAGAAATGAAGGCACACGAGCTCTCCTTTAAAAAAAAAAACAAACCCAAAAGCAAACAAAAAACCATTCTAGAGGGGTGTTAGGTAAAGGAAACCGTTAAATGATACAGCCAGGGGCTGCTCGATCCTGGCCACAGACTGACCTTGGATATAAACCAGCTCGATGTAGGCCTGTCACCTCCAGCACTCCAGATGGCTTGGCCTGGCTGCACAGCCGAAGAGCCAGAACCTAACCAGGATATGCTTCCTTACAGAGAACCCAGCGCAGACATGCTGCTGGTCTTCAAGTAACTTCAGCGAAGAACTCTTTCCTCACAGTGCTGTCTGGAAGAACCTGTAATGCTGCTCCTCTTCTGTTATCAGGCCATTCCAGGCTCCACCCAACACACAAGATCATGGATCACTGACTGTATTTTACTTTTATTTCGCTGCTTTCAAAACACTTCAGTCAATGTCTTCATGCTCTGGGGCTTGCTTTGACAATGTACATCATTGACCCTGAAGCAGGATTATCAGGCTACAGTGTTTGCCCTCTGATGTTGCCTTTATATAATCCTAGCTAACCATCTGTTGGCTTCAAAATTAATAGTGAAAATCATTAGAACAGTTTCTGTGTACTCATCTGCTTTTTTGTAGATACGGAATCAAAGGTGCTGCATATATGAAAAACAAAGAAGGCTTAGTCATCTCCTGTCAAGGTGATAGAAGCTGTGAGTGGAAGCCTGGATCACTCCATCGTTTTCAGAATAAAATTACTTCCACTACAACTGCTGGAGAATCAGTTACATTAAGCCTTTTTGATCATATTACAGTGAGTATTTAATCTGAGGGAAGTAAAAGGAGATAGCACCATCAGAAATAAAATAATTCTTATGTTGCTTTTAAGGTGAAAATACTTGTGCAGACTTCCCGCTGCCATGCTGACATGATCAAGCTTGAAATAATCAGAAACACACCATACCAGACTCCAGATGCAGAGGTTTCCCAGAATTTTCACATGGTGAAGTCTGACTTGGTAAAAGAAGTCAGTCAGTCTGCGGAAGCCCAGCGTGCTCAAGAAAAAGCAAGAGTTGAAGTAATTGATGAAGACTATCAGGAGTACTGCCAGACCAAGGGAGCAAGCTTATACCAGCTGCTGGAGGAGATCAGGGATTTGGCACTATTAGATGTTTCAGCTGACATTAGAACTTGAACTATAACCTAGCACATCTGCTTGTTCACATACTGCTCCTATTCACTTTGTATCATGAAGTTGGGATTTTTTTAAAGCATTATTTAAATATTTAAGAGTCCTTTTAATAAGAAATTAAATGTCTATTTTAAATAAGAATTATTTTTATCTGCCTATGAACATGTATAAGTTTTGAAAGATTTTATACATGATAAATCTCAACTTCCAGGCTGAAGACTGTGTCATGAATTCTTTTAACTATCATTCCAAAAATTACTTTCCCATGTTGTCTGTAAGTTACCTACATATTTCCAACAGCTGTTGGCTACCTTGCACTCATAGCTACAAGGATATAAAAAGCAACTTCCTTCATACTAATCTAGAATACAGGATTTTGTTTATTGAAATCCCTCAGCTGCATATCACAGCATCAGAGTGGTGAGAGTTGGAAGGGGCCTCTGGAGATCACCTGGTCAAGCCCTGGCTGCCACGGGCTCTCCTAGAGCAGGCTGTGCAGGGTCGTGTCCAGGCGGGTTTGGAATGGCTCCAGGGAAGGAGACTGCGCAGCCTCTCTGGGCAGCCTGTCCCAGGGCTCGGTCTCCCTCAAGGTAAAGAATTTTTCCCTCATACTCAGATGGAACTCCCTGGGGTGCAGTTTGTGGCCACTGCCCCTTGCCCTGCCTCTGGGCACCACTGAAAAGAGCCTGGCCCTGTCCTCCTGGCACTCGCCCTTAAGATACTTGTATACACAGGCAAGATACCTGGCATAAAATAACACCTGTGACAAACTTACTTCACCTAAGTGCTGCTCTTGTCTTAATTCAGTTTCTAGAAATTCAGTTTCTGTCCTGCACAGCAGTCTGCCCTGTACTCTTGGAGAGGGCAGGCTCAGGCCTTTACCATTACTACAGTGATTGTTCCTTCCATAAAAGGGAAAAAACTATTGTGTGTGTGCAAGAAAGAGAAGCAAGGCTGTAAGAAGAGGATGAACAGAGCCTCAAGGCAGAGAGCACCATCAGCCCAAGGAAGATAACCCATGTGGTCAAAGCCAAAGCATGTTCCTCTAAGGGGCTGTGCCCGTCAGACATCTCCCCCAGGACGGGCACAAGGGCTGGGGAAGGCTGGAGGGCCCGTAGCTGTAACAGCTCCATACAAGAATTTCAGGTTTGACTTCTGAAATTTAATAGCTTCCATTTTATAAGAAAAAAATGCAGGTACTTGATAAGCAAGTTAAAAAACCCAGGACACCTGCTCAGACATAGCACCACCCACTATTACATATACCCTCTATTAAAAAAACCCCAAACAACACAACTTTAATGGAAACTCCACCTGTCAACATCCCCGTTAATTCAGTTTGAAATCAACTGTAAGCAAAATTCAAAGTAGGTCAAAAAACTCATTAACATTTCCTAAAGAACATTGGGGGAGGTGGAAAAGATGTCTCCAATGCAGATGAAGAACCTTGTTCTGCTTCCCAGTGTAGAGTTGCTCATCTGCAGTTTGAAGGTCTGTGCAATACAGATGTCACAGTGAAGACTTCCATGAAGCTTCTGGAGTCAGAAGCAACATTTCAGTATAATGATAGTACTTCAAAGTCTTCTGGTCAAGAAAGTGACCCAAAGTATGGGAAACAGTTACTGCTCTTCAGTGGCATATTCCAACTCTCCATCTCCATCTTCAGCATCTGTAACTGCACCCTTGGCTGTAGTAACTTGAGTGTCTTCAATAAAGTCAGCAGGATCCTGAGCCACTGGCGTATTAGTCTCCTCTGCCAAGTAACTAGTGGAGAGCTCTGCTGAAAAAAAACCACAAAACAAAAATCAATTTCCTACCATAAGAAAATACTGTTGCTGTGTCTTTAACTGCAGTTTCTATCACCAGAATCAGTCTGCAGGAAAGCCAACCCCAGAGATGACCTGCAAGCTGAGTTTCATTTCAAAGACCAAGCTATCACAACTTGGCATGACAACTAAGTAGGGAGAGCAGTTCTGACTTGGCTTTGGAGGAGTCTTAACTACAGTAACACAGTTGAAATTTCAGAGTTACACATTTTGCTCTTACTAGAGAAGCAATCGCTACCATTTCCATTAAATTCACTCCACAGCTCAGTTGTACAAGCTTCCCAGGCTACTGACCTTAACAACACAAGTTACACACTTAAGTTACAGAGTTGATTACCGTTGTGTTGCGACTGGCTGTTATACTGCATCTTTGCTTGCCTACGCTCCAAGGCCAGCTGCCTGTTCTTCATCATTCGCTGTTGTTGCTTTTCCGTAAGAGTTGTACCAGACAGAGAACCGAGTTGTTCTGCATTTCCAGGGCAGGAAGGTACATCTTCAGCGGCAGTATCCAGCCCATTGCTCTCCCCTCCACCATCTGGTTAGAAACAAACACTTACTGAAGATCTCACATGTACAATCATAAAAGCCTCAGTTTGAGAGGCATAGCTCTGCCTACTACATTAGCAATCATGAGCTGTGCCTGAAGGTGAAAAAGACAGTCAATTCAGGCAAACCTTACTGAAAGGGCAGATAATTTTCTTCCGACCCCTACCAATACAACACTGCCTGTTGGGAAACAGCAGGACTAGTTACTGGAATCAGACAGAGGTTCAAACATAGACACCGAATAGTCAGTTTTGAATTCAGTCTGCTACTATGAGTATTAACTCATTTGCCACATTGACACACGCAAAACAGAGGCAATCCAACTTTGTTATTCAAACTTCACCCACCAACAGAGAAGCAGAGCACTCTGAAAGAGTACCTAAGGCCAAGCATGCTTGTGCCTCTGCACCACTTTAAGCCTGTGAATACAGAAGTTAGGTGACAACAAGGATTTGGTTTTTAATACAATAGCTTGAGTTTTTATTTCAAAACTGCAAGATACAAGTTTTTCAATTGCAGACTGACGAGTTGTAGCAGTACACTCACTACCATGGGGCAGGAACAGATCAGAACCGCTTTTAAATACAAATATATGGAACCATCGCACAGAAAAATCTGATAGCTCTACAGACACTGTCGGCAGGAACCATTTGCTTTACTGTTTGTGGCTGCTTATGGTTGCATTCCATTTCTCACAAATGCAGCCAACAGCAAAGGCAGCCACATCTCACTAACTGCCCAAAGGTCATCCCGCAGGTGAGGCAAGGCTTTACCATTAGTTAACTCATCCACCAAAACACCTTCCCCAAGCACTGGCTTGTCTGGAGGCTGAGGTTCATGTGAAGACAAACTGGACAATGGGTAGATAATTGTTCCAAGAGAGACTCCCAGTGGAAGTGTGAACACCTACAAAGGACCTTAGGAACAACTGAAATTCATTTATGCTAATAAAGTTTCTTTCAAAGTACCAGATGAACTCTGCTCTTTTTTAATTTAAAAAAAAAAACTATTTCTTTCTAATCTAAAAACTATAATCTGATTGGAAGGGACTCTTAAATTACCTACTTGTTAAGCAGCTGGATTTTTATATTGGAAGAAATGCTCAATAGCAGCTATACGCCAAGACTGACAAACAGACATAAGGGTGCCCACAAGCATTAATAACTGCTTTCTCTGTAAAGGACACAACAGCCTGACTGCACAGTAACAGCTTGTAGTATAAACAGTACCACAAGTCTTCAATTTCTCCATTAACGAGATCCAAGAACTCTTCAGACAGCACATTCATATGAGTACAATACAAACCAGTATGTTCACTTAATAATTGTGGTTTTAGGGTTTTTTTGGAAGCATATTTCTAACAATGCTGGTAATAATACCCACTTTCCATTTCCTTTCAGTACACCACACGAATTCATTTATTTTTTAATATACATGTAGCATTTTAGTCCAAGTACCAGCTCAGGTTTGTAATTGGAAGTCTCACAGAAGCTTGGTTTTAAACTAGAGAAGCACTCAACAATTTCTTCTACATTAGAAAAACATATTATGATCATTAATTTCTGGTCAGTAGGAGGGAAAGTAAAGTAATTTTAAGCTCTGAACTACTGAACAAACAGCACAATGCGCATACCTTCGTTACCTGCAAAGTCTTCATGTAAAATAGGAAGATCAAGTCTAATTCGCTTTAGGCAGGTCTGCAAATGAGAGGTTAAAGCACTGATACTTCATCTGTAACAAAATCTTTTGTGCAACATTGCTATGTTTTTAACACTACTCCAAATTTCTTTTTATACTTTATTACTCTGAAAAAAATATTCCTTTCACTACATGTCTGTTTGACCCACAACTTTTAAAACTGTGGATCATTTTCCTAGTCCTTCACCTACGATCTAGCTGGATGAAGCAGCATTCATTTTAAGTCTTCTTTTTGAGGTTCAAACATTAACAAACAAACAACCCACCTCACTAAATCCAACAAGTTCAAGCACTCTTAAGCAAATTACTTTGGTTGAAGATGTCCTGGAAAAGTCGAAGCCAATTCTCTGAAGTACTAAGGTTATAGCTAAATGTAAACTTAAATATTGGAAAGAGCCATTTTTAAAAAGAGATAAATTAATTTGAGTAACATCATACTCCTTAGCAGTATGCAGAACTTAAAGGCTCCTTTTGGTGCGTAATTGCTCTCCTAAACCTAGCTCTTAGACTATTCATGGATATTCACATACTGCATAAAGAGAAACTGACAGAGCAAAACCTACCTGAACTTCCTTTTTGTTTCCCAAAGACTCTACTCTGTCAATAAAATCCTCAAACCGCAATTTTGGAAACAGTCTATGAGCCCAGTGTTCCATGTGTCGTATGAGTGTTTTCAGGTCCTCTGCCTAGAGCATAAAGGAAGACATGCAGCTAGTAAAAGTCAACTAAGTCAGTAGACTGCCAAGGGAAATGGGCCAGTAACATTTCTAAAAACATTAAACATCTGCAGCTTGAAAGTCTCTTGAAAATTTAAGTAATATGAATGCGTGGGTAATCTTTCTTCCCACAGTCAAGTCTGTAGGTGCAATTTCAAGCTATGAGAAGAACAGCGATTCAGGTTCAGGAACAGCATTTGCATATACTGTAAATATCTGACAGGCTTTTCAGAAGTTACCCTTAAGCCACCTAGGTCTGAACCCAGACCGAAAAAAAAAAATCCATAGGGCCACAGCTGGCATTTATTTTGATGTTTAGAACATACAGAAACATGTACACCTAAATAACCTTATTTAGTAAAGATTCTTGGTCAGATCTGCAGTATTGCCTAGTTTCTTTGTGCCTCCAGTTGTAAAGAGAAAATGTATACTATGAATATTCTCTGTAAGCCAGTGATGCATAGGCATCCTTGCAAGTGTGCCAATAGTCTGATGATATTTAAAAGAAAAATAAGGTTTGTATTTTTCTTTAAAGTGTATCTTTAAAGATAGTGTATCCAAGACAGAGACAGTTTGTAGAGAAAATACTGTTTCCTCTTTGCTTAAGTGGTATTTCACACTTTTTTTTCAAATACTAAAAACTTTGGGACAGAGGTGTCACAACGGCCAGAATATTTTCACTAACAGGAAATTGACCACAAAGTGAGGCGGTAAAGGCATTCCTGACATAGCAGACAGTCTTACTAGCCTGCTCCAACTTCAGAAACCTCTTTCTATGGTCAATACAAAGAGTCACACGTGATATTCTAGTTTTGGAGTAAATGAAAACAGTTTTAAGACCAAAACATAGATTTTGTTAAAACATTCATGTATGTTTGATTTTTTAAATTTGCAACTACAAACCGCATCAGGGTACATTCAAATACTGCTAGAAAGCTGGCTACCCAGAGCGTAACGTCAATTCTCCCCGTATCAGATGGGCAGCAATCTACCAAATCTAGATTAACCTTCCAGGAAACAAAAGCTCACTATGTCTTACCTCGTGCCCTTTACCCTTGAACTTTACGTTGTCAAACATGTGTCTTAGGGCTGGAAGTCCTCTTTCTGAAATTAACCTGGTAATAAGAAATGGGTAAAGATTTTTGAAACCTATACTTTCTCACTCTAACAAAAACCCTCAAAAACAAACAAAAAAGAACCAGCACACCAACAAAAACACCTCACATTCCTTTGAATAGCCTAAAGCTACAGAGCTCTCCTTGAAAGATATACAGAATTAGAAGTCATTAATAAAATGCACAAAATAGGATAAGGACTGCTACAAGAACCAGGACTTTTTTTCCCCCCCCGCCATTCAGCACACGTATTCCTATCCAAGGAGCTTTTTACTTTTGATTACATGAAAAGAAAATTGAATGGTCAGTTCTAGTATCTATATTGGCCAAGTAAAACTAGTTAGATGCACGACCCTCTGGTATCGCTGTGGTATCACTAACTTCATCAGTGTATTTAAAATGGAAGAAACTGAAAGTTCAGATTCTTTCCATTGCTTATAAAGAACTTACACCAGTTTTAGCGATAACAGCAAAGAAACTATTAAAATCCTTTATATTTACACAGTTTATCTAGTTAGTACATAAGTCATGTGTAAGTGTTTTAGGTAGTACCCCACAGTGACAATTATATTGAGTTTTTATTTTGAAGCAGACTTTAATTAAATAACGAAATCTGCAGTGCAAATCTGAAGCAAAATTAAAAACGTCCAGCTGGAAGAGTCCTACGCATAAACAATAAATTTACATCTGTTAACAAAGTCCCAAGGAGACTCAAGAAAGCTTGACCAGTTACAGAATTATGCAGGTAAGCAAGGAATAAAAAGGCTGAGATGCAGCATGCAAAAAGCACTTTCATCTCCAAAACTCCTGATCTTTGACTTGGCCATGACCAAGCAGGGATCACAGTAAATTTAATCATTCTCCACAGCCATATACCAAATTAATCAAGGAAAGAACTATTCTGCAAAAGATTACCTCTGGGCATCTAGTTTAGGCATTGGTCTTTTAACTGCTTTCCGTGTAGCTACAGCAGAATCCTTTGTCTGTGACTGCTGGTTTCCGTCTGGTTCCAATAAAGAAAAATAACATACTTTAAGTATATAATACAATTGACATCAACTAGAATTGCATCATGCAAATTTTAAATTTCTACGCTATCAAAAAGACAGCATCACAAGTATTCCAATGCAGGCACAGTACTCCAAACAAATGCCTGCCTATATCACCTTGCTCCTCCCACAAGACAAGATTAGAAATACACCCCAACTCTTCAAAATATACTGACAAATCAACTTTCGTAGCAAAGTAGGTTCCTTGAAAGGGATATTTCCTAGTTTTAGAACTTTTATATCTCTGATGAGATATGTATTGAGAGTAGATGGTGCTTCTAAAAGTTAAGAAACTCAAATCATCAATAAACATAATTTGATAGGTCCCCAAATTTCCACATAGATCTGAAAGACAGACCTAAACCACCAGCATCGCCTTCAAGAAACAGAGAAAGAGGTGATGTGTGACCACAATTAGCGTGTCTTTTAAGAACCAAAGCCCATGTACTTTTTGATTAATGCCCATGTATTTTATTTGACTGCAAAAGACAAGGCACCACTGCCCATCTCATCTCAGAGCTAGCAGCTAGGTATCATAGCGATTTCTTGGTTTACTTTTTGTTCAGACATCAGGAATTCAGTTCGTCTTTTCATGTATCAAGGAATTAAATCTATTCAAAATCCTATTTTCTAGTAAACAGAGCAGGGATCAAGGAAAACATACATCTAACACTATAGGCAAATATGAGTAGAAGTAAACAATAGTTAAAAGAAAATCTTTACACTTCCTGCTAGCTTGTTCAGTATACAGTGAGATCTTTTCAAATACAAATATTTGTAAGTTTTACTGTCCTGAAGAATCTTGGATTTTTCCTAGGTCACATGCTCTACAAAATGTATCAACATCTCCCTGGAATACTACCTTAACACTTGTACCTCTTCTGAAATCCAAGTCATAAAGGGTAACTATAGATCACGCTGTAAAATTATCTTTAGCAGCATTTTGCCAGAAGAGCTTGAATTTTATAAAGATCCATCTGTGTACATATTTGCATGGAATCTACAAAAATAAACTTCTCCTACAAGCTTGGAATCATAGAATCAGTAACAATTTAAATTTTACAAATTGCTCTCTTATCTACACAAGACTATTTTTACGCAGTAAACTCAAGTAGTGAAGTGTAACACCAACAGGATTGATTTCACAGCACTTCACTGTCTATACTGCACAATGGGATCTGTAGGGGTCACAGGTGTTCACCTCCATTAGCTTGAGCCCATTCAGCATCATCTCTTCCTGGAGAGGCAGGAGGTGGAAGAGGCGGGAACGTTTCGTCTTCTGTATTCTCATAATCAGGAAGTTCAAACAAGTTGTTCTCTAAAGGATCTATCATTGCCACAGATAATCTTTTTCTCCCTCCTGCCAGAAATACCAAACGCATTCAGAAGAGATACAGTGAGAAGAAAAAGCTGCCACAGAAGCACAGACATCAGTTGTATAGAGCATGTCCACAGCTTTACCAGAAAAAAAATCTGCCAACCAGAACAAACAGCATCATACGAATTAAACAGCAGATACCATACAGAGGGATGACACGATCCAGCCTCAGGAGGCTGAATAAAATAAGAATTTGTCATGTTTCAACTCCTCAAAGTTACTTGGGAGTGGCAGGTACGGGTCACAGGAACAAAACAAAATAAATGGACTTTTAACCTAAGCAGTTATCAGGACAGCTGTCTGCCACTCATATCCTTGATAATCAAAGACTACGGGGCGGGGGTTGGTGATAATTTGTCTGACTTACAGTTTACCCACTTAGGAACGCAGAATGCTGGAGGATTCCCCTTTCCCGGCTCCTTACACGAAGCCAACTCCAGAGACTTTAGCACATCTGCACCACCGGGTTCGGGCGGCCCGGGCTCGCCACGGCTGCGTTCCCAAGGAGTCAGGAACACTTTTTTTTTTTTTTCTTCTTAAGGGAAAGTTGTTTCTCAGGCAGTTCTAGTAACAAGAGACCAATCCGTCTATCCGTCTTACACCGACCTCTGTAGGTGAGCTCCCTACCTCCGGCCGGCGAGACTCGCGGAGGCTGAGGGAGCCGCAGGAGGGCACCGAGGCAGC
>JAVJGI010000063.1:5457252-5488131 GCA_035590275.1 Ibycter americanus | reverse complement strand
CCCCGCCGCCTCGGCTTCCCCTTAAGCCCTCTCGCTGTAAGCCGGCCCGGCCTGGTTTCCAGCAACATCAGATAATCGGTTCCGGGGGTGCGTGCCCCCGTCGCGGTAGCTACTGTGAGTCTGCAGCCGGGGAAGCGGATGGTGTCTTCGGCAATAAACAAACTTCTGTCAGATGTGCGAGGTAATTAAGCCGGGAGAAAAATAGAGGAAAACTTGTGTAACTCTGCTCTTGTAGTTTGGGATGGTATCCACTGAATTCCTAGATTATATAATTACCTAGTAAGTGCCAAACTACACATTTCCAGTAGCGCATTTCATAAGTGCGTCTGTGGGAGAAGTCATATTGTAAATCACCCATTTGTGAAAAAGCTGTCCTGTGGTATTTTGGGGTTTTTTTTCCCTTGTCTTTGGCTTTAAACCAAACTAATGCTAGTTTCAGTAAATCTGTTTTTCAGTAATTAGGGCTTTATGGTAGGTACGTGAGTGAGTGTGTTTGGAGAAACTGCTTCTGAGCTTTCCTACGTGTAACACAGACATGACACGGTACAGACGTGTGGAAGGTAGGTCTGAGCTAATCATGGGTACGCTTCTGCGGGGGGAAGACTGAACGCTGGGTTGTTACATGCTGCTTGTGGTCCTGGGGAGCGTGGGGGCTCCAGCTGTGCAGGTACAGTGCCAGCACCTTAAAGTGCTGGGGTGTTATAAGAGGTTTTTCTTTGAGGTTAACAGGTTCACCACTCAATTTTTAGATTAAGGTGATGGGCTAGCTCTTAACTGAGCCTTGAAAACAAGGATGTATCTTGGAAGAACAGATTCCTGCCCCTGTATGGTTAGTTCGGTCTTCTCTTGGGTATGTAAACTGAGCTTTCATAAGCTTGTGTACCACCCTGACAGAGGGTATGTGAGACAGAACTGCAGTGAGACGTACAAGGCTTGGGCTTTAAAGTGCTCTGCATGTGTCATTGTTGCCACATTTTCAGACAGGCTCAGATCTTATTTAACCACCCAAACATCTGGAAAAAAAAAAAAATTAAAAAAAAAAATCAGCATCTAACAGGCTATGACATTTCTAGCAAACTCTTTTGGTGATTAACTGAGAGATGAGCTGTTTAAAAACTATTCTTTGGCAGGAGTTACTGATTGTATCTAAGCATTATGATCTGAATATTATGCAGTTTTTGTTCTGGATTGATGGGGGGAAAATACTATTTTTATATTTGCCTGTATAGCACTTTCTAGTTGATTTTCTGCAAGGTAGTCGGGGATATGTTGATTTAGTCTTCAGGGAACCGTATTGCCTATTAGTCTTGTTTTCTAGAATAAATCAGACATACCTATCACTTGCTGATTTTAGCACCTGAAGTTAATCACCAAACATACAATATATTAAATACTGTGTTTCTTCACTCAAGAAATGTCATTAATTTTAAAACATCTTTATATGTCTGATACTCATTTACTTGTTGGAAACCTTTGGAGACTCATGGGAATGTTGAATCTTGTTTACATTGATGAACTGTCTGGCTCCATGTTCTCTTTTTTTATGTTGATTTGTTTGGTGTGAGTGTCTCCTAGACTTCTGCTCTCTATCATATGTAAGACCTTATACCCAGCTTTTGCCAGGCTTAGAGATGTGTCAAGTATTTTTAAAGAAGTAGCTTAGTGAAAGTAAATCCAGCAATCTGTTGTCCTATAAACAGCCAGAATTAATTAATCGTGGAAATATCCCCTCATCCTGCTAATATTAAATCCTCATTGTGAAAGATTTCAAATAGCAAAGAATAGTTGCATCAGAGTTTGGAAATGTTTTTGGAATTAAATTGAAAACTGAGTTTTTTTCTTCATCTGTAAGATTGTTTCTTTTTTTTCCTCTCTTGCCTTGTACTTTTTTTTTTTTTTGCCTTTGGTTACTGCCTGGAATCAACAGTAGAGGTGTTTGTCAGCCTGTATACATTGTCAAGCGTTTCAAGTATGCTGTGCATCTGTGGTCTACCATATTAACACTTTTCTAAAGCTCTGTTCCTGGTATAATGGAATTTTGGCTATGTGAGTCTCCAGTTACTCATTTGCTTCCACTGTATACAAACCTGTTGCTTTGCAAATGATCTTCGATGCTTCCCTGTTCTTTTTCAGAGGAGAGAACATCTCAAGAGAAAGAATGAAAAAAGAGCTCTGAATTGTTATTTTACTTAGCTAGGTGTTATGATTGCTGTCTGTAAATGCATGAAAGACCTAAACATCCAGAAGGAAGTTATTTAGGTCCAAAATCAAATGGATATATGTTGGCCATCAGTAGTTGTACATTGGAATTCAGAAACTTCCTAGCTGTCACAGTGGAAGGTTCTATAACATATTCTGATGAGTATTTGACCCCCAGAATCTCTTGCTAGTTGTAAAATACTGAAGCTTAATACTTTTAGGAATGAGAACATATGATACTTCAACTTCCTGACAGAAAGGAAGGGGAAAGGGAGGAAATGAAAGAAGAAGGGGCTGGATGATTCAGGATGTCATGCTTTCTATTCATGTCTTGTCCTCTGTCTTCATCCTTATTTGGTGATGGGAACTCATTGACTAGAATAAGAGAAAGCTTATAGCATGAGGTGTAGAGACTTAAGAAGTATTCATAAGAGGCCTGGTTTTCACCTGCATGATGCTTTTTTTTCCCTTTTTTCTTTTCTTTTCCCTGGCAAGGTTGTATAAAGGAGAGTTAGAGTACTTGCAATTTAAATATATGTATACCGAATATTTTAATGAAAATTTCACAATGTTTTTCTCTGACAGCAGGTCTTGTTATTTGTAGCGATTAATTATTTGTACAGGATGGTGTGGTTCTCTCTAGGGCTGTCCAAATCCCTAGCTACCCTGCTGGACAATAGAGACAACTTAATGAAAGATTTTCCTGTGCTGTGAGCTTCATTTCTGTTTTTGATGCTTCCCGCTGAGAAGCGGTTGCACAGAGTTGAATATGTGCTGCTGTTCTTGAGCTCTGTGTTGCTTCAGATTGTCAGAATGAAACCAAGATGACATTGGCCAGCTGCAGGCTTAATTTTATTCTGGTACTTTTGGAGCTGCACAGTTATACCTGTGCAAAGATTTTGCAGAGAAAATTGGGGCGGGTGGAAGAACACCAAGCAAACCTGAAAGAAAATTAATAAAAGGAATACTTCTCTTTTGACTGAATATGCTCAGATAGTTTATTGTCTTAATAGCCAAAAGAAACAAGAACAAAATCTCTACTTTCTGTTCCTTTCAAACCTCTCACTCCCCATCCCTTTGAATATCTGACTGCTGTTACCCAATTTCTGTGTTTCCCTAAATCCAAACTAGACCCAGAACGTGAAGCAGAAGCTCTACAAAGGAGCAGGAGGGGTAGGTTTCAAGTTAATGCCACTTCCTGTATTACAATAACTTTTTTCTTCACATGAAAAGAAAGTTACTTCATGTCATTCTTTAATTGTGTCTTTACAAAAAAAGTAAGCAAATGGTCATATTTATAGTGAGAAAGTTAATTTAATATAAAATGCCAGGGGCAATAAGGTACAAGTGGTTTTTTAGCTTGCTGTAGGTATTCCACTGAATGCCAGATAAGGACATGTATGATTGTACGTACAGCCAGTGCTGAAACAGAAGTTCCACTGTCTTGTCTCAAATAGTATTTTATATTGAGGTACGTAGTGTTTATGTGTGTTTTTTTGATTTTCTTTCCTGGGTGAAAATATAATACTAAACAGCCACCTAACGGTTCTCTTGCATGGCAGAACAGAATTAGGGTACCTTATTGTTCTCCAACTTCGGTCTCTTGCTTTCTTTGACACACCAAGTCTTGTAACGGCTCATCACTGAATACCGAAACAGCTGATGCTATTAATAATATATTATGGGCTTGTCAAATTCTTACTGACTTTTTAACAGTTTTGTCGTCTTAAAATTGATATTTAATGGGATACAAATAGATGCTTGACCTTTTTTTTGTTTAATTCAAACCAAATATCTAAACGTGATTAAGTTACTTAAAGTGCTTTTGACTGAGATGGCACAAAAAGCAAGAGTTCTGTAGTTAGTCTTATAATTTAAAAAAATCAGTACTTTTTTTTTATTAATCAAAACCTATTGTCTGTAAGTTAGAGTGCATAATGAGCTTTGGTGTTACACTGATCTCAGGAAAGTTTATTAAAACTTGTTAAAATGCCAATGTCCAGAAGTATACATATAGAAAAAAATTGATTGAACCTGTGCCTTGAGATCTTAAATTTTATTTAATGAGATAGCATGTCTTGACATATAATGTAGACTATATTCACAGCCTCTTGTAAATTAATTGAGAAAGTGTAATAGTCAATACAACCTATTTTGTCATAGAGCACAACAATCCGACAAGCCACCAAATGAGCATTATAATTATTTTTTTAGTTATTTGTCTACAGTGGAAGAGTTTATTGCTGCAGTTAATGCCTATTAATGTTTGTCACTGCTTAAAACTCCTAATTACAGAAAGGGCGCTTTCTGATACGTTTTCCTGTACATC
Source organism: Ibycter americanus (assembly GCA_035590275.1). Taxonomy (NCBI): domain Eukaryota; kingdom Metazoa; phylum Chordata; class Aves; order Falconiformes; family Falconidae; genus Ibycter; species Ibycter americanus. The sequence goes on along the minus strand of JAVJGI010000063.1, from coordinate 5,483,603 downwards.
AGTTACTTTTGGATATGTCTACAAACTAACTGCTCTAAAGCCTTACCTTTTACCTTGACTCAGTAAATAAAGACAACTTCCCTGTCTCTGGTATTATAACTTGAACCTTCCAGAAGTGCCTGGGACTTTGATTAAATATAAAAATGAAAACAATTTTTTTTTTGAATGGAGTGCCACGGACTTTTTTGTGTTGTACAAGCATTGACATTGAGAAGGTGTTTGGGATTTAAATGTCCTTTCCTCCTTGCTCCATTTAAAGAATTACAAAGTATACAAACCGTGTATGTGTTTTAGCAACAACCTGTGTCTCCCAAATCAAGCTTAACCTACCATCTCTGCTCTAGGAAGATGGGGCCAAGCAAATCTTAAATGTGACATAGCGAGGTGTACTGTGAGGTAGAATGAGCAGAGTGAGATTATATTCTTGGCAAGGAGGACTGTGGACTGTGTGAAAGAATGCTTCTGGTTTGTGTTTAGTTAGGTAAAAATGTAAACAAAAAAAAGTAGATAATGGCATTTGCATCTTCCTTTAGTATGCTCTAAAGAACTAGGTCTGTGAGGGGAATTTAAGAAGATACTGTCTATAGGTCTTTTGCATTTTAGGAATTATTTTTTTCAAAGGCCTGAAAGTCCAACAACAACTGTGAGTGGGAACAGGTCATGAGGCATGATGCTGTTATTGGTGGTCCTCATGCCCATGAGGAGCAGTTCTGGGTTTTCTTTCTTAAAAAATTTTAATTTATAGTACATCTGTGCCTTAGAACTGTTCAAACCAAAGAATGATTTTGTGGAAATGGATGACTGGCAAATTCCAATCACAGGTTCAGAACTGTGGTATTAATTTGCCAGCTTTTTCTTGTTATTTCTTACAGTTTTCTCTGTTTAAATTGCATTTAAGGAAGCCCCTGAACGGCTGGCATGACCTCTGAGTACAACTGCCTGTATTTGATAGTCAAAGAAGAACTTGGGCATTATGCAAAACTGGTTTGAACTTCAATTTATATTACAACTTGCAAAATAAATAGTTGCTTGCTTACTATGCATCTTGCAATTTTCGTGTTTTTCCATATCTTTCTCAAGGCAACTTCACTTTGGGTGTTTTAGGAGTAGAAAGGGGGATTATCTCCCATAATCTGTAGTGTGGTTTTGGGTTTTTTGGTCTTTTAAGTTTGCATTGTGGAGTAGCATGAGGGAGCAGCAGAACCAGTGGGCTGTTTCCCAGTAGCCTTGTTCCAAGAGGATTTGTCCTCCGTGCAGTAATTTTTTTGTGAGCTTTCTTGGGTGTGAGTTTGGATTAAATGGAAGGAAGATTTTCAGAGTTGTTAATTTTAATGCTTGCTGGGTCACTTCTGCCTTTGTTCTGGGGAGGGTTTTTTCTTCCCTTTTAAAACCACAAAGTCTCTGAGGAGGGGCAGCCGCTCTGTGGAATTCTTTTGACTTCAGGGAAGCTTTGGACCTGTGTGTAGTGTTCAGGAAGATCAGATCCTGGAACTTTATGGACGGATCTGGCTGGATTGCGGTTGCATGGAATATGTATGTGGAATTACTGCAAGCTTGTAAATATTTTTAAGAAAAAATAATCAGAAACTTGTTTTCATCCCCCTACTAATGAAGGATTAACCAAGTGTACAAATACATGTGGTATGAGATAATGCATTTTAGGCAGGCAATCATAAATGCTAGGTAATTCCAAGAAAACTGTGAGCCTTTTGTTATTCACTAAATCTTCCAAATTTAGATTAAAACATACTCATAGCATTCTCTTTAAATGTGCATGAACTTGGCATAGTCCTTAATTGAACTAGAAACAGAATTTTAGTAATACTTAAGAAGCTAGTAGAACATATGATCTGTTGTAACAGTGATAAGTAAGAGTCTGTATCACGTTATTGACTACTTATATTATTTCTGGATGAGGGTGCTGAAAAAAATTATAATGAAGTGTGTGCGACTAGTACAGAAATTAATGCAAGTGGCAAATCAGCCTGCGCTGCTCTTACCTGATAGGCAGCTTTTAGTTTACAATTATGGATGTAGGAAAGATTTTAAGATACTTAATGCTGAGGTGACAGTAAGTAACAAGTCTTTCTGTACATAACGAATGTTGCATACTTACAATTATGTTTAAATATAATGACAGGAATGGAGGTATACTTTGGTTATTAAGATGTCTTTTTTCAAAAAGCCTAAATCAGTTTAGGACAGTTAAATAAAAATTGGGTGTAAAACCAAATGTTGCTGCATTCCAATGAGATGAAAGGTAAGGGAAGTGCAGGCTGTAAATATGGATCCAGCCACTTTTCCTTTTCTGACCTTTACAACATCCATTCTGCAGATGATTACAAAGATGTGATTTCACAATTAAGCATGTGCAGGATCCTGCTCCTTCTGAAGAAGTCCTCTCCTCTCTTTGCTGTGCCTTGTTGCTTCGTGATGCTTCTTTTCTTGTATTAACTCTTACAGTAAGAGTCAGACGTGCATGCTGATTTGAGGACTTGCCCACCAAAGAAGCCCAAATTAGTTTTTGGAGGGCTGCCCTCTTGTGCTCGCAGCAGCATTGATGTAGCTGCATGGTGAACTTAATCAGGGAAATAATCTGGTTGAGAATTTGCAGTATTTTTTAGTTAACTTTTAAATGAGTCTGTTACCTGAATTGGTTGCTTAGGAATGAATGGCTAGGGGTAGAATAAGACAGAGCTACCTCCTTCGGCAGGAGCCCAGGCTTTTGCAGGATGAAGTGACAGTATGCTTGGAGCCTGAGAGATACTACTGAGATATGCTGAAATTCAGTAATTACAACAATTTGGGTAGCACATCTTTTAATTGAATAGTCTGAGATCTCTGTCTCAAGAGGAATAATTACCTCTGAGACCTTGCAGTGTTAGCTGGTGACCGAAGAAGGCTTAAAAAAAAAGATTGAAAGGAGCTAGGTAAACCCAATATGTAGCTGAATTATTTATTTGGCATAACAGTGCTACTATTGTTAATCTGGGCAAAGGGTCTTTGCTTTAGCACTAGCTTAAAAAAAAAAAAGATCTTTTTTAATTTACATGAGACAGGTAATATATCAGCCAGTTATTCCAGTGGATATTGACTAAGTATTTCAATGTATACAAGAGAAACATTCTGACATGAACTGAGGAAGGAATTTTCTGTATGGTAAACCTAGATGTTTTCTTTAAATTATTAAGTTCTAAATCTTCCAGTAAAAACGTTTCCCCGCCCCTTCTTGCCTGTGTTACCCTTTTTACAGCTGCATTTGTTCTCCCATCATTGCCCTGGGGATTGACTGGGCTTTGTAAAGTGTACAGATTCCACTGCCAAAGCACAAAAATGTCTCTTTGAGGAAGCAATGTTAGTTGGCAGCATTGGTTGCTAGCTTGCTGGATTTTTTGGGGAGCACGTTCTTTCTTCCAAAGATGACTTCATTTATTATTTTTTTTAAAGGAAGCAGTGGAATATATATTTTTTTAAACTTACTAATGTGTTGCTAGAAATTAGTAATCAGATGATTTCTGATTTGATGTATGTTCAATATTACTTGGACAAAATCTTGATTATACTTTGGAATGAATGTGCAAGGCTTTCTGCCAGTTAGTGCCCCCAGGAATTGAGCAACTGGGAAAGACTAATTCACTGCTCAGTATCTCTTTGCAAACATCTGTTGAGAAGCTGTTGGCAGCCTGAGCCTTGGTCTGAACAAGAGGAGAGTTGAATTCCAGCAGAACTTCTACCTACTGACAGCTGAGGACGTGCCCTTTCAGCTGGATTTGGTCGCCTCACAAGCACCCGGCAGAAGGAGGTGTAAAGTGGTGTCCATGGCTGGGTGACACATGCAAGAGGAGTAAGGATGGAAGCAGATTGTTTTACTTTACAGCCTCAGAACTAGGACAGAGATATTCCAGTAGTGTGTGATTCTTTGGATGAACAATATCTTAAAAATCTACTTGTGAGTTTTTAAAACAAATTGTTGAAAATTCCTGGCAACTCTTCTTTCTTTCAGTGTTGTTTTTACAGCTCAGCATTGTTCTGTGTTTTTCTAGAACTTTTTTCAATGTGGTGGGAAGATGAATCAGCAGATATAATGTAGCAAATATAATAATTGCAGAATGCATTTTTTTGGGGAAAATTATTCTGTCTGGGTATGGATATGTGTGTGTGTTTATATGTGACTATTTCTATATGTATTGGTACAGTCTATACATATATTAAGTAAAAATTATTAATTTATTCCACTAAATGGCTAAACTGGCAAATGTTCTCTGTATGCAGTCTCTCCATTTGAAATACAGGCAAGGATCCAAACCTTCCTTCCATGGCTTTTATCTCGGTCCCACTTACGGAGGTTTTGTTGTATGTTTTCAACTGCACATTCTGGCAATTTTCTTTCCCGGTCCCTGATGTATTAATTGTGGCTTTTGATGAAGTTTGTGATTCTGTGCTCCTTGCTCAGCTCTGGCACAGAAGGCGTCTCAGTTCTAATCTGAGCTTTTTCATGGGCCTTGTAAACTGATACTGTAACTTCGTCTTTCTTATTATTATAGTCTCTCTCAAAGGCTGTGTATCTACCACATAAGGGAGTTGTGAAGATACTGTTACCATTACTGTTGCACCTGTTCATCCCTTGTTTTTATCATTAATTGTAACACACGGTTCAGAGAAAAACAATGGAAAAGCAGGACTCGTGTAAATGCAAGTGTTGGCTGATAGTCAGAATTTTATAACTTCTATTTATCCTGTGTGTTGTGTTTTAAATACCCAATAAATAAGTTCCTTTTTCTGTCCGTAAGGAAGTGTTCGTTGCCCTGTGGTTTACTTGTTCTGGTTGTGTGTAGTGCTGGCTAGGAGAAATCAGTGGTAGGTGCACTGATGTTTATGAAAGGGAGATTGAGAACTTGGATTTCTGGTTCTGGAGGTTTGGCTTTTGAATTTCTTAATTTGAGATGGCAGAGTTCGTTTGTGGCAAACTTTGAATTCAATGCTACATTAAGTCCTGAGGAGGCCTTTTAACTGAGGAAAAAAACCCAACAACCCACCAAACAAAAAACCCCCAAACCCAACAAAACTATCAGTCGCGTTGTTGAGCCACAGAGCTAAATATGTGAAAGGGGTGCCTGAGCCTTGCTGGCAGCTACTGCTGCCACCTGGGATAAAGGGCTGTAACTCCAAGTGGTGGCTGGGAACAGCTGCAAAAAAAACTGGTAGGAAGAGGCACCCAGGGCATGAATCTGATAGCTGTCCATTTGTGCTACTGCATCTGTGGCTTTACTCTCTTTGGTGAACTGTCTTCAGTTCAAACACATTCTTTGACATGCTTTAGCTTACTTAAGAAAAAACAGTCTGAAATGTTTAATGGGATGGTGTTTAGGCTAAAGCAAAAGAAGGAGGAAGCTTAAAGCCAACATTCCTACCCAGCAGCTCAGCCTAGAAGGAGTTTTTGAAGTTAAGTTGTCCCATTGGTTAGAGATTCAACACAAGACTCAAAGTTGTGTTGCATATTTCTTCTTTAAATTGTATGCTTTTCAGCTCTAGAAAAATAAGAATTCCTACATTGAATTAGTCTAGCAGGGTACTTTTTTGGACAGAACAATACTTTTCTAATAGTTTTGTTTTACATACCTTTTACTAAGAAGCAGATCTTAATCTAATTGCCTCTTATTACTGGGTAACTTTTTCTGGCAGTATTAAACCTCACAATATGCCCTGCCATGTCTTGTTGCATCATGAAAGTGGAACGGTATTTTCAGATGTTAAAATTCATGCTAGAAATGAGCAGGTGTATTGGGCAATCGTATATCCCACCTACATTGTAAGGGTAGCTTATGGAGGACCTCTAACATGTTGCAAGGATTGGAAATAAGCAGGAATTGAAAAATAGTGGGGTTTTTCCCAAACAAGACTCCTTTGCACTTACAGTGAGTTTAGATCTTTTTGAGTTTTCAACTGCAAGTTTGATGAGGCTGCACTGAAGTTAGTCCAGACATAGACACACCTGTAAGTGTGCAGTAAGCTATGAGAGTACTGCAATTACGGGTATCTTCCATGTTATTTGTGAACTGATCTTTGTTAAAGGAAAAGTTAAATAAATTTGTCTTACTGCCCAGGTTTGGCACAGTCATGCAAAATAGTAGTCTGTCTTTTCAAAACCACAGAATGTCTTCATGTTCCTAATACTTTATTTCAGCTCCCTGATTGAGGTGGTTCATGGAAATTATGTAGTGAACTGCCTACTTTCTTCTCTAAATTGACAGTTGTGTAGGCTTGGGGAAAGCATTACTGTCACTGTTCTGGAAAACAACTCCCAAGCCTGTATCCTCATGTGACAGTAGATCTGAAAGTGAATGTACTTCTTTATGCTTTCACTCATACTAATTGTTCAGCTTGCAAAACTGATAGTAATAACTTTGAACAACTATTTGACAAGTTACTGTTAAAGACTGTATCAGACTTTTTTCCTTCTACCACATTTTTTTTCTTCTCTCTAGACTTCATCGTTGAGTACAGTTTAGTGTAGCCTTTAGGGTTGAGTATATGATTAACATCAATACTGTGAATTAAAAATTCTCAAGGATTTGGAGTATTATTAGTATGAATTAAGAGTGAGGATTTATTTTCTGTTTTTGTTATATCACGTACTAACAGACTAAAGGTAGCATTTCTCTTCTCATTACTGGTTCAAAGAGAGCTGGTATGCTCTAAACTGTTAATGCATCTCTGCCAGGAGCACTTTTTTCCATCCTGGGGTGGCTGCCCCCGAAATCATGCACTGAGAAGTCTCTTCTTGTCTTCTGCCCACCTTTGTGTATAGGGTGAGAGCACTCTGCAGAACCCATTGCTCCTCCCCGCCCAACCTGCATGTAGGAAATAGAGGTTTGCTCAGTATCCCCAAACTCACTAATATGTATCTACGTTGCCCACCTGTGTGTGATACACACATGTTTACAGTGGTTATAAATCACGGGGGTTTTGATGTTTAAAAAGAAAGTCTGAAAAAACCTACAACCAAACCTTAAGGGAATAGTATGATACTCAGAAAGTGACCTGGTAACCTGGGAAGTGATGGTATTTGTGATATAGATATAAATAGATATAGCTTATCCATTCAGGAGTTTGTGGATAAGACCATGTGCATCTCTGGGAAGCAGAGAACAGAATGTTTAGTCCAGCAGTAACTAATGGTGCTGTGCATTTATTTTCTTTTGTTGTTGTTGCCACCCAGTATTCATTTTTATTGAAGCATCTGCTTTTTGTTGTTGTTATGAGGTGAGATACTGGGATAGGTGAGATGGTTCTGAAGGTCTTAGATGAGTGTCCATGCAGAGGGGGTGGCATTGAATCTGAAAAGCTCCCAGCATCCCATGGTATGATTCTCCTCAGAAAACCTTTCTCCCCTCTGTGATATTCTGCAGACTGGCTGCAGAAGGGGTGGATGTACCTTCCCCCAGGCTGTCAGATTGCAGTTGTCTTCCTGCCTTTAAAATGGGGATGTTGCAAAGTGTAAACTGACGGTAGCAGAGGTGAAGTTTCTCTGCACGCATCAGAGGGTCAGTGTTTTGTGGGGAGGTGGGCTGTGAGACAGAGACCACACTGATTCTGTTCTGCATTTTTTTGAACTTCAGAGGTTACAGAAGTGCCACGTGACTAGGAGGAAGCTGCACTTGTCAGCATACTTGCTTGAGTACAAAAAGGAAGAAGTGGTGTTGACTTATTAATAGGAAGGATCCTACCTGATCAATTGTGAGTGGAGATAATTCCTCCTCTAGAGCACCTGGTGCTGCACTTGGAGCAGAGGGAACAAACATCTTCCCCCAAAATTTGTCCTGAGTGCGTATCTTTTTTAACTTTCCTTTTAGTCTAGAAGAGAGAGATCTTGTGATAATTATATCTGAAGCCCAGCTGTTAAGACAGTACGCTTTCTACAGTGTACTTATTTCTGCTAGCTGAGTAAGAATGTATTTATTGATAGCTTGTGAAGTTACACTGTTCCCTTAACAAATGGAGAAAACAGCACTGACCTCCCCGTGGCTTCATTCATATGATCACATTACGAAAGCTGGATTCTTTCCCTAGTGCAATATGTTTAGTATGTGCTTGGCTGTAAAACTGATAGCAATAAATTAAATGATAACCTATTGCTTTAGAGTAGTGCTTGGAACAGTGAAGCACTGAGGTGATTTGATGATTTCCTGCTTTGATGGAACTCTGGCAAAGGCGTAGCACTTTGACAGTGAAAAAACAACTCCAAGACTGCAGCAGGTAATGGTTATGAATTTTAATAGGAACCTTTGTCTCTGAATAAAAGTTTTATATAAGATTAACTACTAGTGCTCCTTCTGGAGGCAGACATGAGCACACTAGCATGCTGCTACTTTTAGCTGCCAAAGCTTCCTTAACGTTTTCATGGTGTTCTAGTGATGAACTGACTTAAGTATTCCCTCTTCTGTATTTTGTATGTGTTGGTTTAGTTTCATTTGTAAAACTTGATATGCAGTAATTTACTTATCCACCTGTTCCTGTATGTGCTTTGCACTGCAACTTGGCTGTGATGCTTTTTATGTGGTGAGAGTCCAGATAAGTCATAATTATTGGTCAGGGAATAGTATTCTTATGGTGGTTTGAGTTCAAAATGGACACTACTGAAGTCCTGCCTCCTAGGAATACGGAGAGTAGATTACCACCACCAGTTTTGATGATACAAATACTCTTTTTTTGTTTTATTTAACTATTTACAATTTAAGTTGATTAAAATTTAGTGCTTCAAGCAAAGGATCAGAATGAAAAAAATTAATTCTATCCTGTTGTCTGTTATTCAGTTATCATAAAACTAACTGGAGGTGTTACTTACAGTTACATTCTGAATAGTAATTCTGACAATGCTTTTATTGGGTTAACACTTTCACAAGAAGTCTTCGGATTAATTTACAGTTAGAGAATTGGCTGTGAAAAATTCAAGTGAGATCTGAAACTTCATTGCTGTCATTGTCTTGCACATCACTGCAAGAATGAAGGTTTTGCTATTAGAGCTTAGAACATTCTGTTGATTTTTGCTGGTGGCCACATTCTAAATAGAGAAACGTGGTGTACGGAGATTCACGGGAGAAATACTTTTCTATCTATGGCACCCTTTGGAATCTTCTGACCAGTGCTGGAGCAAGGACCCCAATAATATCGATACTTTCAAGCAAAGGGGTGCCAGGTTTATTGAGGGGAGGAAGAAAAAAAAGCTTTATACAGATGTACGTAGACTAACATAGATGTGATAAATGCTATCCTAGCAAATTTTTTTGTTACTAAAGCATCAGCATGATCGTGTTTGGTTTCATCACGCTAACATTTTGTCTGCTTTAAGGCATGTGCTGAAGCATCTCTGTGTTGTCTCTAAACCTAGAAAACCCCTTCTGCTTGAGAGAAAAACTGAATAATTTTTTTTTCAAAACAGACCAAGAAAAGCCTGTTGCATCCTGTTTCTGTGTCTGTAGTTTCTTTATTTTTCCAAATGAGCAGCCCTACCTTCTTCAGTAATCCCTAAAATGACAGCAAGCTCCTTTGCAAAACTTGCAAATAAAGATAATTTCTTGCTGTGGCTTACTGGACCAGTTTTTTCAAAGGAAACTGAAATTTCCTGTAAAGGTAGATTTTTTGGGGGAGAGTTTTGTTCCGCTTTGGCATTAGTTCCATATGCAGACTTGAGAGAGCTGAAGGTGTTGGTTGCTGAACTCTGAAAATCTGGCCCTATATATCTAAAGGGCATTTAATATTGAAATATTATGTTCAGGAGCTTCATATATTTGCATTTTGGAGATGTTTAACTTAATTCAAGAAAACTGTGGCTGCTAAGTTATTTGGATGTTCCTTCAAAATCTGTTGAACAGTCTAATTTATCTTGGATTCTTTTGAAAGAGATCCAGGTAGTGGATGCTGAGCTCTTTTCTATGTGGTCATGACTCCTTTAAAGCAGCGGTACAGAATAGTAGGTTTGTCTCTGCAAAAGTTACATCCAATAAAACTGCCTTATTGATTGAATATGTTTTGCAGGCCATATGTTCTGGGCAGTGATGATTTTGATATAAGCACAGGGTAAAAGCAGGCAAAAGGTACTACTGAGAAAGTTTATTTTTGAGTGAATGTGATCTATGAAGTTGCTCTGCTTCTAATACAGAGAAATAATTGAAGGATACTGTCTTGGCCCTAAAAATTCCAGGAATCCCTGTTCTCCATTTCTGCTAAGTTGTGTATGGTTTTATAGAATAAAGAAAAATAATCTGTACTCCCTAAAAATATTAGTTTAACATACTGTGCTCAAGAGAAAAATACTGAATTTATGTACCTGTCAAGTGTGTGTAGAAAACTTTCTGTTCAAGCTACAAGAGCAAACCACCTGAGCAAACCAGCCGTGCATTCCTGGCCTTGCAAGTCACCGATCAGAGCACTTTGCCTCCTTGCTGACCGCAGGCAGTCAGGCGTGGGGAGTGTATCAGAGTGCTGTACTGGCAGAGTTTGCCAGCGTATCTTCTTTGAAAAATATGAGTTCTGTCTTTTCACAATGGTAATCTAAGGTAAAATACAGAGTTTGGCGTTCATTGTTCCAGAGTTTATTGCAGGAAAGTAAGGGGTGCTTAACTTTGCTCCATTTTTTTCTTGCAATCATAGTGTAAGAAGAGCTAGTTCAGCTGTGTTCTAGAAAAGATACGCATTACTTTGACTTCAGGCTAGGATTTGTTTGTTTTACTGGGTACATTTGAGGGTAAAAAAAATAATCCAGTGATTAATCTGCTTTCTGTTTTGCATTTTAAAAACCAGATTTCAAAAATATGTCTCTCTCTTAATGGCTTATCTTTAAAACAGAGTCTGTAAATCAGATTAACTTGAATGTTCTTACAAGCTGTGCTAGTCTACACAGGGAAACTTGTCATTGTAGATACTCTAGGATATTTGTTGTATGATTATATTCCAGTATAATCATACTGGTATAAAGCATGGTACAAGGACAGAAATAAAAGTATGTTTCTCTTTGTAGGATAGTCTGAAAATGGAGTATCTGCACCAGAATGCAATGATTTTTATACTAAGATAGTTATGGTAGTATAACTACAGTAGAATAAGTACATAAAAATTTACTGTGTAAGACTGTTCTGGTTTTGAACAGCATTGCCAAATTATATTTGCCCAGGGTGAGTGTTTTGTGAAACTTGCTCACAAGTGTTGCCTGGTAATCTTATGCTTGGACTATTAAAACATCAAAATAACAGACTGAACAGAATTCCCCTTTCCATCAGGTGTCATTCTATTTCCTCTATTTAGCTCTTCTAAGCTTCATCGCTTCCTAAGTTAGCTTAGCAATTGCATCCTGTCTAACATTTAAATGATAAATGAAGTAGGAGTGCATCATCACTTGAACTTTCAGCGTGATTGTGTAGTAAGGAATAGCTGTGAATATTTATATTATTTCTATTTGGCTTGTTTAAAACTTACATACAGTCAGACCAAGTTTGTTATCCTGCCTGACAGTGCAGGCTCTCTAATAAATGAGTTGAGAGTTTCACCCTATAATTTTGTCCTCCTCTTGAGTCTGGGGCTTATCTGTCATTGCTTCTTGGAGCATCAACCTTGCATCTTCTCAACTGACCAGCACCTTACCGGGCTTTCAGGGAAGATCTCTTGTACAGCATGTTTTAAAAGTGGGCATTCTATGAAGTGATGAATAGAAATAGGGTTTTTTGATTATTGGTGATTTTTGTTATTGGAAAGTGATTTTGGCTCTGAAGAAGTAGTTTCTGTTCCTCAAGTTTTTCATCCTAGCAACACTGTTATTCCCTGCGAACATTGCATTAAACTTTGCTAAGCAAAACACTATTTGCTGTTAAATATTTACTCTTGCAGCAACTTTCTGTTGCAGTTGAAAGCAGGAAAATTTAAATGAGCTTTTAAGTTGTCATATTATTGGAATTAAGTGTTTCCATAGGATCTGAAGTTTAGTTATTAAAGAAAGAATCTTCCTGGGAAACTGAACGTCTGCCTGGAATCCCAAGTTTAACTACTGTTGAAAGTTTTGTGTTTCTGTTTTGTATTGCCTAATAATGTTAAACCTAGGTTTCTAGTAGATGTGCCCTTAAAGGAAAGAAAAAGTAAGCTTAAAGCCTTTGGGCTGCTGCTTCTCCCCAGTTAAACCAAAAAAAACCTGAACAACCAACCCCCATCCCACCCCCTCACGAAAAAAAAGACAACCCACAAAAAAATAAACAAAACCCCCCACCCCTAACATCAACAACGCAAAAACTTCCGTGTTTCTAGTGGCTGAATTTTTTTAATACATGTTTGTTTGGCTGTGGTTGATAACTTTGTCCTGATATCTAAATGAGAAGCTTCTGAATGGATTATTAGTTGCATAGTTCTGTGAAAATCGGTAGATAAAACATTCAGACAAACTCTGTAGGAAATTACAATGTTACCCTTGAAAAATGCTAAACTAAAAATAGTGATGTGCTGTGATTCATGAGATCTGTGATCATAAGTGCTGAGTCATTAAGCCACTCCCATAGGTAGTGAAACTTAACATGCATGAATTTGGACAGAACCTCAAAGATGGGGAAACTGGTTATCATCTGTTCCTATTTGCCATTGTTTTATCTGGAATAAAATACTGTTTACTTAAATCAGAATTCCAATAATATGTCTCATGGGGATGACTGTGCATGTTGGGTCCATCTAGATCTATATAGGTGCAAACATGTGGATTTAGTCTGACCTCAGTGCTCTATTGCTCTTCCTCTTGCGACACTGCTGGGTAAGCTCAAACAGCTTAGTAACAGAGCTGTTCTTTCTCTGTTGTACAGGACAAATTTGGAAGCACTTCAGAAGAAGCTGGAAGAACTGGAGTTGGACGAACAGCAACGAAAGCGCCTTGAAGCTTTCCTTACCCAGAAACAAAAAGTTGGAGAGCTGAAGGATGATGACTTCGAGAAGATCAGTGAGCTGGGAGCAGGAAATGGTGGTGTGGTCTTCAAAGTATCTCACAAGCCTTCTGGTCTCATAATGGCAAGAAAGGTGAGTGCCTAAAAATAGGAATTTAGGGGTTATTTTTATTTTGGAGGCTGTCTCCAATGAAATACAGTGACTTTATTTAGAGAAATAAGTGGTGTTAACACAAAAACATTACTAATGCCAACTTTCACAGAAGTTGTTTCAAGAAGTAGGAAAGGTTGCATTTGCTTATCCTAAACTTCCCAGATTTTCAGAAATTGTTCCATGTGTTAGTAATTAAAGGATAGGCATTCATTCCCCCTTTTTTCTTTTTTTTTTTTCCATTTTGACAATACAATCTTTTCAGGTGAGTGTATGTCTTTCAAAGAAGATGTGGTAGACTCTATAGTGAGTAGAAGGCCTAAAAAGTTGCTGAAAGGTATAAATCAGGGAAAAGTGACAATATCTTGTATTCTGGGCCATAAGTTTAGAGGAATGGAAAAGATATCAGCTGCCCTAAGATCTTCCTTCACAGCTGCAGACAAGAAAGGGGCCTCTAGATGATACTGGAAAAAGAAAACTCAAAAAAACTGAGAATGAGAGAATGCTTTGGAGTACAGTGACATCTCCTATTTTATAGTTTCATCATGGGGTGCTGGTGGCTTCTGTGCAGACAGGTGCTTGTCCTTCTGGTGAGATTAATTTTCAGTGATTCAGCTTTACGCTTTACAACTAATAGTGGTTGTGACCTAGTTTGTAAGAGAATTGAGATTTATTTTTTTTTTTTTTTAACTGGGATACCTTGATGTTAATTCCCATTTTGTTTGTGACGAGCTTTTGCTTTCTCTTAATATCCCTCGGAACCAAATACAGTAAGGGAACGTGCATCTCTGATACTGCCTGATTATTTTCATTAGGGTACCTCATACCCCTTCCTTCCAGGAGCAAAATTCATTGCACAGGTGGCACTTGTTTGCAAGGCGGTGTGCCAACATGCATGTCACTGTACTGCAGTGGGTGAGGTGGCAGGCAGGCTACTGTGGTTCACCCAGCCTTTGAGAAGGATAAAACATAGGCTGTGCTCAAATCCCAGATCGCGTTGTTATACTTCCATTTTTGTAAATTAAGAAGTTGGAAGAGTTCAGGTATCTCTTTTCTTAAGAAGACACTGTTATCTTCAGCAAAACTAAAGGAAAATGTGCATGTACTGACTTTAAGAATAAACCATGCTCAATACACTGACAGTTTGAGGAGAAGCAAAGAAAAATGCCCATTTCTGAGGTGTGAGAATTAAAAAAAAATACACAAATCACTGAGGTTTTCTTGAACGAACTCAATTTACCTGATTTTTTTTTTTTACCTACTGTGTGCTTAACAGAAATGTTGCCCCAATTCATTAATATTTGATGCAACTGAGAGGTTTGAACTGCAGTTTTTCTTTCATATATTGACTAAAACTTGATTTCCATAATGTCTCTTAATCTTACCTTTCACAAAAGAAATACACTTGTATTGTATGAGATAAACAGTCTAGTAGAGCAAAGTATTGTATGTAATTTCCCCTTTAGATTCAGTTTGCAGAGTTTTTAGTTTGAGATTCAGCTCATTCCTTCTACTAATGCTTTACAAACACCTATGCAGATATTTTTCAGCAGCTGCTTCTGAGTCAGTATGTCTTTGACACATTTCCTTTAGACATTTATTCATGGCTTTTCTTCAACATAAAGAACTTCAGTTTCTGAACTACCCATGAAAAACATAAGTGAAGAAAATGTGCTGAAACAAAAAGTTTCTGATAGAGAAGCCTTTTGGGAAAAGAAGAGGTGGAAATCCCACCTTTTCATGGGTGCTGATGTTTCAACCTTCTCATGCTGTATTGTAGTGTTTTCTTTTCCCTTTGCCTCTGAGGAAATAAGGATGGATTATTTTACAATTAAGTCAGAGTAATTCTTGTTGAAAGGGTCCTCAGGAGGTCATGTAGTCCAACCTTCTCAAAGCAGTCAGTTGTGAGATGGGAGCAGGCTGCTCAGGGCCTTCTCCAGCTAGGTATTGAAAACCTCTCTGAATAAGCTGTTCCTTCTGAATGGCACTTTGCCACTCAGAAAATAATAGAGTGGATTATTTTACAGTTAATTCATCTAGAGATCAAGCCAGCTATTCGAAACCAGATCATTCGTGAACTGCAAGTTCTACATGAGTGCAACTCTCCATACATAGTGGGCTTTTATGGAGCTTTTTACAGTGATGGAGAAATCAGCATTTGCATGGAACATATGGTAAGTACATATAAATCTCTCTTAGCTTGCAGTTAGTAACAGATCATTAATGCAAAACCTGAGTGTCAGCAGGGCTTAAAGTTAATAAAGTAGACCTTCCTGCATGAATAAAGAATGAAATACTGTGTTCTGGATTTACTTTGCAAATCCGAAGTTGGGATTGATACAATCTGTTTTATTCCCTTCTCCAGTGTCTGTTCTTCTGTAGAAGGCAAAGCTGTACAAATGTAGCCTCCCAATTGCTTCTCCTTTATCCATGGCCCTTTTTATTTTGTTTTATTTAAAAAATTTTACCCAATTCTGCTACTTAGACACTTGTTCTGATTTGGGTTTAGTTTTGGTTTTATGCAGAATGAACGAGATCACTCTTGATACCACAGCTGTGTAGTCCTTAGTAGCTATGATAATGAGAATCTATTTATTCTTATTTAGATGAATCCATATATTTTGTCTCCTTTTTTTCAAATTTTACAGAAAATGCAAACAAAGAATAGTGCACAGGAAGTGAACAAGCCCAGAAGGATCTTACACAACTTTTTAATACCAAAAATATTTTTAACTGTGTTTCATTTTAATAGAAAAGTACACATTCTTCTCGACATCTGTTTGCCTTTCTCTAACCATATGGAGCTAAACACTAAAAGTAAATTTTCTGTAATTAAAGGTCAGTCAAATTTTTTGCCTCGTTTGCTTAGTAGAGGATGTTTTTAACAATGTGAAATACAGCAAGCCTGAAGACCTTTTTATTTTTTTCCCTGAAATAAATGTTTCTTTGGAGAGAAACCTTATTTTTTCTGGAAAGTACATGTGATTGTTTTAATGCTTCTCTGGTCTTCTCTTACGGAAATTTTTAGAAGAAATCGATGGTTGCCTAGGAACGAGTGATCATGATCCAGTTTTTAAGCATGTGCTAGCCGAATAGAAGGTGTGCATACCCCAAAGTACAAATGACTATTGGGAATTATAAAGAAGTTAGTTTCTCAGAATTGAAAAGAATAATGAAAAATAGGAAAATAAATGTTAAAATGACTGCCTGGGCATTGCTTCAGAAAGCATTATTAAATGTCACAAGCGTGTGCATCTGCAATTGCTAAAAGAGTGTGTAAGTTAATATATGCCAGAAGAGAGGTGATGGTGGCATATAATTACATGTTGAAATAAAAGGCCTAAAGAATCTCAATTTGTCAATGAGAAAATTAACAGGAGCAATTGGGGTTTGGAAGTTCCTAAGCAGGGAGTGATACATGTGACAATAGACATCTCTTCAGCTGAAGAGAAGGCAGTATGAAGTCTGGTGTTTCAGTGCTGAATCTGATGTAGGTTGGACTGGATACAAGATTTTACACATAGAACAGTTGATCAGTAAGGTATGAAATAGAAAGAGAAGGTGGATTATTTAAATTATAGTCTTAATTAAGCCATTAAGCTGTTAGCTTAATGCAGATGATTATGTGGAAGTCTTTGGTCTCCTTTTGGATAAAAGATTAGGTGAGAATCTCCGTGGTCTTTTTTGTACATATCTTTCAATTACTGTCAGTCAAAATTCTTATTTTTAGCAATGAGTTACAAAACATAAGTATGAATATGAACAAAAAGTTGGAGGTGGAAAAAGCATGGAACTTGAAGATTTGAGTGTTTGATATTTTTAGGTGTATAAATTCAAAAGCAGTGCATAACTTTGCTGAGCAGCAGGTATTTAATAGGCAAAAGGTTTGGAGTCTGCTTCCAAAAGACACTGAAGGTTGCAGCCAGCACCAGGCAGTTGAATTGTATTCAGCCGCTTCCAGGACTGGAGCTAGTCCTCAAGGAGCAGGCGGGGGGGAATAATGGTGTGTTTCTCTGCATGAGATCTTTGTTAATATACTGGGGTCTCAGCAGAGACAGCTGTCCAGAAATATAGACTGGTTATGTAAGAGTTTTATATAGACTTTTTTCTGTTGGTGTATTTTTAATCGAGTACGATGTATGTGGGTGTGTTTTTTACAAAAATACATGATCAAATAAGTATTTAAATACTTTCTTTCTCTTAAGAGTTTTATACTTCAGTCCTCAAATAATGAAACTTTGCATTCTAGCTTTTTGCTTTACATGTACAAATGATGATGAAAACTTCCAAAAGCTAGATTAAAGTAGAAGACAATTACTTTTCTCAAGTTGGATTTTTGTTTTTGAGTACTGGGAAGTAGCAAATGCTGATCCAGACAACAGGATACTGGGTTTTTTTAATTTGAGAAATAATTTTCCAATCTCTTCTTTGTACATTCTCTGTTCTAGATTCTCTAGAATTATGCACAAGCCTATTGTTGAACTAGTTGCTAAAAATAAATAGCTTTTTTTACAGTTTTCCTTCTCAAAAGCTCTTAGCAACAGTGGAATGTATTTGACTTTGCTGGGGGTGTGTGTGTGTGCCTGCATTTAATTTATTTAGCCTAATAAGATTAGCAAGATTGTTACCTACTTTAAAAACGTATCTTCCTGTTTTGGCTCTTTGAGAGCCATGCCAAATCAACCCTCCATCCTTGGAAGCTGACAGTCACCCCTGATATGCAGAGCTAAGAGGCCAGCTTTCTCTGTGTAGGATCTCATCTGGGAGATGAGGGAAACAGGGATCCAGGTTTAATTATTATCGTGGGGTGCCAATAGCACACATTATATTCAGGAAGAGAGCTCTGTCTTTTCCAGTGTGATGAGTTTTCATCCCTGTAATCAGGATCATAAAATCTTCTATTAATTCTAACTTCTGGATGGGTAGAGAGTATCATGGCATGGCTGTGACAAGAAAAAAACTCATGTTATTGCAGTGGACCTGAAGTTACAGACATTTGTAAGATTCTTCATGCTTGGTTGACAGCTGTTTGTGGACAGTACTTCCTTAACAAGATCCAAACCATGGAAATGCTAGTATGAAAGATCATTGTGTGAAGTGTTTATTTGAGAGGATGTTGTTACGGGCTAAATGTTTGTTTAAAATAAACATAAAACTAATTCCTGTTGAGGAGTGATTTATTTTTTTTCAGATATGCACCATAACAATGTTAAATCAAACATGAAAAGCAATGCTTTTTATCTCACCAGATTGAAGCTTCAGTCCTGTCTAAAATGTTTGAGAGTAATTTGATTAAAGCTTGACTATTCAAAAATTTATTATTAGGATGGTGGCTCCTTGGATCAAGTACTGAAAAAGGCTGGAAGAATTCCAGAGCAGATACTGGGCAAAGTTAGCATTGCGGTAAGTGTGTTTGTAGCTCTTAAAGGCTGGAAGCAGGTACGTGTGTGTCTTGCGTGTGGTAATGCCAGATCCAGAAAGCTGCCACTTCAGGACTGAAGAATGTGGGAGAGAGAGATATTACCAGATTAAGTGTGTTGCTTTCTTTTGAAAGGCAGTCTTTGTAACATGTCATTATTTGGTAGATCAGGGCATTGGAATGAGTAACACATTCTATTGTGTTTGCTTTGATTTTCTGCTTTTGTATCAGCTGATGCTTCTGGATAAGAACAGAATTAATACTTCATTAAAAAATTTTGAATGTTGCCTTTTCATATCTGTTGTGCAACAAGCTGTGTATGCAAAACTTCCAGTAAGATCTTGCTTGACTATCTTTTTCTAGTCTGAGCTAGAGGTACAAATTACAACAACATATTGATTTGCAGTGGTTACATTTGGGGACTTCTGTTCTGTTGCATTCAGCTGGAATTCTGTAGACAAAGCATGCAGTTATCTCTTCTGCTTCATAAATTAATTTTTTTTTGTCTTTAGGTAATAAAAGGACTCACGTATCTGAGAGAAAAGCATAAAATAATGCACAGAGGTGAGATGCAATTTTATGTTGTAACTTTTCTTGAATATAATTTTTATTCAAGTTACAATACATGCTTTTTCTATGGTTGATACTTTGTGGTTCAGTATGGCTTTGCTTCAGAGGGTTTTTCTTGGGTTGTGTAAGGCAATATCTAAATTTCTTACTATGACTATCATGTATCTTCAACTTCTGCTATCTTACTGTGGTTTATCTGGGTTTATAATTTTTTATTTTTTGTTTGCCAGTTTGCTTGCTGGCGGAGTGACTTGGCTGGTTGGCGGTATGTGCTAGAGCTGGCAATCTTAACTTGAGACCAGAAGTACTTCCTCTGCAGTCAAGATAGGAATAAGTTGAAGGACCAGAGTGATTCAATCTCTCTTTCCCTTAATTACCAAATAAGCCTTCCTGCGTTTTCTGGGAAGAGAGGAATGCTTCTTCAACACAAAAAAGTACATGATAAACTTCTAAGTAAACACAGACAGGTGCAGAAACAGAGGGTGCAGCCTTGAACAGTAGTATGCACTGAAGCAGCTCTCAAACATTTCTACCTGCAGCAGTGGCACTTGGGCCAAGTTAACTGTTGCCTAGTGTAGCTGTGGGGAGGGCGTACTCTGTGTAGTACAGTTGTGGGTATCTTTCTTAAAAAGCACTTGAAATGAGGCAACATGTATGGAGGTAAGCTCTTCATGTACCTTCCATTCCTGTACTCAGTTGAGACAGAGAGAAGCAAAAGGCAGTAAAGATAAGATACCTATGGATGGGATTTTGTAATGGCATAATTAACTCTTTATGAAGAAAACCATATTAAAAAGCATTGTCCCACTGTATCTATTTCTTCATCGCAACTGCTAGTTTTTTGATAGTACAGATCTATTAAGTATGACGACAACAATCTTTGGAAAGATTCAAAGTTAAAACCTCTGACCTAAAATTAATTTGTCAGTTCAACTCTCATTATTGCCATTAAAACTTTTAAAAGAAAGTCAGTCTTTCTACCAGCTGTCTTACATTCACATGCTATTTATAGACATCTGTCATGCAGAATTGTATCTTTTTTTATACTTCAATGATTTTAAAAACATGGTGAAGCTATGTAAAATGAGTGTTGCTTCTATACTCCTGCAGTCTTTAGTTACTTTACTGTAAAATAAATGCACTGCCTTATTTTCAGCTCAGAGTTGTCCTTTTTAAAATCCAGTTCTTTCGTTAATTTGTTGCATGTTCCATCAAACAAAGATGACACTTGATATGGTAAAGTAATAAGTTAAATTATTCCTGACATGAGTGTAAATTGAAGGCTGGAGATGGAGAGTTTCATGTTTTTGTTTGAATGGCACTATTCATTGTGGTGATCGTGCAGTATGTATAAACCATGCCAACTGTTCGGTGAGTTTTGTACCATATGAGATCAATCTTCAGATGATAAAAATATCTTCATCAGACACTAATATGTGTCTGTTTACATCTGTTGGCCAGACCAAAAAGAGTAATTAGCAATCCTAGTTTATACAATCTGTTGTAGAATCACCTTACACACGAAGTAGACTGTGTTTATTACACATTTCTGTCCTGTTGTTTTTTTAAAACAATCAAATATAGCTCTTTTTCCAGAGAAGGGAGGCTGGAGTAGACTGTGAAGATATCTGGTGGTAGTTGTGAAGTTGTTTGTCTCTGCATTAAGGAGACTCCTGGGAAAGGAGATCATCTTGTTTTAGGGCAGACTGGAAGAGTTACTGTTGTATCCTGTAGTTCTCAATTCAGCCATAGCAGTGGTTTGTTACCATGTTGGTTGCTTGACACATTTTTTGCGTTGTTCTTATTCAGCTGGCTGCTGAGACAGCAATTTATTTTTTTCCAGTTTTACAATGTGTAAATCTGATAAATCCAAATTAAAGTTCTCCTGATCTTGTTCAGGTGCAGCTTAACTCACAGTATTTGCTACATTAGAGATTACAGTTTAAGTGCATGGACCAGTAAAAGTTCCTCTTCTACGTTGCTTCCAATGTTCCTGGATTGAATGTGTCCTGCAGTGTGTAGTTTCATATAAAAATTGTGATTTTTATTTTTTCAGCTCAGTCTTCATGCTGTATGCTCTGACAACATCAGGAATACATGACCTTTATACTTTTTGCAGAAGCTGACATTGAAATGTGTGATGTCTGATAAAGTGGGAGCTAAAATGACATTTTGGAAGTTGCTTGTGGCTAGTGCTAGCAGCTGAAAGGAAAACCAGTCAGAACAATGTTTACATCTCTTGACATATGGAGCCAAATTTGCTGGCTTCTGTGTTACAGGTTGCCCTTTGTGCATAATTCGTAGACACCCCCATGTGTAGGCTGGACCTTATGTGTAAGCTGGCACACTAGACTGAATTGTTACAGCTTATGTTTGAGGAGGGCCTTGATTCAGCTTCCTGCGCATCAGATTTGAGCGAGATGCTGTCCTGCAGTGTGAAGTTCTCTTCTGGAGGTTGACTGATGCTCAACTGTATACTGGCTGTACTGTTGTGTGGTACTCGTGATTCAGGAGGGACTGGCAAGTGGAAAAAATGTGATACATGAAAAGTATGTAGAGTGAAATGGTGTCAGTAGGGTTTAGCATTGTCAGAACATGCTTGGATAATGCATGCCTGCATGTTAAATGTGGCTTTAAAATACAAGAATACCATTATAGATACACTGACTTCTCTGCTGTTTGATATATTATTAGATGCTTGGCCTTTTTGTAATAATAAAAAGAAAAAAGCTTCCTACGCTATAATTTTACTTACCTTCTTAGGCTTTTTGTAACTTCTGATGTGTTAAGAGCCCTTGGAGTCAGATGGCCTTAGGTTAAGGATGCTGCCTAGTGAAGCCAAAATGGACCCAGGTCTGTAGTACAAGAACGGCAATATGTTACACTAGGAAAACCCTTGTAGTATAAGTGAAGCTTTTTTTGGCAAAGTCAACACTTTTCCAGACTGTCTCTTTCTTGAATCCCAGCTGAAATACATAGTACTGGTACAAGCATGTTTGTCCCGGTATAAACGGGTCAGTGTGATTGTGGTGACACAGCTATAATGATCAGAGATTTCTGTGGTTTACTTTCTGGAGCCCCTGTAGTTTGCCCTCAGTGATTATCTAGCACTGCACTGACATAGTGTGACCAACATCTAACGTGTAGTCTTTGTTCCCACTCATCCAGTCCCTGGGGAAAAATGTGTGCAGTTGGTGGGCTTGGTTTAGTAAGGGTTTTTTGGGGTTGTGTTGTGTTGAGTGTGGGAGACTTAAAAATGAATAATGTCCTCACTAAACACAAGTGCATAGCAACATAAGGCCAAAAAAATTTCTTAAATCTGAAGAGAGCAAGGCTTGTGATAACTCATTTTTAGGGAGGAATTCATTCCATTACTGTATTTTATTACTTGTGTGTGATAAGGCAATACCAGCAAGTTTGTAATACTGACCTGGCCATTGAGAGTACCAGGAAAAGTAGAAGTATGATGCTATAAAACATCTTCTAACAGTAAGATGCAAAATGTGAGTTTATATGCTTTTATTTAAAAAAGGAACTGTTTAGCATTAAAACAGCTGCGTTGCCTACCCAGCAAATGAACACACAATTCTCAGTATTTTTGGTTGGGGATTATTTTTTTTTGATGCAATGTAATGCTACACAATAAGACTTGGGCAGGGGCAGGAATCTGTCTATGGGATCCCTACTTTGAAATGCATAGGTATCCACCTTGTTTTTTGGTTCCTGGACTAGTCTCACCCATTAATGTAGATTTTAACTGAAGTGTTCATGTCGCTGTTTTTGTTGCACCGTATATAAATTTGGGGAAGAAAAATCAGTTTAAATCAAGTTGTCAGGAGCTTTGGGTAATGCTTTATTTGTCCAGCTTTTAGCGTTGCAATGAACTGTTCAATAGACTAAGTGCACGCAGAGCAGTTTAAGAACCTATTTTTCTTAGTCTATGCGACTTCATCAAAGTACTATTTTTTAAGATCAGAGATTGAGTATCCTCTTTGAGTAGGGAGTGGTGAAGTTCTGTACGTTGGTGTAGTTGATGTCATTACTTGTCATTGGACAGCTCAAGGAAGAAGTCATTAGGGCTTATTAAGGAAGGAATGGAAAATACAGTCTTCTTACAGACCATTAGCTCATCTGGACCACTATGCTTTGTTTTGGTCCTCTCTGAAAAGACATAGAAATTGCAAAACCTCAGAACAACAAACTGGTGGGATACAAATCAAGCATAGAAAAGGGGCAAGGAGCATGACTGTGGTAGATATTTTCATATCTCATATTCTGTGAAATAAAGATATTTGTAACAGGGAAAATCATAGAAAATGCTGCTACTTTGGACCTATTTACCTTTGTGGTTAATACCAGAAGGTACTAAATAAGGAAAGAAATGTCCTGTAACTAATTATGAAGTATAGTGCTGCAAGTTAAGACACAAACTTTTTTGCTGTATTTTGTCTCTGGATGAATAAAAGTCCTGTAAGTTAATCAGAACATAATTTTAGTTGGTTTTGAGCACCGTCTGGAGTGTGATTTCATCTGGAAATTCTCGTCTTGCACAGGAAATGCTTTGTAAGGTTTCTGAATTCCAGTTGCAGCCTGCAGCTCCAGGGCAGGAGGTACCATGCAGCAGGGATGCTGTCAGTGGTCTGTTCTAGTGTGTTAGTTCCTGGAGTATTCTTATGAGATCCTGACTTGGGAAATTGAAATGGGTTGGAAGATTCCAATAATGTGCTGCAAGACAAATATGTTCTCAAGTGTCTGGCTACCCAGTAACTTTTGTACAAAAGAAATTCTTCCTGATGGTGTTACGACTAAGTCCAGGGCCACCTTTCTTTCAGAATGAACTATGTTTGTGCCTGTGGGGGAGAGCAGGGCTCAGGCAGAGGAGGCATACCTCTTACAGAGATTACAAGACATCCTGTAAATCCTGGGAACTTCTTTGTATTAACTGGCTCCCTTTTTAGGGTCATGTATCCATCCCTCTGGACTGGCTAAGGACTTCTCTAGAATTACACTGCTCCGTTTCTGGGTTGTCTGGGATGATGTGTGAAATGTCCTTTTATTTTCTTCAAAATTTAAATACGTTACTTATGTAGCACACTTGGTCTTCCTTTCTAGATTTGTCAGTTTCTTGCAAGTTACAGCATACATTTTGAAGGATGCCTTGGCATCCCTATTCCATTTGGTAATAAAAATCCCTGGTTTCCAGAGAAACTGCTTAAGTGCTCAGACACTCTGGAGTTGCATAATGTGCTACATTTAGAGGGGTGGAAAGACAGCAGCCTTCCAAACATCACACTCTGATTGCAGTGGGCACCTCGCGAGGAAAATGAAAATGCTGAGAGAAAGGCAAGTTTTTATATAAAACTCCAGTAAGGAGTCATGATTTGCTGTGCTATTGTAAGAAGGGTACAGTGTGGGATTATCAGCTGTAGAAACACTGAAGGCGAAAGTTAAATCTTCAAAAGACCAGGTGGATTCTAGAGTACCTAAGATGCTTATAAAGAGAGATGTCGTTTGGTTCACTGACAGTGGAATGCTAATGTTGTTTTTTTGCCATTTAATTATGAACGTGAAGTATTCATGAGCTGTAGAGATAAGCAAAGATTTATGTCTTTGTTCTCAGTTGAGAACTAGTAGATGTGCATAGATAAACAGTACAAATCTAGAGGCCGTATCTATAATTTGTTCAGGCTGTGCAGTGCTTCCAGCGTATTTTGCAAACATTGTTCTTTCCACCTTGCTTTTACACAGAATTCAGGTGCAGATTCCTGTGTGGCTGGGAATCTCTAATCCCTGCTGACTGCTTCACTGCACCATCTGCTTGGTTTTTGGTTTTGGGTTCCCCCCCCCGCTAGAATTTTAAACTGCTAAATCAAGCTTCTAGACAGGATTCTTCCTTTTCATTGTGAAGTGTACTTGTCATGAGGTCTCTACAAGTAGTCAAAACTTGCAGAAGGTTCAGCTGTCTGCTCAGAAGGCCTCCAAAACCTCCCTTCACCGAAGACCTGCTTTGAGTTAACCAGCGCGTAACATTCTGTGTCCTGCCTGGAAAAGAGCTCCACAAACTGCCCAGTACTTCTGCTGTTCTTACAGGGGGGAAATCGGTTGAGGAGGGCAATGTTTATAAGCCAGTTACTTTCCTAGGGATGGGGAATTATAAGTAGTACACGCAAAATACGTGCCCATATTCTTCCCTCTCCATGAGGAGGAAGATTCTACCTGGCAAAAGCAGCTAGGATTTTCTTCGTGGTAGAGACATGTACGCAGGCATGAA
Organism: Ibycter americanus; assembly: GCA_035590275.1. Lineage (NCBI taxonomy): Eukaryota > Metazoa > Chordata > Aves > Falconiformes > Falconidae > Ibycter > Ibycter americanus. The sequence goes on along the minus strand of JAVJGI010000063.1, from coordinate 5,458,281 downwards.
TTCCTCAGTGTTAAGGCCAGGGAGTAGTTTGTGTTAGATCACCATGTGGATTTTCTGTGGGCTGATGCTCGCTCCAAGCAAAGTGGGCAAGCTGTAGGCTCACTATTCTGTAGCTGAGCCTAGAAGACCTTGTATATACACAGATCATCACAGAAAACCTGTTTCCAGTGTGCCTGGACAGTTTCAGTTACCTAGAAAGGTGATGTCAGGAACCAGAAAATGTAGCTACAGTTTCCAAAAGTAGGTAACTTTAGTCAGGCTTTGTATTTTTCTTTAAAAAGGGGGCTAGGGGGGGAGGAACAGCTAAAATACAGTTTTGTCTTTGTTTCTAATCTCCGTGGATCTCATTCAGTGAGGCATAACCTCCTGCATGGAGATCTTTTTCCAGTGATGAGGAGTCACTTTAATATCATCTTTCCAGGGACATCCTGTTGACATCACAAACTAAGGTCAGTTCCTCAGTTGCTGAAATGGAAGCAACCTGGAATTTGGTTGTGTTTAAAAAGCAAATGAAAATACACTACAGGCTACAGACTTCTGGATCTGCTCTCAAATAGCAGAGTCTAAAGTGAAATTCTAATAGGCCGAGCTGACCTTTCTTCAAAACTGATTTATAGTACCCATTTTTCCATAGCATTAATTTGCAAATGTGAGCTCTTGATTCCTTATCTCAATAATGCATTGGTAATGACCAGCTAAGCAGCAAGATGTATTTAAAAGAACCCCAAACTTCTTACAGCTATAAAAGATATACTAAACAACCGTTCTCTGTACCTTTGCATTCACAAAGAGCTGTTATTAGTTGCTTAGCTACCAGTGACCCTTATTAAATTTCCATTTAGAAAAAATGATGAATTCAAAATCATGAGGGGGTTCTATCACAGATAAACAATCTCAAGGTATCTTAAATGCAGAATTTCAAGAATAAAATAATTATTTTGTCAGAGCTTTAAAAAACAGCAACAAACAAAACCAAGACCACCCACTTCCCCCGGCCCCCCCCCCCCCCCCCCCCCCCCCAACAAAAAA
>JAVJGI010000063.1:5444060-5457152 GCA_035590275.1 Ibycter americanus | reverse complement strand
CACCCCACCCCCACCACCAAAAAAAAAAAAACCCACCCCAATCACAAAACCTAAAAAAACCCCAGAACAGCAAGAACACACTCAGTGTTTTGCTATAGGATGATTTATGCTTTGTATACATATGAAGGCTAAGTTAGGGGTGATGATGTGGCTGCTGTATTTCATTGACGTTTTAAAAATAAATGTGTAGGGCCTCTTTATTGATCATTTCTAGGCAAAAGAATATCATTAAAGAAGAGTTTTATGCTGACATATGCTTTCAGATTTATCTCAAATGTTAGTCATAGCAAGGAGGGTGTAGATGCCCAAACTTTAATATTTGAAAGCCAAGAAACAGGATGAAATCAAAACTTAAAACTAACAGGCTTTCTGCACTTGTAACTTAAAAAATTTGGTTTTATTTTTCTGTAGTTAAATAGAGAGCCTGGGTAGGGAACCGAATCTCTTCTCCGAGTATTCCCAGAGAAGGGATAGAATTGTGTCATAGTTAGAAGGGAAACAAAGGGAGACACATGGTAATTCTCACCTTTCATGTTACTTTCATTGTCAAACTTCCCATTTTATCTATTATAAATATAAATCATCCATTCATTTTTTTCCAGATGTTAAACCATCTAACATTTTGGTAAACTCTAGAGGTGAAATCAAGCTTTGTGATTTTGGTGTCAGTGGACAACTGATAGATTCTATGGCAAACTCGTTTGTTGGCACACGCTCCTACATGTCTGTAAGTACAGATTTTATAGCTTTGAGTTTACTATACATTATGGTAGAGTTATCACAATTCCAGTAATCAAACAAGAAACCAACTATTGCCGTTACTACTGCTGTTCATAGTTAAGCGCTTCCTGCATTCCAGGAATATTCCAGTATCATATCAGATTGTGCGTGGGGGTGAGGAACTGTTGAAAGAAAAGACAAGCAACGTGGAATATTTTATAACATTACAAGAGAGATGCAGTTGTGTCTACGCTGCAGAATCAAATCGGTTAATGCACTTGGGTTTTGTGTACATGTGTCTGCAAAAAAGCCAAGTATTTTTAGCTTGCTTTCCTTATGAAGTGTGATTCTCTTTCCACTTCAGCATTTTGCTGCAGTCACTTATGTAGGCAAGCTGCTGCCTCGCTAGTGATCCTGTTGTGACTGCTCCCTGGGAATCCAACACAGCTGCAGCAACAAGAGAAAGCCTGGGAGTGGCTAGTGTGGACAAGGCCACAGCAGCTAATCTGAGACTGTTCACAGGGTGTTCTTTATTCCTGTATGGGAGGAATACCTTGGGACTTGCTCCTCAGATGAACCATGTGTTATGTGAAAGTCACAATTAATGGAAATAACAGGTCTCTTATTCTAAACAGCACACCTTGTTCAGCATACAACCGATTAACTCGTACAATCAGAGTGTTCAGAGGTTCTGCTCTGATTGAAACTGTGTGGGCTTAAACTTAAAAGAGAAAAGTGTAGTAATGCTGCTTCTGCTCAGCATGGGACCTGCATTTCAACACCTCTTCTTTTTGTCATTTAATATTGGTGAGATACTTGAAGTAAAACTGTGGCTTATGTTCCCGCATACATCTAGGGGCAGTTGTTAATTACAAAAAATTCACAGCTCCATCTCTTTTGGGCCCTTGACATCCTGCTGGCTTTCCCTTTTTCTTCTAATAGAAGGAATGAGAGCAAAGTGCTGTCTACCTTCAGTTTTCTTCAATTCATTGTTTTTACAGACTGAGATTTAGCTTTGCTCTCTGTCATCGTATGTCACAGACCAAGCCACGATGGTGATTTTATTCTTTTTGATAGTGTCTCAAGTACCTGTTCTTATAGTATGTCCCTTAGCATGTTTTTTCAAATAACAGCTATAGGATTGTTATGTGCCAAACAACATCCTGTTCTACCATATGAAGGTGTGTACAATTAACGTTTAACTTGAACATGTTTTCTAGATTTAAATTATTTTTGTGTAACTAGTACTCTGTGTGTGTTTTCTGCTTTTTCTCATCCACTCACTTCTTCGTTTACACTTACATTTATGAAAATCTTTTTTGTATCTTTGGTTTTGGGCATCTTTATCCATTGTTCAGCAATTGTGTAGTTTGTCCAGATGGCTTTGGAACTAGCTGAGGTGGGACACTGGAGAAAGCTCAAATATAATCTCTGTAATTGTTAAAAAACTAATTTAACAACACTATCACCCATTATGGCAGAGGGAAGAGGCTTTACAGTAATGCTGCATTCTTACGTTCTGCAAGTTTCAAATTACATATATATATTTCCAAAATACGCATATAGCATCATTTTGGTAAAATATGAGCTTGACTTTTTAAAAGAGAACAGAAAAGCAAAGTGAATATTTTCTTTGAGAAGTCTTAGTAAGAACAGATCCAAGGATGATGTAGATCGATGTATTAAAAATTGCAGAAACCATTCAGTACTCAGTGTAGTACTGATAAAGCAAGGGCAAAAACTAAGCAAAAGGAGTTAGTTAAGGACTAATCTTATGTTTTATTTTTTAGGCAGACACAGAAAATGGGTGTGCTGACCAAAACTGAGTATCTGTGGAGCAATGTGATTGGAATATCCAGATACGGTTTTAATCTTGATTCAGCTGACCAAAAAAAAAAAAAAATCCCATACCTAAATATCTTTCCAGTGTTCAAGTCTCCTAAAGAGAATACAAAATATACTTTTAGCTGTCTCTTACCTGCATACATTCTTGTAATACTTACATCAGCATGTGCATATTATCTATCCAGAATTTGTTTGTTCCTTTTCAGTTTGTTTTTTTCCTGAGAAAAATTTAAGCCTGTTGCCTTTTTGTTTGTTGGGCCAGAATGTGCAAGTGATTAAGCTGGCAGAACACATGTTTATCTTCCTATCTTGTACATATATTTTTCAATCATTATACCTCCAGGAAAGGTCTGTGCGCTGCATAATGCTTTATCATTAAATTTGTATGTTACGTTTTATTATTATTTTGCTGGGTTATAGAGCTCAACGGTTTGTTTAGAAATTATTTGTATGTGGATCTAAAATGGCAGTATGCATGCATATAATAGTCCTTGCATCAATGCCTTTCTGCTATAGGGAGCTATGAGAATGGTATCAGCTGCAAACTGTCACAAACCACAAGATTATTGCTGGAGCACTGGGTCACTTTTAGACCCATATAAAATCAATAAAGTTACTTTCCCTCTCCTTCCCACAGCAGAAAACCAAGAACAGCTTCTCAGAGCAACCAGGTGAATCTTTAGTTGCCCATACTAGTTTTGCTTTTTTGCTCTTTAATTATCCCATCATCATTAATAGTTGCAACATTTAGATATTATGCTAAAGAAATAAAACATCAACATAATAGCATCATTTTTTAAAAGTCTCAGTTATTTGCAGTGGTGGTATGCAGTGTTTGTGAAACTTCTGGAACTCCAGATGAGATATTTAAAGAAAAAGATTAATAAGGCACTTATTGGAACATGTTACACTAACAGTTTGGGGTTTCATCCTTCATTTTATCCAGGCTATTGCAGAATGCAGTTTTTTGCTTTCTTGTTACAATACTGTCTCTCCTCCCATTTTTTCTTTTTTCTTTATTTTGTAGCCGGAAAGACTACAGGGAACTCATTATTCAGTGCAATCGGATATATGGAGTATGGGGTTGTCACTGGTAGAAATGGCTATTGGCAGATACCCGATTCCTCCTCCTGACTCGAAGGAGCTTGAGTTAATGTTTGGCTGCCCAGTTGAGGGAGATTCTCCAGTCACAGAGACCTCGCCCAGGCAAAGAACTCCTGGTCGGCCAGTGAGCTGTAAGTTACAACAATGTTAAATTCTTTTCCAGTACCCTCCTTTGTCAGGTCAAAGGTCTTCCTTACCCAACACTGGTCTGCAGTGTGGCTTTAAACTTTAAAAAAAAAAAAATAATCAGGATTGTATTGGGCACCTGGCTCAGTCTCACTATGAGGAGGTGTCTGACAGTCAAGGACCAGAGATCCTTTAGTTAATAACTCAGTGTTGATGAGCACCATTAAGATCCCAGTCTGTTGTAACGGTGCTGATCAAAGTACAGTAGGATGATTCCTAGTGAAGGTAACGGTTTGGATCAGACCTGAAAATGATATCTCATTGCCTTAAAGTCTTACCCTGTTGCTGTTCCATTCCCCCCTGCCCCGTAAATTTACTGGATGCCATGTAGGAATAGAGTGAGCATATGACTTAGCTTCTTAAAACACCCCTACCATGGAAGGAGACTAACACTGTATTTTTTCACTTCTACAATTTCTTCTTAGCCTATGGACCAGACAGCAGACCCCCAATGGCAATCTTTGAACTTCTTGATTACATCGTCAATGAGGTAATCAACAATTTGCAATTGTACTAATACAATTGCATATTTTTAAAGTATCCCAGAATTTGAGGGGCTGTGGGGTTAGTGTTAGGATAAGCCAGGTCTTCTGATCTTTTATTGCTGCAGTATGAGAGAGAATCCTTGTTGTTTGTGTTGGCTTGACTTTAAATTATATCCAGGAAAATTTTAGTTCATTACTCTGCATCATTTAAGTAGGTTTATATGCATTTTTATAGCCTGGATCATGCAAACTGTTAGGGCACTCAATAGCAAACAATATGGTCAAGCATATACAAAACTGTGGTTTTTATTTAACTTGTTTTAGTCGTATGAACAACCTAATTGATAATACTGTATTTTTCAAATAGCTAAGCTACAAAGCTAGTTAACAGAGACTATCAACTCTAAAATACCAGTCTGTTTCCAGTGTTTTCACAAGTGTTACTGAAACTCATGTGACTTCACTGCTTCTGTGCTTTGGGGGGCAGGGGGGAAGCATGCTTGTGTTAGCTATCATTTGTAACAGCTGGATAACATTGTTCCAGGTGAATGAATTATAAAAAAGTGTCTGATGCACCTATTTAAAAAGCACAGTTGGTGTGTAAGTCACTGCAAAGACTAACGTTGCATATGTTACTGTACATGTACTGATAAATTGCTTCAGTTCCTTGTCTGCTCGCACAATTCTCCTCTCACATTACAAACCTATTTTGCATGTTATATAACGCTTTAATAAGACAGCACTAACTCTTGTAATAGAGTTAGCATTGGATTGCTTACAATACTATGGTCTTGTTCTTGGAGCATCCCTGAGGAGGTCAGTTTAAGATGAAAAGCTGTGGTAGTTGAGAATTTGGCAGGATTATCTTCTGCAACCTTTACTGTAGTGCAGGCAATATTCAAGCATGAGCTGCTACATCCAACAAAGCCTGTACACCAGTGCGTAACAGAAAGCAGGCCACATCTCAACTCTGTACATACAAGTAACCGGTGTGTAAGTGCTTGCAGGACCCATGGTGTAAGAATGAAAAGTTAACTCTGACCATATAGCAAATGTCATGGAGAAGAAGACAGTAATATGCAGTTCTGTGTAGTGTCTTTCATGTCTTCATCGGAATTCTTTTTGAATTCAGAACTTGAACAAACTCATTCCCTGGGACAGCATATTTAGATCAAAAGGATTATTGAACTAATGATGTGCAGGACATCTTCCCTTCCCCAAATGGGAGATTAGTAGCAAGGAGAATAACAGTGCTAATCACTGCCAGCTGCTCTGAGCCTTCTTTAATGACAGTTCAAGGCTGTGTTAACCCCATTCAGGTGTGTGTACGGGGAAAAAAACCCCTACCAAATCTAAAACCCAACAAAAACCACCCCACCACAGAAACTATCCTGGTCTGATTTGTTACTGAAACACCTAAAATCCAGCAGCTGTGAGACTAATAACCAAAATTAGTCAGTGATAAACTCAGCATCTTTACTTTTATAAATCCTGTGACAGCATGTCCTTTATTCATAAGCATGGAGGCTGAAGCCTGCCTGACTTTTGTTTCAGAGTTCAGCTTTGAAAGAAGGCCTGAGTAGTGTTAGGGCTTTACAGCTTTACCCAGATGTAGGATGTACAATTGGTAGATCTCTGGGTAGGTTGTGCATCATCATGTATTACTTATGCTGAATGACTGCTGATTATTTTTTTTTCTTATTTATTTTTAGCCACCTCCAAAACTGCCCAATGGTGTGTTTGGTTCTGAATTTCAAGATTTTGTTAACAAATGGTGAGTATTTTCTCTATGGCTAAGTTGTGAAGGGACACATTTGGGATCAGCCCTGCTGCCTTACCTTATCAATAACGATCAGTGGGAGTCCCTACTTGTAGTCCATGGCAAATGGAAAGTAATTTCAATTAGCATAATCCTCTTTCTCTGACTGTTAATGTGAATAAAGCTCATTTTACAGGCACCAGCTTGACAGTATATACATCCAAAGAGAATCCCAAAGCTGAGAGATGTTCCCTTTTTTTTAAGATACAATGTCTGCTTCTGTGCAGCTTTGATGAGTACTTACTCAGCATTGAAGGCCCCATAGTACTTGGGGACCCTGATCATACAGCACACTTCTAAAGCAGGATCCTTACTTTTAAGGGTAACCTTTGCAGCATGTTGCAGTGACTGTTCCATATAATGCAGAAGTCTTACAGGCTCCAGATGTTTGTTTTCTTTCCCAGTCCTTCCCTGAACTAACATCTTTATCACAGCAGTCATTCTCCCATCTGTTTACTTTTCCAGTTGTACTTCAGTGATACCGGCACTGAACCAGTATATCCAGTGCTGAGGGAGGCAGTTCATTGCAGTTTGAAATGTTAGTTTATTTATTAAAAGCTCTTTATGTGTATTTACTGTTTCCGAAAGGAATAACAGTTATGCAATATCCGTGCTTGATACTGAGCTTGAAAAGACTTGGGGAAAAGAAACTTGAGGGATAAAGTAGTTCATATGGTTGAGTTTTTGTTTAAATAGGAATTTGATCTCTGCAGTTGGTTGTAGACATTGATTCCTGCCCCCACCAACCAGTACTGGACAACTAAAGCTATAGCTGTGAAACCCACAGAAGGGGACTATGTCCAGAGCCTGATTCGTGTTTGGGAGGCACTATGTTACCTAATGCTTTTATCTAGAGCGGTATCTTCTTCAGGCCAGAGCAGTACACCAGCATGAGACAGCTTTAAAAGATAATAGTGTGTAACTTGTGTAACACTTTCTGTTTTCCCAGTTTAATTAAAAATCCTGCTGAGAGAGCTGATTTGAAGCAGCTGATGGTAAGTGAAAGCTCTTAACTTGAGCTAAGAGCACTCTTGCATGCAGGTTGGGTTCCTCAGCTGACCTGAGATCAGGATCAGAGCATATGGCCTAGAGTGTCGTTTGTGGCCGTTGACACAAGCAGCTCAAACTGTTTGAGGAGGGGCTGCAGGCTTCCACACATTCCTAAGAACAGGGACTGTCAAGGAAATGAAAAGTGATGGGTTTTGGAGTCTGCCGTTTTGATAATTACAATGTGTATGACCTAATGCTGTTAAATTAATTAGCAAAAGAATTCTCTCTTTCTTGGGTTTATTAGCCAATAATAAAGTATATAGATTAGTACTAAATGGGATGGAAGAAGAAAATTTGCCATACATTATGGACTAGTTAAATACATTTTTATTATCCATTGTGAAACACAATTGGCCTTTTTCTCATCAGCTTTGTCTTGCAAAATCTTTAAAACTACTAGACACAAACAAATCCTGCATCTTTTCTGCATGAAATGACCATATCTGTTTCAGTGGATCTTTTCACGGCCTTGAGTGTAATGCTAAGACTTAAGTTCTACTGCAGAAAATCAAGTTTGCCCTGCCCTGATCCTGCTGTACAATATGGGTGCAAAATGCAATCAGACTTGTATTACAAAAAGCCTTTCTGTGCACAGGCAGACATTTTCCAGAGTATTATCTTAAGTGGCTGAGTCACATCCTTATCGCATACTGTGGTGTAAGTATTCTGCAATAGGCACTGTGTAGGCAGTATTCCTCTGGAACACTTTGCGATGTGTACATTTCTTATGCTGGTTATTGCTGGAATCCTGCAGGAAAGCTCTACTGGGCACTTCATGTGGTTTGCCAGATGTTATAGCTATCTTGAATACTGAAAATAAACTGGACTTAGTGTATTTCATGATATTCAAAATAATTATTTAACAGATTGAGTGCTTGAATAATAATGTCGTTCTCCTCTGCTCAGATTCATGCTTTCATTAAGAGATCCGAAGCGGAGGAGGTGGATTTTGCGGGGTGGCTTTGTTCAACCATAGGCCTTAACCAACCGAGTACACCCACGCATGCTGCTGGAGTCTGAATATGGAAGAGCAAATCCTGTACTGTACATCTGTTAACAACAATGCTATTTTGGTCCTATTTCCTCAGCTTGTACCTGTTCAAACATGTATTTCACCTCTTAAGGAAGAATGTCTTTATAGCATGTGCCAAATGGTTTTAAATTTTGTCATAAACTAATTGGTATTGTATTGGATTACATACGTTTACTGACCAAAATGTAAGATGTTTAAGTTACAGTGCTTGCTGACTTAAAGTGATTATGGATATTCTTTCTTAATGAAAATATCACTGGGGGTGTTTACGCCCAGCTTGTTTGAACTTTATCGAGATTCTTTGTAAATCGTTGGTACTTCAATCATGCTTACCTGATCTCCCACGCAGAAAGGGTTAGGGATGCTCCAAAACTGTATCTGTCGAGCATGCTTCTGCTGCTGCCAAACTGTATCTGAAAGTTAGGCCTAAATGGTTCCAATTTTGCTGTTGTTAGAGATCTCTCTTTCTAAGTAAAGAAGGCAAGAGCTCTGCATTTCTTGGAATGTACAGGGCAATATTCTAATTGTAGACTTGTTCATATTTCTATATTTATTTTTAAAACATATCATCATACTTGGATTTAGTGATGTATGTCTTTCTAATTGATTTTTAAAAGTTAGTTCTTGGAAGCGTCCTACAGAATCAAGACAAAGATGCAGGCAGTTTGCTTTCTTTTAACCTAAAGATTCACAACAACTGTGTTTGGTGTCTAAAGTATATGAAGATCCTCTATTGTTTTATTCTCTCAGATGTTTAGCAATGGGTTCTCTTAATAAATATATTATCATGTAAATTGCCGAAGCTTTTTTTAAAATGGAAGAACTTCACCAAAGCCTGAATCCAAAGTCATTGCTGCATTGCACGCCCTTTTTCTATGTATTTTTCCTCAGCTGCGCAACATCCTCAGTTCCAAGAGGTACAAGATTGCATGTGTAAAATGACAGTGTGTGAGATGGGGCTTGAGTTGGTTGCCATTCAGTATGTTCATACCCTGCGTAATGGTATTCTGGGGGCTGTCAGAGGGAAGCCTGACTGCAGAGGTTCTGTTTTGTACAACTGGTACAGTGCTTGATGCTCAGTGTGGTGCTGGAACCCCCGGATGGGGTGTGATGGGTATTTTCCTGGGGCAAACCAGCACTGTGGCATGGAGCATGGGAACAGTGTGATCTGCCCAGCCAAGGAAAGGCCTGCTCGCCTGCATCTGTCATTAACCATGAGTGTTTATACTGTGCTCACTTCTTCAGCTTACTTTTTTTCAGAAGATTGTCTTCTGTCAGCAGCAAGCTCATAGATGTTGCTGTACAACAGACTGGGGAGAGGCAGGCACAGCTGCATCCTCAGCACAACCCCCTGCTCCTGTAACAGCCACGCTGAGCAGCGCTATAAAAAGTTCAGCTCCTTGAAAGGATGTTTCAGACAAGGAAATGTCTGAAGTTCTTTCCTAAAAGGAATCCCCATCAGTCTAGATGTGAACTTCCACTTTGCCTACAGTATCAAGCAGCAGAGGGATAGAATAGCCCTCAACCCATCAACAGAGGAAGTGACTCATTGACACATCCAAGGCTTGCTGCAGCTCCTCCTCCCTTGAATGTGACTTGGTAGTAGTGACACAGCTGTGTGGTGCTTAATTTAAAATCTGACCTGAGTTTTATATGTGGATTACACTAACACACAAAGAACTACAACATTACTTTTTACTACTTGGTAAAAGAAATATGCAGTATGTGAACAATAAGTTTTCAGAGATTTAACTCCCATTTTACTGGTCTGCTCCACAGACAGCAGTAACTGGAACACTGCAAGCACAGTTATGCACAGTTATACATAGTAGGACACCAGGAAAAGTACTTTATTCCAACGTGCAATAGAACTGTCTATTTTAATCCAAAAGCAACCAAAAGACTCATTCACAGAAGGCAGCAGGAGGTATATCCATGAGAACTACTCTGGACCATGCTGGGGACAAGTAACATTTTTCAACAGTCAAATTTAGCCTTTGGAGCTGAAATGTGTTAAGGACGGAGAGCCTGGCTGCCGAGCTCCTTACAAACCAGCTCTTCACACCCATGCTGTCAAAAAATTGATGCTTGAAGCTGTAACTTTTTCAGCTTGGTCTTTTTGAGGATTTTTTTACTACCTGTCAGTCGTCTGAAAGCTTTGCTAGATCTCCTGCACTCATGTTCTAAGCTCCTTTGTTAAGACATTCAAGACTGTCAAAGAACAATTAGTCTTTAGTACAGGATGAAGCTACATTCAGTTTCTATTGCTACAAACCAAATCGGAGCCAAATAAACAATCTCTCCTCAGACGGTGGCAGGAGCTCACTGGAAGTTGAATCAATGTCTGACCACACCCAGGACACCAGACACTTTTCCACATTCCTTTCCTGTTCTTAAGAATACTATCACTCTTCTGAAGTTTGCTTTTATTTTCTCTGAGTGATGCCAGGGACAGCAACAGCACTTTTAGATACTAGTAAGGCAGCTGACAAAGTGGCTGAGTTAGAATATTACTTTTATTGTTTGCTTTTTATCAGCTTAACAGTTTGGGTTTCTGTGCTTTAAAAAAAAGTCTTTAAGAATTGATAAAATAACCTGCTGCACCCCATCATGTCTGCACTCCACGAGGAGAAAGAATGTATTGTCTGTCAGTAAGAGGAGCACTAGCTTGTCACCTAACCATTAAAGAAATTGTGGAGGGGACTTCACATCACTTTCCATTTTATAGCTAAGTTCCTAAACTCCTGATACTCCTCCTTGACGATCACTTGAAAGCAGAAGGTAGATTTATGAAGTTACTGTGAGGAAAAAAGAAAATAACACTGATTTTAAAATATTGGTTCTGTATTACAAGTAACACGGGACAATTCTTAACTGTACAATTTGCAGACAAACAAAAGGCTAGTTGGAGAGAGCAAAAGTAGAAAATACTTCACTATTACGGTCAGGCTGACAGTAGTTAAGAGCACCAGTAGGTACGAAGAGAGCCCACCTTGTTACTGCGCTCATAGTTAGCTTGACAGTGCAGTACCTGCTTCTCCCAGTGTAGGAACACCTACATCTCCAGCACAAGTCCAGTTTTCATGTAACAGAGAACAGAGCAGCTGAATATCTGGAGACAGTCCTGGACACATCTTTTCTCACTGTGTTTCTTAAAATTCCTGGTTCAGGCAAATGAGGTTATAATATAATCATTGGTTCAAGCAACCAGCTCCATGGCCTGGTTTTATTTGTCAGCATCAGGAAATATGAACAGACAAATTATTGCTTTTAGCGTACGTGTTAAATTAGTCTGACTTGATTAACGACTTCTCCCATCCACATATAAAGACGTAGTAAGCTACATTAGGTTTTAAATGGGGAATGGATTATACGCTACATATTTGTGCAGCAAATTTTCTTTTAACATGTAAGCCAAGATGTGCCAAGCTTGTGACATTCACGTGCTCAAGAGTAACCTCCCTAGGCTCCAAGAGCCTTGCATATCGCATTGTTCATACACAGGACAAAACAAAAATCAGTTGGTGAATTTTACGTGAATGAAGAAGAAATTCCTGAGTCTATATTAGAAGTATCTCTCATTTTTCCTTCTCTCAAGAATCTGATTCCTCCTCCTCTTCCTCCTCTTCGTGATGTTGAAGACTTAGGTGTAATTCAGTTTGATTGATAGCAGCCTCATTGTCCATTTGCCCAAGAGTCTGTTGCAATAAAAGAGTTTATCTGGCTAATTATCAAAACCAGCAGCGATACTGAATGCTTCTCAAATTGCTATTAAAACCGCACAGTCACAGGGTCTTTTAGAACCTCACTGCTAGAACTGCTGACTGCAAGAGCCCATCACACTGGCGAGCACCAGTTCACAGAAGAGCTTCACCTAGTTCAGGTTGACCATGTACTTATCAGTAAGTTCAGACGGAATCTGTGCCTCCACCCCCTACCATCGGTTGGTTTAAAAAAGTGAAGAGTATCGGCACAACACTTAAATGTTAACGGCAAACTGAAGCTACGCCAGTAGAACCCAGGCGTTTCCCCACCTCCCTGGAAACAACAGGCTGCCTTCAGGAATGGGAAAAGGTGAAACCCTTGAAACATAACCCAGCACCAAAGCAGACAGATTTTACAGCTGAGCTTTTCAGTTCACGAGCAGCATAAGGACAGTCAACGTTAAGAACTCTAAACGCAAACCACCCACAGCAACACCTACAGCCGCTCGCACCGACAGCTCTCCTCTGGCTGTGGCGCTGACTCCCGAGCGCAGGGCAGGCCAGTGCCTCTCCCTCCCCCCGGCAAGGGCTGCCCTTACTGTTTGTGTCTCCTCCGCAGCAGACGAAGAGGCTGCCACGCTCTCCTCCCCGGACCTGATCATGGACTGCAGCGCCAGCTCTTCCACCTGCAAACAAGGGAACGCAGAAGCCTTTGCATTCATTTCTTGGACACTGTATTTAAAGTATTACATATTTCAAATTTAATTAATTTTTTTTTGAATAACAGAAAGCTTTTACATCGTGTTTCACCGCTCTTCAGCTTCAATACACGGCAGGAACGGTGATGACCCCCCACCAGCCGCGTTTACCGGGACACCAGCCGTGTGGGGCTTCGCGTGTGTTTTGCACAGGGGTGAAGAGCGACGGGGGCTTCAGCAGCAGGCGCAGCCCCCGACCGCGGCAGCCGGGGCTCAGCGCTCCCGCCAGTGCTGGGGGCACAGTCACTGAGCTTGGAACAGCCCTCTGGGATCACGGAGCCCAAGCGTTAACCCGCCTCGGCCAAGCCCGCCGCATCCACACGGTTTTGAAGCGCCTGCAGGGACGGCGGCCCCCCCCGCGCCGCCCGTCAGACACCGGCCGCCAGGC
>JAVJGI010000063.1:5373688-5434827 GCA_035590275.1 Ibycter americanus | reverse complement strand
TGCTTAAAATGTAAAATTCAATTATGGCTAAAGAATCTTCAATGCAAATTAAAATATTATATTAAATATATTCTCAGTTATGATAATTTACTTCCTCCTTTGTGACTTCAGAGGATTATAATACTGCCTTCTTTTTGTAAAATGATTTGATGTGTGCTAATGAAGCATGGTAGATAGGAGTTAAGTTTTATGTAAGGAATAGATTTAACTATACTTGCTGGCATCTTTATATTTTTTTTCTGTACATATTTCTAGGCAGTTGATTTCCTTATATACAATCGTACAAAATCCAAATATGACCCACTTGCAGATAAGTGAACTGGTTGTGCTCCCTCCCCTCTGGATAAGGTGTGATGGTTCTGATCCTGAACATACTTGTTGGCTTGGAGCTGAGCCTCTGAAAGCTGGAAACAAAATCACAGCAATCAATCTTTATATGGTTACATGTGATGGTAAGTTTATAATGGTACACATAAAATTACATGAGGAAGGATTAAAAATGTGGGAATGTTGATGTAGCGGTGCTATCTTTGTCCTGTGTGTGATGTTGGCTTGGTACTACTCTATTGTTGTTTTTTTAAAAAACAGGAAGGGGGGAAAGAAAGAGAGAGAAAAGAAAAGATGTTTTTAACCAATGGTGTGTGGTCGAGATAACTTTTTAACATACTTAATGCAATAGTAACTGTGCAGGATACCATCACTCAGGTGCAGTAACTTAGCAAACTTAAATTGCTGCCATTCAACTTTTTACACAAGCAGACTCTTACAGAACATTTATATGTTAACACCAGCTCTTATTAACAATAGGACAAATGCAAGAAGAATGCCTGCTTTCTAAAAGGCAATGCAAGTTGTATTTGCCTGAATGGAGTACTTGAGAATTAATTTTAAGCACCAAAATTGAATTTTGCCAAATGTTCTTTTGATTCTTACTTTTTTCCTTCCCTAGGTCCTACAGCTGATAAAACCAATTTTGCAAACCTGGAAGAGCTCAAAATGGCACATAAAATGACACATCACACATCTAATGTAGGTTTTTACAGTCTGTCATGTCTCCAATCTAAGTTTGAAAACTCTGGGTTTGGATATATGATACTGGTTTTGGGAAGCTTTATAGATCTATTTAGAAACTCGCTTTCGTATGATTCTATAGTATAATAGTGTCTTTTGAAGTAACTTTTGAACTCCCTATGTTGTAATGCATTTGTCTGATACTAGCCCTTTTTGTGTGTGTGAAATGCTTTTAAAATTATTTTGCATGCATACAAAACAATGTTGTGGTGGTTTGGTTTGGGTTTTTTGGTTGTTTTTTTAAAAATTTATTTAATCTGTTTATTTTAGGTGATGACAAAAGGATTTGCTCAGTATGAACTTATTAGAGCTGCTACAATAGAGGACACAATTGTAGAATCTGAAAGCAATATATACATTGATATTACATGGAATACTGTAGATAAGATTCTGCAGACACCCCCACTAATTTCAGCTGCCACACTGGTAAGTCAAGAAGAAAAAAGCAAACAAACCCAAACTCTTTCCGTGGCTTACATCATGGGTAGTGTAAAGGATAGAAGTAAGTTTGACTCTTGATATTTGTGTTTATTATTCTTTATGTAAGCAACGCAATGTGTTCTTAAGCTAATTCGTAAATTATGCTAATGAGAATTTTACTAATGAAAATTTTAGGACTCTTGCTTTTTAAAGTTTGAAACTGACACAAACTTCTGGAACTTTCAGAATATTGCACTGGAGTCTGGGGACCCCCGAAGTCCTGTATATCAGCTATACAGGGAACTGCAGTTTCTTCTTGTAAGTATAAGTGAGAAATTCCAATTTAAGATTTA
The DNA here is from genome assembly GCA_035590275.1 of Ibycter americanus. Taxonomy (NCBI): domain Eukaryota; kingdom Metazoa; phylum Chordata; class Aves; order Falconiformes; family Falconidae; genus Ibycter; species Ibycter americanus. Next base: position 5,432,983 of record JAVJGI010000063.1, on the reverse strand, counting down.
CGTGGAATGGTGATTTTTTTGTTTTGTTTTGTTAATTTACTGTATTTAAAACTTTATCAGATGTTTCAAAGATAACTTTAAGCTTTTATTTTAGAATAAACTTTGAGTTCAATTTTAGGAATCTTGAATACAAAGAGGACAACTCATGAACACCAAAGCCAGGAAATTCAAGAAATTTCTAAATTCATGGTTAGCTGTACAGAGAGAGTTGTATGATTCTTGGAGAAGTTAACTACATTTTGAAGTGTGACACATGTGGAACCTCAAACAAGAACTGATTTGTGTTATTTTGATTTTCACGCTGCCTTTAGGCTTTGGCCGAAGGTTTGAAGACAGGTGAGACTGAGTGGCCTGAGCCATTAGAGTCTGAATCAGCTGTCGAACTGGTCCAGGAATTTCTGACTGGTAATTGCTGCTTGTTATATGGGGGGATGTCACATTTAACAGAAATAAAAGGAAATTCCATGTACAATTTTTAAAGTATTAGAATTAGACATGTAAATTTTTATGCTGTAACCACCTGCACAAAGTATTTAAGTAGGTTAGTACATCTCTGTCATTTTTCTTTGTCCTAATATCTTTCATAAAAGTAATAATTCTTTCTTTATAAAATGACACAGTTATCTTTAAAAAGCAATTGAGAGATTTCTGGATGCATCTTTCAAGTTACCTGACATGCACATGAACTTCTAAACATGCTAAGTGTCCCTTTGGTGATGGACAACAATACTTTGATGACATCTTAAAATGAAGTATCCAAAATGACTGATTCCTTCTGAAGACTGTTGTGAACAATATGTGTTTTGTCAGAAGATTAAGATATTAGAACACAGATCTAAAAAGAGAATCAGATGTAGGAATGCACCAAGAGATTTTCAAATGCAACTGTAAATTTTTTCAGTATGTGGATGAAACTTGGGCAAAAGATAGAACAGGTAAAAACTCTCTCTGACAAATACATGCGGAAGAAAACCAGAGACACTTATTAGGCCGCTTGTTACCCCTTACTGCTTCCACACTGGAATGTAACAAGTTAATACTTGTGTAACAGAGTTTAGTAAAGGTATATGGGGAAAATGTATAGCTTATAATAAAAAATATTGAAGAAATTATCTTTTCAGATTATATCCTTACCCAGTAAAAACAATGTTAAAATGGATAAATTTTGTCTATTAGCCATCCAGTCAGTGTATTTGTTAATTATGATGTGTCTGGGGATTTATGCAATGGGTTTGATGGTACTTGTTTTTCATAATGGTGAAATTTATTTTTCTTGTCTACTAGATTTAAAGAAGAAGCTGGATGGATATTGTATATCTGGAAACAAGAATGAAACGGAGGTATATGCAATTTCCTACAGATTGCTGTGTCATTTTGTTTCTCTTATTACTGTAGTTGTTTCATATTTTGCCTGTCTTGTATATTATTTAGGTATATATGTAAATAGATAAAGATGTAAAGAAAGATAGATCTCTTGCTTTTTGTTTCTGCTGTGTAAAAATAATGGAAGAAGGCCTTACAGGCAGAATTAGGAATTCTGTAGCTATTCTCTAATAGAAAGTCCATGTAATCTTTACCTTCAGAAAACCTCCCCTTTTTTTTCATCTAAATGATCTACCGGTGCCCATTATTCTTATTTTTTATGTAACTTAGTGGTGTGGAGCTATTTTGATTTGCTTCATTCCCCTGCTTTTTTGCTACCAACAGCTTGCAAATTGAACTGTATTATGTCAGCTGCAATCACACACCGTTGTCTGTCATCTCCTAAAGCTATCAGTCTCCTGATGTCCTAGTTTCTTCCAGGAGTTCCGATCTTTGCACTATTCCATTCTATCATTAATTTGCTTTACTTGCCTAATTTAATGATTTGGGGCCAGTTTAATGGTATCAATTGGATATGTGCCCTGTTTATCTAGAGCCATATGATATTCCAAAGCAATGGACAAATCCAAATTATAAAAATGTCTTCAGTTGTATCAAGATTTTTTTTTCCTCTTTCAGTCTACAGGGAAAGGTTTGAGTCTTTTTGCTATTGAGAGGGAAGTTGCATTTTGTTGATAAGCTAAAAATATAGTGATTGCTGTATCAGCTAAACCAGAAAGTTTCAGGATCGGGGTAACAGGAAAATAGTCCTGTGTTCTGAGAATTTGGGCCTCCCAGGGCACTGCTAGGTATACATAACAGTTATTTAATCTATTGAGTTCAGCGTAGCATAGGTCGTATTCTAAGTTAGTGCTTGCTGGACTGTATTCATGCTATTTACCAATGCTCTGTGCATCGTGCTGTTGTAAGGCAAAAAGGACCATCCTGAGCTAAGCAGTTGGGTTTTACTAGGCGGTCTGGGTGAGCTTTACTTGGCTATGATTGAAAGTCTTTCTGATAGTAGGCTTCGCTTCCTGGTCCAAAGCTAGCAGTGATCCAGTGTGATCATTCTGAAGAGGATTAGTCTCACATTTAAATAAAAATATGCTTCCAAATTACTGTGCGCTAGTGGTTTCTGTGTGGTAGGTTCCCTGGAAAAGGAGAAAAATTAGTGATGTACCCAGTTTTGATCTCTGGAGAAAATTTGAATTCATAAGGTCTTTGAATCTTAGGCACCCTTTTTTACTTAAGACAAACACTTTCAGAAAATCAAATCTGACACAGCTGCAGTGGACAGTTCAATAAAATCAGTCTTCAGTGAGCGAGGAGACCTGGATTTTGCTGAACAATTATGGTGCAAAATGAGAAGTAAGTGTATTGTGGTTTTTTGCCTCATCTGTTTTACTTTAATTCTTCTGTTCTCTGTATCTACTATACTGTATTGCTTTCTCTGTGAAATGAATAGAAATTTCTCTGAGTTTTAAGGACTGATCAACTCCTCAGAAAACTATCAACAGGCTTTTTCTAAAAGAGCTAGTTTTAGATTTCTGAGATGATATACTTCCTTACAACATATAAAGGTAGACCAATATCTAGCAGAGGATACTATATTTCATTTTACTTGATTGTAAAAGGTAATAAAGGATTGGTAGTACTCATCTGCTCTAAGACTGAAAACTTCGTAAAATGTTTGTGTTTCTAGATCTGAAGGACAATTTTTAAGTTGATAAAACTGTACACAACCTCTATCATTCTTGTAATACCTCTCACCATCCTTCAGTAAAATATATTTTTATTAATTTATTTTCAGATTACTAATTAACTTTTGTTAAGCTGTTCCAGAATTTGGAACAACTTCTTTCTGTTTGAGGGGTGCGGTTAAGCAACTTTTAAATCCTTTTCGTTCCTACTAGTGCAACCACTGTTGTGTTTAGCTGTAGATAGCTAAAATTGTTTTTTGGTTTTCTTTTAGTTGTAGATAGCTGAAATGTTCTGTGATTGCAGCAGTGTCCCCTGTGTAAAGGCAGTGTTAGCTGCACAATGTGTGAAGGCTTGTTTCTTGCTTAGGAAGCAGTTAGTTGGATAAATGGATACTAATAGTTCATATTCTGGATAGATGTTGAGTTAAATTTATGAAATGTGCTGAGCTTCAGTGTATATAGAAAGAATGTAGCCAAAATGTGTTATATGACAATCTGCTTCTGCCCTGTGCTGTTCTCTAACAGTCAAGTGCAGTTCAGCAGTCTCTTTTGATCATTGTTTCTTCAGAGTAACCCTTTTTACAGTCATGATATGAAAAACTTAACAAAAAGCAGTGCAATCTCTCATTTCAGCTATCGCTCTTTAAATGAAGGGTTTTGTTCTTGCAAGTATGTGTTGACCTATTGTTACTGACTTAACAGCTAGCCAGAGAGCCTGGCTCGATAAATAAAATACTGCATCTTTTTTGCTTAAGGTGTCAGTTCCTATCAGGAGTTGATAGATTGTTTCACACTGATCATAAAATCCCTGGAACATGGTGAGATACAGCCGTGGGTATGTATTTGTATTTCACAATAAATGTTAAAATTTTGAGTTGTTTGAAGTAGAATATAGTTCTTATCACCTAACTTCCCCTCATTCCTGTGTTTATTGTTTTAAAATAACTTTCACATGTTACAGTTTGCCTCAGTTTCCATGGTGTTGTACTTCTAAACATGTTTATGATGTTTTGTACACAGTTAACACCACAAGAAAACTTTTCTAATTTTTAGATTCATCAAGGGAGTAGCAGTTTGCTAAGTAAATTGATTCAACAGTCTTATCATGGAAAGATAGAGGTCATTTCCCTTGATGGCATCACTCCAGTTCAAATGCTCTTGGAGATTGGTTTGGATAAGTTGAAGAAGGATTATGTCAGTTTTTTCATAGGTAAGCCTGATAGCTGTTGACATGATTAGAAATTTGAAAGAAAAGGTATTTCATGCAGGAAACAATGAAGGTTTTGGTAACCTTGATCTCACTTCTCCCGTCTGCTGAAGTGCTGTTTCCAGCCTCCTTCGTAATTGTACTTCTCAGTTGTATATAGTTTTGAAATTTAAAAAAATTACATTTGTTGAATTACTTTGTTTTAAAATACCTATAGCTTGCATAACATATTTCTTTTTCAATTTGAAAAAACCTTTAAGTTGAACTTCAGATAAAATAAATACCAGATTTGTATAACTGTGGATTGTTTTGTTTCCTTATCTGTTTGCTGTAGGTGAAAAAATAGCTGTAGGTGAAAAAAGGAAATGAGGCGAGGGTATTTATTTGTAATAGCTGTGTTTGTACAGTCTGCAGTATTTAGAATGATGTTTTTGATTATTCTTATATATATATAATACTGTAAACAAAAGCCAGGGTGGAAAGCTTTTTGTAAAGTACATGGTTTTTTCTTGAAAACGTTGTGGCTTTGTTTTCAGTATTATAGCTTCCTTTTTTTTGTTTTTTTAATCTGTGGGAGGGGTTTGTGGTTTACCGTTGTTGTTACCTGCATCACTTGTCTCTTCATTTCTTCATTTCTTTTTTCTTTTCATCCCATTTTGTTTGTTTCATTTGCTTTTTTATTTTCACTATTTGTAAACCTGTATGTCCCAAGGAGGGTGGTTGTCTCCAGGTATGTGGTGGGTTTCTTCATTGTGCAGCCTTGGTGGTAAATAAGATAATGCCTATACCATGCCACTTTACAGGTTTTTCTTGTTTTGAGTGAGTAATCATGTCAATAAATCGCATTGCAGTCCTAGTGGCATTGTGCTTTTCTTTGGTAGAATTCCCTGTTTGATTACCTGAAAGTTGCTTATATTTCATCTGACACTATATAGTAAATTTTAATATTATTTTCCCCCTCTTTTCATTTTACAGGCCAGGAACTTGCAACATTAACCTACTTGGTGAGATGCTTTATTTTTATTTTTTTTAACTCTGAAAGCAGTATAAAGTAGAGCACGCTTAGCTGATGATGGGGTGCAAGTCACATCATTCCTATAAGCTGAGAAACTGAATTGCAAATCGTAAGGATGGAACAATATACTGCAGAAATGTCATTATGTTGTTACCTTATTCATATATTGTTTCCTAGGTATCTGGTATGGGTCATTGTCAGGCAAGGCAGTGAGCCTTTGTCTGTACTTTGATAGCATGGAACTTTGTTTTGAGTTTGCTGGTCCATTCTTAAAATTCAGGCTTCTCAAAGAAGCAGGCAGATTGTTTCAGTATACTGAGGATGTGGTGTGTGTCTGTAGAAACTGAGTGTCCAGTTAAGAGCAGAAGCTGTGTGCTGTTCCAGGATTACTTCATTTCCACGTCAGTAGATCTACAAGAACAAGTTCATCGTGTTCAAAAGCTTCACCACATGCTGGAAATAATGCTGAGCTGTACAGTCTTACTTCAGTTTAAACATGAGAACCTCTTCCCTTTGACACAGTAATTATTGCTTTTTTACTTCTTGCTCTTCAAATGACAATAACAAATGGATTCTTTTTGATGGTTGTAAAGAAACTCTCTCAAAAGGAGCCCTGCTTAATGTTGGTAATAATGAGACTGGAGAAGCAGCAGTTAGATCTTCCTGCTAAATTTTGCTCTGTGACTAAAATCTGTAAGCCAAAGGAAATCCTGAAATCAGAGAGTATAGCTAATTTTGCACAAGGTTTATACAGTGTTACGTAAGTGTTTCTCCAACAAAAGTAACTAGTTGATATCTATTCTAGAATTTGCATGAAGTATTATAAGGAAAACCCTCTGAATGAGAAACATGTATTTCAACTGCCGATCAGACCAGCTCTTGTCAAGAAGTTCTATCAAAAGTAAGAGGAACTTCAATGTTTGTAGCACTAAAATTCAGATGTGACAGAATACATGACTGAGTTTTGACATTTCTTGATTATTCTCTCAGTGATCAACCAGAAGTATGGAAGGTGGACATAAGTAGTGGGCATGGACTGAAGGAGGTTAAAACAACATGGCAAGTTAGTACTAATCCTCCAGCTGAACATATGACATCAAACAATACAGGTGAGGAGTATTTGTAGTGAAATGAAATAGTGAAAGTACACACTTCAAATTAATTTTTTTATACTGGGTTTGGTGGGTCTGAACGTTTTCTTATACTTTCCAGCAAAAGAGAAACGATGTTTTGCTTTTTAACAAAAGGGTGAGATGGTATTTAGAGAATGTAAAAGATTTTCAGAAAGTGGTGACTTTCTGTCTTCTCACCTTTGCTGAGTTATGTTTTTAAAGTTAAAATGTCAGAATAGTTCAAAATACAATATGATTAAGCATTCTTCATGATGACTTATAACTTATTTCTAAAATCTTTGCCAGTGTATCTGAGAATGGGTTTGAAGAGAAATTTACCTGGTTTTGAATGCTGGTCTCTAGTCAGAGAAGCAAGCAGGTGCTAAGGAGAGAAGACATGCCTTGCTGCAATCAAATGTAGAACAAGTGAAAAAGCATGAGAAGGGGGAAGAATTAAGCATATAGACTGGTAGAGAAATAATTTGCCTTTTTGGGGTGAGGGTTGATACAGGGTAATGCTTTAGTAAGGTTTTCCTATCATTCTCAGTTTTTGTAATGAAGTGCTACTTTCAGTAAACCTGAAGTTTTGAAACCAGTTCTTGAAGCTGCTCTGTGAACTAATCACTGCAATTTCTCTTTCTAAGAAGAGTGGCTAATCACATCTTTTTCTTTTGTCTATGCAGGTCCCTTTTCCGATTCCACAGTTAACGGAAGCAGTGAAGAAAAAATGTATTTTATTACAATGGCTAAGTGCAGTCAGGTGCATTTCACATAATGCATGTTACTCTACAGGCAGGCACTTGAAAGGTACAGTAAAGGGGAAAGTTCAGTATTATCTGTGTCCCAACAGTATATTTAGAAACACCCTGTGATTGGAAGAGCAATATATCTTTTTTAAAAAGAGTTATTTGCTTTAGTATGCTTGAAGTGTAACATAGATAACCATAATTCATCTGTATGCACCTAGTTTGTTTATAAATGTTGTGCAATTATAACTGTACAGTATAATTATTCTGAAAATACAGTAGATATTTTTGTTCGTATATTTACAATCATTCAATAAAGTTCTGCACTTTGGGGTTTTATATTTTATTTTTATTCATTAAGAATGCAATCAGACACTGTTCAAAGTGTGAATTATCTTAACAAAACAAGCAATATTGTCATGTTTTCCTGGTGTCAAGTGACATTTCATCATCCAGATATATTTGGAAAGTGTTCATGCAGGGCATTGTGAACTTCTTACAGTTTGATTTTCTTTGTCCCTGTATTTATATTTTGGAGTATTCTTGGATATACTTCTCTCTCCTCTTCAAATTAATTTTTTTCCTTCATACAAAGTGAATTATTTTAGAAGTGTTGTCTTGTATACTTTTGCATCATTTTTTTGGAAAAAAAATATCAGTATAATTGGCTGGGCATAATAGTTTAAATACATGGGGATGACAGCTGTGTATGTTCTTACGCTGATTAGATAGTGTACATAACATTTTGGTGGTGTAATTCTGAACAATGACATAGTTAAGTATATGCTGATGAAATAATTGGAGACAGATATGTTTTGTGTAAAAGAAACTATTAATTATTGATAAGGAAGAATAAGGAAAACACCAATATCGGTGCTTTTAAAAAACTATAAATTTATATAATTTCTGGTTTCTCGTCAGTATATCTTATTTCTTATCCCTTTCCTAATATTACATCTTAATACCAGTTTAGTAGTTAGCCTTTGAAGAGAAGCTAAGAACCAAGTTCCTTTCTTGGATTTATGTGCTGCTGCTCTGCATTCAGTATATGCACGTGCAGTGTTGAAAATACAGTGCAAGCTAAATAGGAAACTTTTGTTGCTTTGCTTTAGAGAAATAATTGCAAGCACAACAGAAGGACGAATATAGCCAGATGGCCATATTCTGGAATAAGTTTTTTATAATCATGTACTTAACTTGTTCATACCTGCAGTAGAAGTGAATTTGAGGGGACTATTACTTCTGGAAGGGCTTGCATTACTTATAATACACATTTCTGTGTGTAATATATTATAAAGTCATATGAGGTAAACCTAGTTCCCTGTAAACAAAACTAGAGAGATAGAAGTCATTAGTTTAAATCTAGCTGAACGTTGTCGTCTTCAATTAATCACTTCAAATAGTTCCTTTCCACACATAAATAGTAAGGTATATATTATCCTAACTTTTAGACATGGATGACAAGTTAATGTTTAAACAGTGCTCTTGGAATATTTAAATGCTTTTCAATTTTAAAATTATGTGTCTGTCTCTCTTCAAATAGCAGTTACATGCTAATTAAAAGTATTGATGAACAGACTGAAATCAGAATTTGGAAGCAGCTTTTAGTTAGTTGAAATTTCTACTGTCAAGATTTGAATTACTTTAGTCTTAGTTAACTATTTTCCTGGTGAAAAAAATGTATAGTAGTGTAAAAAATAAGAAGAAACAAGATCTGCTACTTAACATTAGTAGAAAGTAACACAGAAAGAAAATGTACTTTAGGTTTTGATTTAAAAAAAATCAAGTTATATTTTTGGGAATTGAATAGAAAAAACTTAAATGAATAGGTGAAGTAGTTTGCCACAAATGCCTTTTTATACCACTGTGAAGAAATACTAACAAATATAATCACAGTTGCATTTTATTTATTATGCAAAGTGAAGATGTGTGTAAGCATGCAATTTTAACTATGATTTCGAAGGTAGAATATTAGTAGGACAATACTGATGAGTATGCAGAGCATGAAAACTGTAGGAAGAACAATCTCTGTCACCATTTCCATGTGAGTAGTCAGGGAATCTAAAATTTGAGAAATGAGTAATACGTAAGAAGTTTAATCTTCTGGAGTATACTAATTGTGAACGTAGAGTTAACATAGATAAAAGATGTTTTTGAACATTTATGGCAAAAATTCTTCTGTTAAATGTTGACATTGGCATAAACAGCAAACAAAACAAAGAAAATTCTGTAAGTCTGCAGAAGCTGGAGCAAATCCATGACAGTCGTGTCCCCCCCCCCCCCCTTTTTTGTTTTTCTCTCTCTAATGTAAATTTTTGAAGATATGTCGGTGCTCAAAGGGTTGCAGAAACTGTGCTTACTATGAATTGGCTTCAGTGCATTAGCAGTATTCTACTGCTCCTTTGATTTTTATTCCTCCCACCCCAAGGGAAGGGTAGAAAAGAAAATTGTCAAAGAGAAATCCTTGGGAAGCACTTCAGACTTTTTGTGATTGTCTTGTAGCTCTTTGAAAAACTAAATGGGTTTTATTTTGTAGAATTTTACTCCACAGATAAGCCTCAAAGAGTTCAGTAAACACAATTAATTCACTTAGAACGTGTAACTCAGCAGTTGAGGCTAAGTAGGATAAACTTAGGATGACTCTTTTGATGTTTTCTACCATGTGGAATTCATCTCATCCTTCTCATGAGGCTTTCTAATACTTCATCTTCCTTAAAAGTTTCAGAAAGCCATTGTGGTAGACTATTCTTCTAGTTCAGGAATTAATGAAAGGTCCTGAATTACACTGGGGAGGTGTTAAGTGAGATGGATTAGCTTGGCACTGTGGAAACTGCAGGGAAAGTCTGCTGTATTATGTATTCTTGAGCAGCTGCTGTAAGTCATGCTGGCATTAGCTTTGTTACCAGGCGTATGAAAGAGCAGAAACGTGGCTTAACACTACCTTAGGCTAGTACTTAGTCAATTTTTTTTTATAGTTCCATTTTATATAGAAGTCAAACATTTAGAGATTTTGCTATCTGCATGGTTGTCTTGATTTGTCTGGGTTTGTTTTCTGTTTGAAAGAGCTTTTGGCACTTTCATTATTTTAAGGAGAATGCTGGCATCCCTAGCCTTAATCTTAAATAGTGACTCTTTCAGTTTGTGGATTCCATTAACATCCAAAGTTGATCCGTTTAGGTACAGTGATTTTAGTTGGAGAGAGTAAATAAAGACATTCCAGTTAGAGGCTTGTACTTGAAAACTGTTGTATTTTCAGGGAGAAAATACCTTTTAGGACCCGCTAATTGTAGTATTCACAGAGAAATTTAAAATCTGAAAGTTACATAATATGCTTTTATAAAACAAAACAGAAGACACATAATTACCTGTAGCAAGGAGTTGGTGTGTGATAGAGCAAGTGTCCATGGCCTTCCGATACCAATTTTCCACCTGAGAAGGTTGACATGTAGCAGTTCTGTTAAACCATAACATTCTGTCTCATTCACAGCAGCTTCTTCTCTGTCCCTGAACATTTATCCACTACAATTGCTGCAAAACTATTTTATTCCATCAACACATGATTTTCTGAAAGTTTCTTTGTATCTTTGTGCTTTTTATTGCAATATATGTCTTAGAGTTAATTGTTTAATAAAATTTTTTAAAGCATGTAATATATTCCATATAATTTTCCAATAAGGTAGCACATATGTGTAACTTTCTGCCTAGAAATCTGACAGAGCACTGGTAACTTATGTTTCAAAATTTTTTATCACATCCCTAAGTCCAGTTAGAGTTCATGAAATACTTTAGAAACAGTGGTTGAGGCTGTTTTCACTTTCTCTGTCTCTGGAGGCCTGTGTATTTAACACATCCCTAATTCACAGAACCAAAGTGTCATTTCATGTACCGTATTCCTGCACGTTGTTTCATGGAATTCAATGTGATATTTGCCCATATATCAAAGAAAAAAAGAAAAAAATTAGCAATTGACATCACCTGTCTTGGATTTGGGAATCCATTTGCACTGATAATGTTTTTATAATATTCAACAGATGCCTTTGGGTATCGTGGTTTGTTCTTGTTTTCAAAATCAATGTGATAAAATCCAAATCTTTCAGAGAAGCCTTTGTTCCATTCAAATTTATCCAGCAGTGACCAGGCAGTATAGCCTTTGACATTAACACCATCGTTTAGAGCTGTAAAGAGAACACAGATTATTCTGTTAAACTTGTTGCCTATGTTTGTCGTCCTTAAAATATGGTTCTGTAGGTGTTTTCTTTTATACTAGAAAGAGATGGGGGTGGGGGGGAATGGCAAAGTATAAAGCAATTTAGATTATTGGAAAATGTTATCTTTAGCTTAGAGGTACTAGAGCTCTGTAAGAATGGTAATAAGGCACAATTTCTCCTTTCTGATAGTGGAAACTGATGATCTATTACAGTATTAAATCTCATGTAGGTTATTGTATTTATTAGCATCAGTATGTTTGGCTAAATTGTCATTTTTGTGAAAACTTACCGGTCTAGTTTGCTGTCTTATTTGATCTGTGAATATTTATTTCTCTGATGTCAAATAGAAGAGCGAAAAATAATCAGAAGGTGAAAATGCTCAAAAAGCTTATGCACTAAAAAGATGTTTTTAAAATTACCTTTCAGTATTTCATTAATATATCCTTTCAGATACTCCATCCGCCATTCATCGCACAGTTGAGTATGCTGTGCCTTTTCAGAAACTCCATTCTCTGTCACATAAATGAGAGGGTTTCCATACTGTGTCTGCAAGTGAAGACATGTTTAGACGGTGTCATATAAACAAAATCATCTTATTTTGACAGAACATGAGATTCTTAGTAAAATGCATTAAAAGCCATTTTTCGGCTTACTTAGTTACCTGTAGTAAGAAAAATGTGTACTAGGAATTTAAGTTAGCTATGGTTTTTATTTTAAAATTACTGAATTCTGTAGGTTTCTGAAGTGAAATTAGGGTGGGGTTTTTTGGCAAAGAAACTTCCCAGTATGACAAGACATAAATGTAGGTAAAGCTGTTGAAAATCTAAAACGGTAGAAGTGCAGCTTCTGCCTGTAACCAGGCATTTTGTTTGCTTTCTTTTAAAGATTTACTCTGTAATCACCTTAATGAAATTGAGTAATCTTCTGAATCCCCAAGGCACAGAATATAACCATTTAGATCCTGGAGCTGGCCATTTTGGGTCCACCAGTTCAGCCAAATCACGGTCAGTGTGGTAACTGGACACTTGTAGAAAGGGAAAGCTCTTCTGTAGAACATAACGAGTTGTAAAATGACCTATTCCCAGGAAATCCGATGTGCCTTTAATATAGGTTTTCTCTTGCACTGAGAAGGTTGGTAGTCTTGATGTCCCCAGGCCCTGTTGGGCACTCTTCCTACCTATCAAAATAATTATAGGAAACATACTTCTGAGGAGCACAGAAATTTGTTTTCTTTACCTCACCAGCAATAAATACGATTTTCCTGAGCTTAGTGTTAGTGTAGAGGGCAGCTTAGTTTGATTGCTTTTTAAAGATGAAATAATCTTTCATTCTTTTGGTTTGGAGAAGTAAGTTGGGTACAATACATGGAGAAGACAGTGAATTAAAGTGTTTTTTTTTTTCCAAAGAGCATGATAAATATCAACAGAATGCTTGGAAATTTAACATGACAAGAACACAGGTGCTTTGCTGCTGGGTACATTGCCTGTCTTCTTCATTCTGTGAAACAAAGATAGTGGAACCCTGTAGAAACGCAAGCTTTGGAGACGAGAAACTGCTGGTTCCTTGTCCTTAGGTGAAAAATCCGGAAAAATAATTTCTTGGCTTGGTTGGGCCACTAAAAATTGATTGTGACTGAACAGCGAGGTAGTTGCTTGCTTTCGAGCGTGGAGCACTGAAATGTGCAACAGTTGGGCTCAACAGCAGCCTAACTTTTCAGTTCTAGTATGTCCCCCAGATTGCTCAGAAGCTGTCTGGCCCATGGGCTGGTTAGCCTTGTCTCACCTATGTCCTCATACCTGACTAAACTACACGTTGGTCAGGGGCTATTCTGTTGTGATATGCTGTGAGAGTGTAATTTATTCAAGTTCTAGTCAGTTACTGGGGCTTACCTACATAATTCTTCATAACTTCTGGATAGTCTCCTCTGTAAATTGGATTTGCAAACCATCCCAAATGAAACTGTATATATCTTTCAGCAGCGTCTCTATCTGTTTGGCTATGTGGATCAACAGGTTCACCCCAACCACTAGTTAGGGAAATTCCAACCATACCTTAAAACACAAAGTGACAATTCTGCAGTTTATGCATAATCTTTAAGCCCTTAGTATAAATAGAAGCATAATCACAGAATGAATCCTTATTACCTTGCTGCTCACTACGCCATGTGTTATTGTAAGAGTGCCATACCTTTGCATGAGTCTGTAAGTTAAAAGAAAAAATAATCATATGCACATTTTAATCTGTTATGCCGTGGTCAGCATAGAAAGCTAGCAAAGATCAAGAGCAGTTTTTGCACTAAGGTGTGTCTGAAAATATCACATAATTTTTATGTGTATTGTGGAAGCCTTATTTTCATACAAGATGTCAAAAAAGCATTTATGCAAGATTCCTAAATTCCAGGAGGTCTCCATGAAGGTAATACGCAGCATTCAGTATAGCGTTCTGTCCAATGTCTCCAGTCTTTGGATGTCTTTGCCTAATTTATTCAGGCAAATGAAAGTTTATTTCTGTGAGAGCTAGCCTTACTGAAGGCACATAGAAAATTCAAGTTCATTTCAGCAGGTCAGGATTTTACTCCTTGTTTTTAGACTAACCCAGATATTTTCTTATTCAACCAGTTTGAAACAAACTGTAAAAGACACTTAAGTAATAAAGAAAAGTCTCACATCAAGTACCTGGCATTTCATGCTACACCTGAATATGCATTGGTGGTTTAAAGTCAGATGGTAATTTCGATGTGCTATTTGGAAATGACACCAGTGCAAAACTGTATTTCCATTTAATAATCAATCAAAAAACCAGTCTGCTAAAAATTAATTTGCACGTAATTTAAAGCACAATTTTAGTTTTACTTTGATTATATGGTGTGCTGCTTTGTATGCTCCGCATCCACCGAGCTTCAGTCCTGGTGCATGTTCTGCTGTTTCATAACCCTTTTCAGCAACTGCCTACAAATACACAGAGTTGTTACTCTCAGAACAGCAGAGCTAGTGAATTTGCTGTTGTCCTATGGGCTCAGATCCTGGGCTCTTCTGCACAGTCTGTCTCTCTATCCTCTCCAATCCCCTTTTTCCTTTCCCTCCCCTGGGTTTGCATCTACTGCCCCGCTGCTTCGTTGATAATATGCAGTGGCTTGTTGGCAACGTGTTGGTGACTAGTTAGTGGGCTGACTCGCCAGTTTGCTGTTCCCTGATGAAATGCACAAAGGGCAAGTTATAACTGCCTTTCTGATTTCTGTGCCTCTCTCTTCTCCAGCTAATGATTTTTTAAAACTTCACTCGAATTTCATTTATTAAAACTCTGTCCTTGTGCAGAATCCAGCCACTGATTTTTTTGGGGCACAAAGATTAATGGAGTAAGTCTCTCCCTTCCCCGTGCCCTCTCCAATTTTTAATCTGCTTTTCTGTAGTGTTGCTTCCACAGAATATTGGGAACAGAACTGTGTAATGGGAGCGATTGGAAGGAAAGCATTGATGACTTACCCAAGGATTACTAAAAGTAATCCAGTGTTTCACACGATCGCCAAACTTCTCAAAACACAGATTTGCGTAATCATTAAAATAATTTATCATGCTTATATTTTGCCAGCCACCATACTTTTCTTGGAGAACCTTCATAAATAAGAATTTCAAGAATCAGTAATGTTATTTAAAGTTCAGCTGCCTATTAACAAAGACTTTTATTTATATTTCAGTAGCTCAGAAGATTTTTTCCAAAACTTCAATGTATATAAACTACAGTATATATAAAATGCAAATGAATAGAAAATTATAAGTGCATTTAGAAGCATGCAGACATCTTTAAACGTTTTTCTAAAGTACACATAGTCCTTAAACTTAGAAATAAACTTCCTTTCCTATCAGAAGCATTTGTATTAGACATTTCACTAATTTAAACGTTGTCTAACCTGTGGAAGATCCCAGTGGTAGAGGCTCACGATAGGGATAATATTGTTTTCCAGAAGACTATTAATTATATCATTGTAGAACTGTATTCCCTTTTCATTCAGTTGCTCTGCTGATGAAATGCACAGACAAGAAGTTACCTCGGTTGTATTTCAAATAACTGAAAGAACAGAAATCTAAAAATTTTAGCCAAGGAATTTTACATTACAGCGATGGGTGTACTGTAATGGATGTGTGATAGTTAAACTTTTGGTCTGCAGTCAAAGAAAGAGAAATCTATTGAACAGTAATATTAAACAACTATGGTATACTCATGAGTAAAATTACTTGCCTACTAATACTGGTAAGAATATGGTGAAATTGTTATTCTTACTTTTGATGCCAGTGGGCATAATCCGAGGCCATGAAATAGAGAATAGATAGTGATTAACTTTCAGCTCCTTCAGTAACTGAATGTCATCCTGCGAAAAGAAAATCCAATTAACATATCTCAAGTCTAGGCAGAATAACTCTTCAGTGACTTATCTGTCTTAAATAGCACTGAAATCAGAAAAATCTATTGAAGAGTTGCACAAGAGAGGATTCCATCAGTTATTTTCTGCATTTGTGTTGAGATGATGGCTCTTTCTACCTGTATTCTTCCTTTTAACCATGTTTCTTGAAGAAGTCCTGTAATGTTTTGTGTTAGTAACTATGGAAGCTGTACATTTTCACCATCAAATAGAGGACAGAAAAATTAGTTGAGGCATTCTGCAACACAATTAATGTCAGAACTTGTAATGTATGTGTTTTAAAAATAATATCAACCTGTAAATGTTGACCTCAAACATTTCAGCTTAGGCACAAAAACATGATTATGCAGGCTATCATTTACTGTCTCGTACTGGAGTTAGCACAAAAAAAATTCAGTGTAAACACATGTTCTTTTTCCAAGAAATAGTATACCTTCAATATTAAATTAGAAATTGATGGTATGAGCCAATGCAAAGAGAATTCTGATGATGAAAGCAAACAGAGGAGTGTTTTTATATAAAAAGGACCATGTAACTGAACACACACAAGCAAGTTTTAGAAAGTATCTCAAAATACAAGCCCACAGTAGCAAGTAAATGTTTAATGCTATCGTTTATGTCTGAATCCTGTCTGAAAAATAGGCCCTGTGATCATCATGTCAATCTCTTTTGATGCAACAGCCCAGTGAGCCTCAGAGTTCCAGCCTCTCTGTGGGTTTTTATTAAGCTGTTCTTTCAAGCTTTTACTTGTTTGAGAGAGATCAAATGAAATCTCCCATTTTAGGATAGTGAGGCATAATTAGTTTCTTTCTTCTTAGTTCTTGCCGAGACCTCTGGTTTTCCCTTGGATTTCATTATGTGCAAAACCCTCAGTGGAATATGGCTTTTATGAAGTTAGTTGAAATTCCAATTATGTAATATTGGCTTATCACAGTCATTTGGATTCCTCTTGCTGTGTATCTGTCTTTCCTCCAGGACAGTAATTCTAAAATTGTTTTTGACAGTTTTAATCTTGGAAACATATAGCTAATAGAACTGTATTGATTATTTATTTGTTATCCATTCAGAAAAATGGAAAATATTCAGACCAAATTTTAAAGCATCAGATGGTTTTATTATTCTTAAATATACATAGAAACCCTTTAAAGCTGCTCAAACACACACACACAAAATGTTAATTTTATTCAAAGCTCAAATATGTTCATTGTTGTTCTAACTAAGCATTTGAACTTCCCACAAAATTTAGAATATTTCTTTGGACACAAAAATCTGCAAAAACTGAGACATATTTGGGAAATACTGTGGTATTATTGATTCTTTTTGATTATTAGGAAAGAAGATTTTACTAAACTAATTGAAAATATCATCCCTTGGCTTCCTAACTTAAATGAGCCTATAGAGCAACTGAAGTATTTCACCTTTTGCTGTTATTTCAGAATGGGAAATCAGTATCATGAAATCATGAAAACAAATGAATGTTTCTAGAGGGATAGTTCCTCTTTAATGATACCTTAACTTTGTAGTAGCTATCACATGCTGAATCTCCTGTTTCGTTTCTAAACGTTTTCCCTTTCTTGTGAGTAAAAGCATCCCAGATACTTGGTCCTTTCCCATCCTTGTCCCAAGCCCCTTCAGTCTGGTATGCAGAACTGCCAGCACCCCATAAAAAACCTAGAAGTAAAAAGAAGTGAGTTATGATTTAAAGTTTCCTGCATTTGTACTAAATTTTCATATGAGAAAGTAATTGATAACACCTTCACAGCCACATAGCTTGGTGTGAAATGTGCATGATTGCATGCCTACTGAACAAGACACCAGTGTTTTCTATGTCAAACTTTATCAGTGCGTATAAAGGGACTGTGAAAATGCGGTATAGACTAAAGGTATCCTTTTCTGATACACTGAAAAAAAAGTCTAATTCTTTCATATATTAAATATATAGAAAGATTCTGGATTACTCCCCTAGTATTATACAAAAGGACACGATCAATACATTTCATAAGCCGCTTAACCTAAGCATGAAAACAAATCAGTGCCTGTGTCTTTATCTTTTTAGTTTTGATTTTGGTTGAATGAAATGTGTGAGTATAAACATATGTTGAAGAGGGTTTCAGAAAGCAGTACTGAAGTGTGAATTAGATAATACTAAACAGCTTGAAACAAACCCAACATGATTATTTCACTCATGTTCATTTCTTAAGTTAGCTACATCTGCATAACAAAGGCTTTTTAGTTTATAATTCTTCATTAGTGGTAGATAATACATGAAAAAAGAGAAGAGTTCTCAGGTGTGATTTGTTATACCATGCATCTTACTCAATCACAGACAGGAAAAGGAGATCTGGATATGAAGTAATAATCTGTTAACATTTACTCGAGTTTACTCTTCTAAGTGACTATAGGAAATGCAGGGTTATGTGCATCCTTATATTTCCAGGGCTAGGTGCAGAAGGTGATATTAAGTATGCATTCTGCGAGAGCCTGAATCTTTGTTTCTGTCATTTTCATGAAAGGGCAAGGAAAACCTTTTAGTAGCTTGCTTGTGCACACACACACGTAGGTCTAGAGCATTATAAAACCCGCCATCAAGTGTAGTTCAAAAGTACCAGCTGGAAAAGTGCCATAATAGAAAGAGCCTGGATTATTCTTTGTCCACTGGAAATCCTCAGCTGAATTCAGCTGTATTATCAGCACAAGCATATACCATATTCTCAAAATGTAAGTCTTCATCGCTGTTAATTTCATCACTCAAAGTGTTCTCTGTAAGTTCCCACCTGATAAAATAGAAGAGCATTGTCAAGTATTGCAGCTCTACAAAGTAGGCTTAGGGTGATCAAAAGGGAAAAGCTTATTTTTTGCGCTGAATAGGTACGATTTTCACTGAAGGCTAAAAGCAGTGCTTGGGCTAAGTGGAAGATGCAGTTAAGCAAAAGGAATGAAATGCATAATTACAACTATTAGATGTGGTCCCTGCATATTTTCCATAATGTTACTTATTACTTACTTATCTTTACTATATTCTAAACGTCTCTTTGTTGGTAGCGGTTTTGTTCTGGATTTCAGACTGTCCCACCAGTGTCAGTAACTAAAACCCTGCAATCAGTGGTTGTGAGTGGGAGCAAGAAATAAAAGTGAATATGCTGCTAGCATCTTGTCACCTAAATGTGTAATGGAAACAAACCTTATGTAAGTTGAAAAAGAAAATGAATACTTATAGTTGTTTCAGTTTTAATAATTGCAGCTTTTATCTTAATAATATCCCTTTTATCCAGTTCCAGCATCAATTTAAAATTTTAACTGCTGAATCAGGTTAACTATTGGTGGGATGACCGATTGCAACCATTTAAAATAAAGTTTCAGAAGGGCTTTGTAGAGCAGCACTATTTTCCCAAAGGATGTATTTTACATTCCTGAGCCTCTGTTGGTAAATTTGAAGGTGGGGTTAAAGGTGAGAAGTAGAACAAATATCTTACTAAAAATAATCATATTTTGCATTGGAGCACTGTAAAAAAAAAAAAAGTAAAAAAAATCTGGAGCTTTGAAAAGCAAACTGGGATTAAAGAATTGGACATGTACTCAAAGCCAGTCAATTGGGCTGCTTATGTGAGACACAGCATTTCACAGCCTTAGGGATCCCAAGAGCAGGTAAATGAAGGTCTAAAACCACTGCATCCTTGCCTGCCTCTATGAAACTAGCCTTGCTGCAGTCTTTCTGCAACGTGCAAGAAGGGAACTGTATTTTACACAGCATCTCTTCTCATCAGCTTCTCTTGCGCAGCCCTGGGCCAAATGATGGAATGAGGGTGGAAAAAACACCTTCAAAATGAGGTGACCTGTGGGTGAGCCTGCTGTGTGCTCCTTCACCTTCTGTGTTAGGAGATGTCAGTAAAGGGAGAGACTGGCTAAACAGAACTAAACAGCAATTTATTTCTGATTTGCTTTTTACCATGACTTTGTAGCATCTGTCTCCTGCACGTAAAAAGTTAGGATCTGCGCCAAAGCTTGTTGGGAATCTTTGCCCAGGCTTCCCTGGACTGTAGGTCAAGCCTCTAGCGATCTGTGATACCAGATCCAACCAGCCTGTGTGATACCTGCGTGGCTTGCAGACTGATTCATGACCAAAATTAAAAAACAAGTTTGGCTAACACCAAAAGGCGAAGGAACCACTTTTCAGTACATGTAATAGATGTATGACCTCACAGACCTCTCATTTTTCTGCACTTATTAAAGAGCTTTCCGTATCTCCTAATTAATGCAGGAACTGCACAGCTGGTTTGGGAAAATGTGTCTACTTCAACATCAAAAGCCTTTAGCCTTGGATTAAAAGAATCTTTGCCTCTGCATTTCTAATGTGAACATTTAGATTGCAAGGGGCGGGGGGGAAGGGAGCAGACTACAACGATTTAAAAGATCACAGGGTCTAAATAAGTTTTTGTCTGGAATATAGAAGGTTGCAAATACATGTGATTTTAATTTAAACATTGACAGTCATATCTAGCTCTTCAGCCTAGTCAATAAGTTAGTTTAGATTTAGAGTTACCCTTTGTATTCTTGTTAGCATTAACTGACAGTCATGAAAAGAAGCAAGGAGCACAGGAAATGTGTTTTGCGAGGTGTATCATTGGTTTCTGTAGCTGAGGCATAACCCTGTGGGAACAAGACTATGCTTTTGCAGGGGTGTTGATATTTCTGTTCCAAAGTTAGAGCATAGCTTTAATAACATTTTAGGGTGTTTATTATTGTTTTAGACACTTGTAACTATCTGATTTGTATTTTGGGTAATTCATTTGGAGCTAGGAATAACAGTTGAATCAAAATTAGTATATTTTTTCGCTATTTGGCTTGATAACTGCATTATAAATAGTTTTAGTACTTCAAGAATTGCTCAAGCACAAGAAACAAGTTTTAAAACAAACATAATTTTACAGTACCCTGTATTGAAGAACACAGTATTATTTTATGCACCGTTCACTGTGGAATATTCTATCAATTAATTTTCTTTTCAAATTAATACATGCTTTTTGGAACTCTTTATTGCTCTATTTTTCTGGCACATACCTTTACAAATACAGTAGAAGACACAGCTATTCAAATAGTGCAAAAAGGTTCATCAAGTTTAGACTGAAAGGCCGGTACTGTAAAGCACCCTTTTGACTCTCTTGTTCTCTAGCAGCTGTATTACCCTCTACCCTGATTATAGATTTATTTTAATTTCCCCCCATTTCTGACTTACCTGGTGTTCTTTGCAATGGATGTGTCCCAACTGGGAGATTCCTCTGAACTGCCAGAAATTTACTAGGGCGTTCAGCATAAATTTACTTTCACAGAATAATTGCACAGAATTAATCCAACTGTCACAAAAACTCGGGAGAAACATCCAGTTGAAAACAGCATTTTGTTCACTTACAGCCAAAACAAAAAAGAACAATCCTTTTGTATTCACAGCAAATGCTGCAGGAAAAGGTTTAGCTTAACCATACGAATCTTTTAGCAATGAGGTATTTTCCTTTGTAAGCAAAATTAGCTTTGCGAAAGATCTATACGTTCATACATAATTGCACTTACTCTTGATTAGGATATTTGTAGACCTTTTTCTCTCGGTGCAGTTGTCTGTATCCTAGACGGTATTTGGCAGGGAGATCTCACTCGGAGATTTTGTGAGGCCAAGCGTTTTGTTTTTACATGGCATAATTTTGAATCAGATATTTAGGATGCAGTCTTGAAAAATAACATGCTTTTTCTTTTCGCTTGTTTCTAGAAGACTTCCTTATGGTCATGTCTTTGTGGAAAAAACAACTCGCCCAGTTTTGGAGGTCAGCTGTTCAGCTTGAGCTACAGCTGTTCATTCTTTAGTTTTGTGAGTTATCATGCAGTCCCCCCTCATAGACAGCATGCATTGAAAAGACTACGAAATGAGCACACCCATTGCTAGGGCTTGCTGGGCTGAAAACGTGGTTTCAGACATTGCTGCTCACCTGATGACAGGGACAAAAAGGCTTTCTCTGCTGAGAGGCGGGGGGCGAGCCTCCCAAGAGTAGCAGTGAAGATGACTGCTCCTGTGTGGGAGGCCTGCAGCAGGAGAGGTGCTGCGGAGGGAGGCTGTGGACAACACCGATGCAAACAGATGTGTGAACCTTTCGCACATCCACCCTAAGGAAGGGGGTCTGTAAGCAAAGGGAGTCTTGTAGGGGAAGCAGAAAAAGCACTAGCTCTGTTGGCTCTAGGTAGTTGAGTCATTTTCTCCCCACTGCAGTGCGAATGCTGCCGGACACTTGGGCATTCTGTGAGTGGCGTGACTTGTGACCATGGAACCTGCTATCCTATGCCTTTGAAGCTATACTGTTTGTAAGCAAATTCCCATTTATTTATTTAGCTACTCAGTTTTTTCTTTTTTTCTTTTTCTCGCCTTTTTTTTTTTTTTTTTTTGGAGCAGTACTGGTGCCCTCTCGTGGTCAATTTCATGAAAAAGCATTAACATAAAAAATGTTGCCTGGTAGTGTAAAATAAGTAACAACATATTACCTCTGATCTCAGATGTGAAAAAGTGTGTTGAAACTACAGAGGGAATATAATCCAGAGCTCTTTGTTCATCCATGCCAGTCTCTTGGTACGCTTGCTTGACTTCCTGCTTATCAGAATGGACCATTTTCAAGCATGGAGGAGGTGATCTTGAAAATCAACCAGCTCATGTACCTTGTGCTTGATGATGCACATAACGGCAGTATTGTATACATAGGTCAGCCTACTACAGAGTAGTTTGGTGTTTAAGGCACGTTTTTAAGTACTTGCTATACATTTGGTGTGCTTTATCTCCTGCAGAAGTGAGTAGGGCAGTGTACATGAGTCACTGCAGCACTCTATGATGCTAGAGTTGTGATGACTGAGGGTGTGCATTAGTCAGTCCTTGTTAAATCACAATTGCACCCAAACAACATACCAAAAACAAAGGCTTTGGTGTGCCAGGAGAGAGACTATGACTATTCAGAGAACTGACAGTGGAAGCAGACAAAGACAGACACCCCTCTTTACAGAGGAGAAGCTGAGGCCCGGGTAGATTGGACAGAAATCACACAGGGAGTTTGTATATCAAGCTAGGAATGAATTTGGATCTCTTGGCTCTCTGCCCAGTGCCATACATACAAGCTGTCTGCTGCTTTAGGGACTAGCTCATGCATCACTAAAGTTATTTGGTGAATTGTACTGACTTCAGTGGTCAGAAGGAGCAAGCCCTTGGTGTGCATGAAAACATGATTCTTTCAAGCTACATTTAACATGAGCTGCTAGAAGCATGATACTGTTCCGCTCTAAGTTGTGCTTACATGGGTTTTCTTCTCTCAACACAATCTTTTCTGTGATGCTGTTTCCCAGTTTCCTGCATAAAAGCCCAAATTTACAAAAAATATCATGAGATATTTACATTGCTACAGCTTGGTCATTTTTTCCTCCTGTTTCATCTTGGAGAAGTTTTATTAGCAGCAGTTTTTAAAATGTGCCAGAAACACATCAAGGCTATAAAATCTTTTATTTTGTTTTGTTGGTAAAAAGAATGTTAAAAAAATGTACTCAGTGGCGTCCATCCAAAATTGTCCAATGACTGCAGTAAAATAACCTGGGAAGTAGATTATGCAACTGGTTTACTACAGTGGGCTGTGAAATCAGGGGAAACCTGTGATTGCCTCTCAGTATATGGTTTATCTGCTGTTCACCTCTCTACAGCCTAGAGTGGATCTTCATCCATAAATGATGTAGATATTTACATATTGTCTTGCTGTGGAATACTATGTGACCATATCACGAAAACGTTGGCACAAAACCCACTATCTTAAGTGAATTGATACTTATGCTCCCACTTCATTTTCCATCTATGCTACACTTCTTGTTGCAAAATTTTAATCTCCAGATAGACAAGCAGAGATGGCGTCACCCCTAATAGCAGATACCATAAAACTGGAATTTATTTGATTTTTGCTTTTAGCTCTTATGTTTTGCCTAGACTGATTAAAAAGTTGAAGCTGTCTTTCCTAATTCCCTGGCAGCTGTTCAGACAACTAGATCAAATCATCCTCATACAATTATAACCTATCTCCCCAGCTTCCTGATTCTTCATTCTTCCAAGTTGCACTCCCTTTCCAACCTTGAATAGGCCTTTTCTGTCTCAGAGAGAAAAATCCTTTCTTATTATACAGTGACCAGAACACGTAATTTTTCCAGTGTGTGGTCTACTGCAGCTACCCTTAGATACTGGAGATTTTTCAAAATCAAAACAAAACCCACTTACAATTGTTCTTGGAACAAGAACACTTGTATAACTGTACTTGTATTTTTCTGTGTTATAAAATGACTTTCGTTGCATTATGTTAGCTGTTTTTGGAAACTTTTTGTCTAACACTCAACTGTACTAATGGCCTGGACTTGCTTTTCAGAGAAAAATAGAAAATTGGAAGTAACTGGAATGAGAATGCCTTGCTTTACAATCAGTCATGTTGCTTTGACTTGAAGCAGTTGGGGGAATATAGTAGTTAATAGAGATGATGTTCAGAACTGTTTCTTATGAGCAAGTGAATTCTAAAGGCAGAAAGGAGTGTTTGGAAATGTGGGAAATGCATTTTATTGCCTATAAAAAGAGATTAAGGACACTGAAGACTCATTCTGCTCTAAAAAGCCTGGTTTTGAACTTGCACATATACACCAGGGTTGCCCAGTAACTGTAGAATAAAGATTGCCAACTGTTCTGTGCTTAGAGCCATTTTTATTTCTTATGTAAAAGCTTTTAGCCAGACTAATGTGGTCATGTTTGTGCAGCTCTACCCAATAAACACTGGTGGACCTGACCTTGTTGTATGCCTTTTCCCCAGGTCCTTATGCCATCAGCTGGCCTGGTCATTTGACAAATCTGCCTTTCCTTGGACTACCAGGAGGCTCAACACCCCTTCCAGGGCACCTGGGATGCAATGCATTGATATCATTGTCTGGTGCCATTCGCAGAATATTACCGTGGAACTGTTTGGTCCCCAGTTTGACAGAGGTACCTCTGCTGGCCTCCAACTGTGGGGGATACCAATCCTCTTCTATCCTGGGAAATCTGTGGGCAGCTGCTGAAGAAAGTCTCCATCTTAAGAAACCCTCCAGAAGTCTGGAAGATCTTGTGTTTGAACTGTGATCCCTGCGATGAGATCAAGATAGGTAACTTTGAAACTTACACCATATATACTTTGCAGTTTCTACGCTATTATGAAAGTTTGTGCTATCATATTTAATGCCCATTGAGCGCACTGAATAGCTGTTATCACGAACTGCTGGTTTTACTGGGGTAATTTTTGGAAAAACTAAAATATTTGAGAATCTGCCACCTCTGTTTTGCAAAGAAAGATTGTAAAGATTTGCAAGGACAAAGTAAAACTGCAGAATCTATTCTAGTTGTACTAAAAGCTGAAATTGTAAAGGTGTCATTTTCAAGTAAGGTCTTGTTTATTCTTAATAATGATTCTTGGTGCATGTAGAGAGGTGCAGATACTTCCCCCTTTTGTGGAATGCTGTTCTCGCAAACAGTTGAAACTCATGAGACTTTGCACTGGTATAGTCAAAGGTGCATAATGGATTTTGAATGCCCAAGCTGAGTGGATGGTTGAAAATCCCAACCATGATATATAATAAATTACAGATGTTATAGATACTCCTGGGTGCAATGAAGAAGGTCATGGAAGTTTGCTTCTAAAAATCAATTTTAATTTATCTTTTCCTACTGACAGCTTCATGCTAAGAGTTGGCCTCCATTTGATGTGAACACTGAGAAGCTGCTGCAGGCTACCACTGATTAGAATTTACTTGTATTAGTCTAATTGCATGCTCTACCATCATCTGTTTGCAATCACAAAGAGGAAGCTTCTGAAGCTTGGGAATGAGAGAAAATGAAGTGTCTTGACAACTACAAAACACTGAGTGCTTTTGGAGGTTTTCCCGTCACTGTGAGTATGAACAAAAAGGCACAGCTATATTTTTTTTCCATGTCCATCTTTACAATGCACCTATAACATAAGTACGTATAACAAGTAGGAATACTGATAATTAATGAAGGACCCCAAGCACTGTAAATTGATAATGAGTAAGAGTTCATGAATCTTTTTGGAAGGGGTTGAGTGAGTTCATGATTACAGTAGTTGAATTAGCTCATTACTAAAATCATAGAATTGTTCTTTCTGTAGATATTCAACTTAGCTTATGAAACATTCAAAATCAGTGCTTCAGGCTGTCCAATTTAACTACTGGTTTTAAAACACACTCCTTGGGCATTTTTTTGTCTACCCTAGAAGGTATAATATTAGTCCTTTTCTTATGCAGCAGGGCAGACACAAATTGTAAGGAAGCGGACAGAAAAAGCACCTTAATAACTAAAGACGCTGAGACTAGTTTTGCTTCAGGTTTAGAGGTTTAGGCTGCAGAGAAGGGTTGAGAGCCTTGCAGAGCATTTAGCTGAACTCCACCAAGAGGCAGCATCGCACAGCTCTGGAGGAGCCGCGGAGCACCAGGCTGACCCCGGGCTTGCTTCCCTAGTCCCTTCACCTGTGAAATGGTTGCAATACTGATCACCCACTCTGCAGACCGCAATGAAAAAATGCTAGTGAATATTACCACGCAGGGTACCCTGGAGCTGGAAATCTGTTACTTATGGATGAACTACTAATACTAGTTCAGTGGTAGGAATCTGTCTCTGCCTGGCCAGTACATGTGGAGAAGAGCAGCAAAGAATGCAAAAGGTACCCTGCAGCCTCAGGGTAGCTGTCAATGGGACTGGAGTGTCAGGTCTGGGAGTGAAAGGCTTTACTCACATGAGCACAGCCTGCGAGAACTGCTTTCTAAACTACCAGGCTCTTTATTTCCTAGGTAAACTTTTAAACTTCATGGGGAAAGTGTGAAGATGAACTGAGATAATCTCAATTCTTGTACAGCTGGGGTAAGCTCCTGTAGTGACAGTTGTTTGATGGTGTAGCATGGTACTTCTTGTATCTTATTAATTAAAACAAAAAAACAGTAAAAAAAAAAGCAATGGCTTTTACTTTTGCATTTTCAGGGATAAATTTCAGAGATGGGACCTTACTAGTACTCATTAGCAACTTCTACTCAAGCAGAATGCCAAGTGATGCCAATGGAGATATAATGTATTTTTAAAGTGAAATATCTGCCCCAATGTTTTGCTGTATCATAGCCCCCTTATTGTTTTGAGGACTGATACAAAGCTAAGTCAGTAGAAAGTCTAGCTAATTACAGCATGGTTTAGATGAGGTTCTGAAAGTCTTTGTCACTTTGTGATGTGAGGGGTTAAAATTTCAGGAGCCTTTTATTCAATTTTAGGCAGTGGAAAAGGGAATAATGGAAATAATTCACTGAAACATTGCTATGAATCAGAGAATACATTTATTAAAATTCAAAAAAACCCAAACAACCCCGAGCTGAGATTGAATCCAAGCTCAGAAAAGCATGAGGAGCTTTATAAGATTTTAATCTTAAACTTGACCAGATGTTGGCAGTAAGGTGATAATAATTTGTACCTTGTATCGTATCTGTGGCAACAGTTACATCACCATGATCCTGAGGCATGTAGATGAAGCAACATTGACTTCTGTTTCCCAGTGTATTAGTGAGACTGTATGCATTCCTTTGACAGGCACTTTTGCACTGAGAGCAATTCAGTGAGCTCAGCTGAGCACATCAGATGGCTAGTGGGTCATCTCTCAATCAGGCTGAGGAGGTGGGTGCTTCTAAGCTGGATTAAATACTGATTTCAGGCTTGTGAGTTTCTGTGGGTTCTGAGCTTTATTTTCTGCAAAAATGGAAAATCAGTGAGCTTTCAGTCCAGCACCCTGAGTATGTCCACTTTCAGAGAGAAAGACAATAATTCATTGTGTCTTGCTACTGAACTCATTCCTCCTCAAGTTGCCCCTCTCTAAAACAGGACTGAAAATACTGTCTTCCTGAGAGACCTAACTGCAAAATGCCTTGTGATCCTCGTGCTAGAACAACAAAACAATTGCATCAATGTCTTTGAGGAAGGGCTAATTTTTTTTCCCCTGCTGTGTTTATACAATACAAAAGTTAATTAAGTGAAGTCCATGTCTGCAATGGAAGCTTCTTGGTGCTATTACAACTGATTTCTATTGAGCTGTAGTACTAATACTATTAAAGAATAATGTTGGGTAGGAGGATGGACTTACAATCTGGAAGTAGCATCAACTTCTGTCTGCATAAATTAGAGCCCTTGCCTTAAACTAGGAGGTGTTACAGTGGGGTAACTTGCATTGTGAATTAAGCATGTCCTTGAAAATCCAGAGAAGAAGATAGGCTGAACAGTAGTAGTTTCAGTTAGGGATGATTTGTTTGGTTTTCTTAAACTTTTTAAACCTTAAAATACCTGTGAATTAAAGAAAAAAGCCATTCTAATTATCAAAACTGTACAACCAATCCATGCAGGTTGTAGCAGCACCAGTGTTTCAGGTACCTGCATCTTAGAGTGATAATGGTGGTATTTTTAAAGATGCTGCTAAGTGATACTTGAAATTATGTTTTTAACTTTCTTTTTAACTACATCAAGTCAAAAAAGAATCTTGGTTACAGTCAGCGCTGAAGTACTTGAATTTGAAATAATCCAAACTGATTTAACACATTTTAAAAAAGAAGAGCTACATTCTTTACAAGAATCTTCCAGTTATGCCAAAAATACAAATTCCAGAATATATTTGTAATAATAATAATAATAATAATAATGCTAAAGCCTCCAGACATACCAAATCTCCAGTCTCGTGGATATAAACTGTAAGCATTGTGCATTTTTCTTTCAGCTGTCAGATCCTCTCCTCTGAAGAGAGTATCATTGAGGAACAGTTTTAAGATAAGCAGTGTGGACCAGAATATAAAGAGATCCCTGATGGCTGTCAGAACAGTAAGTATTTTTTTTTATTTAATATTTCTAGCATTTTTTTCTTAAGACTATAATTGTAAAACAAGCAGTATGACATAGGGAATCAACTTGATTTCTCTGAGAAGTTGTGCAGGTAGGACTGCAGACTTGGCATAAACTTGAAAATTGTATTTCTCAAATGGGTTTCATACTGGTGGAAGAACTTGAGATAACATTTTTTTCTACAGAGACAACATATCAAAACAAGAGTTACCTGGTTTGTACCTTAGATCCAAATCAAGTGGGTGGATATAAATTGTCTTGTTTGTGAGAAGAGTGGTTATGTAGTCCCTGAATTAGAGTTTGTTTAAAACTCTGGTAATGGTTGATTAACTGCTGAAAAAGAACATTAGTACTGTTGTGTTCCAACAGAAATCCTACAAACAAAAAGTTGTTTCAGTTTTTTTGCAGTCAGATATAACTACTTTTTTGGTTTTAGGTGTATATACATAATCACATGCATGTTTATTTCTAAATAAGGGCATGCAAACAGAGGCAGGGAGTATCTTTTTTTCTTTTAAATGGGAAATTTCATTGTGAATCTTCCAAAATCAAGTGAGCTAGGAATAATTTCATTCTAGCCTTCCTCTGTTACATTGCTTGGCTCCACACTAGGCCTTGCTTGTTGTTTGCCCAGTGGTCTTAGAAGGAGGTGCTTTAAACCACAGAAAACAAGGTTTGCAAATGCTGTGGATGATCCTGAAAGGAAACAGATGGTTCCTTAAACACAAAACTCATGGCAGTGGAAGTTTTAGAGCTCTCTCTCAGAGAAATGGGGTTTTGTTACCACTGGTTTGCTAAAAACAAGAATATATTATACACTATATCACATTCAGATGATCTCATACTAATCAAAGCAATCTTGTGGGACCTCTGATTCTGATTAAGCATTTGGGCTGAAGGGACCATGCTACCATCCTACCTCATTGGCAGGGGTTTTGTCATGAGACATTTGTTATGTTTTTGAAGCAAATATTTCTGTGATAAGTGTTATATTAAAACCCACAAGGATATGAATAATCCTGTTTTCAGTGAAGATTTTAAACTGCATGCTATAAATAAAACCAAGGCCACACATTGACTCAAAAAGGTAAAAAAAGAAATACTGAATAGCTCTGTTCATCCTGCCCACTAAATGGGGTGAGGCCACGGGGGAAAATATCTTTTAATTGTATCACACAGAAGAAGTGAATTAGGACTACACAAGGCAACCTTAATTTGGGTGTTTCCAGCTCTTGAATACTTGACTTTTCAACCTTAGCATAGGTGGGTGGAGAGGTTGTTATTATTTTTGTTTTGTTTGTCATCATGCAGCTAAGTTCCACTTCAAAGTACTTGGTGTTCTAAAATTTATTCTGCTAGAGCATTCCATTTACTTAGTCTCAACTGCTAGTTTTTAAACTGAGCAAGGGGTGACAAATTCTCCCTTAAAAGGATTACTTTACTTATTATGAAATGAGGCTCCTAGCTGCCATCTTCATTTCTTTCTGGTCATAAAACTCCAGCCATCAGACAAAGATCAGCAAGTCTCCTAAAATGAATAGGCAACCCAAGGAAAACTGAATAGCCTCCAAAGCAATTGTATCGAAGTGACATCAGCACTCAGATATTTTCATCTTGGCTATTGCAACAACATTCAGTCAATAACGGGCAGTAAACCCAGTACACGCTGACTCTCTTTATGGCTCCCCCACTGGGAACATGTCTCTTTGTAAGAGACCCGCAGAAAGTGGTAGGTCCAAAAACTGAACAACTTTGTTCCATATTGAAGGACTTGCCTTCAAAGTCCATGCAATGCACTGTTGTCCTTCAGCCAGAGCTTGCTCAGTGGGCAATGCCATGCTGAAATTCAGCCTTATGATCCTGTAGGTTCTCTGAGCATGAAGTTTGACTGCTGGGCATCAGGCTGGACATCAGCCTTTATGGGTCTTACGTACCTTTTAAGTGTTGTATGGCCAACTACCGTGTGAAAGTCATGCCTGAAATTGCACTGACCCCTTCTGAGAAGCTGAAGAATACATTATATCTGCTGTATTCAGTTTCCCAGTGCGGGAGATTGTGATGATAATGCTGGTAACCACTTTAAAGAGCTGTAAGGGTTAGAGATTAAAAATTACTTTTAGCATCTAAGTATTTTAGCTCTTAAGTATTACTGGTAGTTCTCTAAGATCATTCATTCCTTTCACACCACCTTAAAGAATTCTAGCACTATAATCCCTACTTTACAAATGAGAAGTGGATGCACTGGGCAGGATAAGAACTTGTTTTGTGCTTTCTTAGTCTAGCAGAGGTGGGATAGGAACAGGGGAATACATTGATGTTCTTGAGCTGGGATGGTTTAGCTCTCCTCTCCTGTATTATACCTTTTGAGGGGGAGCAAGCAATTTTCCCAGCCTTCCCCCACCTCCTCACTAATGTCTTTCCATATAGAAATAATATTTGGAATCTGAGACTGTGCCTTCTGAAGTGGTTTCCATCTTGCTGTCCTCCTAAGAGAACTTTAACCTTTTTTGAATGATCATGTTCAGCTACATATAATTTCCAGTCCATAAAAAAACAAGTCCCCTTGTATTTATATACACTGCAGCAAAATGTACCTTTAAGGAGAAAACATTGCTTCACTGTGACTATCTGAATTTATTGGCTATTAGAAGTCTTATAGTGTGTGGCTCACATTTTAGAACTCTGATTTCAAGCTTAATGTGGTCAGGAAATATAAAAATACATTTATTTATGTCATCTACTAAAAATCTCAACCTATGTTACTGCTAGTCTAACCAAATCTGTGTTTATGTTGGAGATGAATGATTGGTTTGTAGCTGCCTGTGTTTCTAGCCAGGCTGAATGGAATGATTCTGCAGTAGAACTATGTGTGTATTTTTTTTTTTAACTTCTTTTTATTTACTGCATGTGGCAGCTATTTCCTTCCTCCCAGAACCCACTGCCCAGTTCTCAAGGGCAGTGCAGCTGTCTGACTCCTATCAAGCTGTGTACGTGGAGTGATGTGATTTATTGAATTGTTCAAGGTCATCAAAATTCAGGCAAATATTTCATTCCTACTGATACCTGTTCACTGTTGCAAGCTTGGATTTGATTTGCTTTTCCAAGTCTTTGGAGCCTGCACATCAGCAACTACTTTGACTGATACTTGCACAAGCGTTCCTTGTTACTAATCTTTAGGAAAATATCTTTGAATATAGTTTCTCCTCAGACATTTGATAACTAGACATTCACGCAGGATGTGAGATCCCATTCTATCCCTCTGGTAATAGCTGGTTAGGAAGAAGTCAGAATAGCTGCCAAAGGAGAATAATTATCAGGCTTGAGACATTTTCCTAAACAATCATAGAATTATAGAATATCTCGAGTTGGAGGTGACCCATAAGGATCATCGAGTTGCACAGGCTTTTTAGGGTGTAATGTTCAGTGATCCTGAACAGCCACATGTCAGTGAAATGATCCTCTATAAGGTGTTTTCCACCTTGAGAACCAATTTCTTGAGTCTTTTCCCAGAGAGGTGGATGAATCTGTATTATTTCTGTGTTCAGGACTGAAGGGGCTGGGAGGAGTTCACTGCTTTTACACAACACAGAGCACAGGAAAGAGCTACTTTAAATCTGAGCAGACAGCGAGTCTGCCTACACCAACATGCCTTATAGCTTTTTGCTTTCAAGCACTGTATATTTTTGTTTGGTGCCCTGTTCAGTTCAATCTATATTAATTTCTGTCCCAATGGTAAGCTTACAACATTCTGTTACCTGCCTGAGATGTGCTGAGCCATATGTAACCAAGCTGACAGAAGCTGCTTCTGCCAAGAAGCAGAAAAGGTATCTCTATACCTGTTGTGTTCCACCAGCTTTCTGAAGCCATCCAGCAATTAATTATAAGGACTCAGACTAAATTCACTTAAAATGCATCCACCCCTTCTTTATGCCTCAGATTAGTTTTTAGAGCACACTTTTCAGAGGTTGCAGGCAGCATACATATATTGGAGAGCACACTGTCTCTGGTAGGCTCTCCAGGACAGGAGGGCAGTAACTGGACAATCTCCAGAGGTCCCTTCTAACCTTTACCATTATGTAAGCTCCCAGTTTTACTGGTCATGCTTAGCAGATCTACATGCAAGGATAAGAAGGTGCTGTTTATCATCAGAGATCCATCCAAAGAAAAAATGGTTTGGAAACAGATGAGCTTTGTATTTTCAGGTTCTGCTCTAAATTGAAAGATGAAAAATGATCCAGTGAATATAAATGAAGCTAGTAAAAGACAGTGGGAAAGGACTCAGAGGAGCTCTGGGAAGCTTCCTGGAAAGAAAATTAGGGGTTTGAGTCTTTTATCACCAGAGCTGTAGTATCTAGTATCAGATCAAACATTATAGGAAGAAGAAAAAGTCATCTGGACTAAAACACCTAAAGAAGTGACTTGCAATCTTTTTTGAACTGCAGGTGCCTAAAACTTTCCAGTGGAGAGGGCTACATCTCTGTAGCAAATTGTAACCTTCTGACAATAGGCTTTTCTGTCTCAGTCATGTTTCACAGATTCTACAGCAGCAGCCCTAGACTCCAGCTGATTCTGTGAACCACAGGCTGGGAAGAACCGTCTTGCATGGTAAAGACCACATACGATTTTTGCAACAGGCATAAAGAACTCTTGTATCATTTTTCCAGTCAAGGGTCCCTTGATAAACATTTTGCAGGAGGACATTTCTCTGTTGATCTAAAGTGACATATTTGAGTAAACTGCGTCAGATGGGCTGCAGCAGCTTCCCTTCTGTTACCTTCTTTCACTTGAGCTTTATTTTTGGTTTTGGTACACTTGGACTGTTCCTGGGATGAAATAATACACACAGCAATCTCAGCTGACCTTTTATGTACCGTAAGAAACAGGTCTGACTCCCCTGAGCCATGAATGCAGAGGTTTTTTGCTGTAATTTCCTGGAACAGGTACAGCTGAGACGCTTTCATCGCTGAGACCGGCTCTGCAATGGGCAAGCCCTCTTGGCATCAGCACACTTAACCTTTTTGTTCAGCAAATTTCCCATCCTGTGTAGGTGGACAATGAATACTAATATGATGCAAATGATTTCCTTTCAAATGTGAAGGCTCCTTGATTAAAAACACACTGTCCAGGAACTCTAGGTCTGTTCTATTCCCATGGAACAGAACACCCTTGTTGCCTTTGACTTTGGTGATTGCAGGATCAAACTGTTAGTTTCAAATAGGTTGCAAGTAAAATTTTTTTCCTCTAAAACTGAGGGTGAATTACCAACTCAGTAAAGAAGGTGTAAACAATACAGAGCAAAAAATACCAGGAGGATCTGGGGAAAAAAATCAGAGAAGGAAAAAAATAACATTAAATGTCTTGCTTGAGAGTCCAGAAGTTTGTCAGAAAATCAGAAGCTGAGCTTGGTGGAAGGTATCATGGGACTTCTTTTGATACAAGGAGGAGGAGAGCTGATGAAAAGCTAGATTACTACTATGCCTGAGAGAATGCTGGAATTTCCATGATGTCTCGGGTTTGATAGACTCTGAAATGCAGTCTGGATCATGCAGCTACCTTCCTCATTACTGGGGGAGTTATACCTTGGGATTATTCACCCAGTGAGGAAGTGATGTTTTAAGTATCTTTATTTGGGTTTCCATCTGTCATCTACATTGCTTCTCCCTTCATATATAAAGACTCTTAAAACAACATTAATATGTATTACAGAACTGAAAATAATATGGATGTAGAGAGTTGGATAGTTCTTTCATGAGGCTATTTTTAATTCATGTTAGCACTAGTTTAGTTAAAAAACCCATCATATACATATACATACATATATATATATATATATCTAGCAGGTATCAGAACTCTGCTCATACTGCAGAGTTTTTATTTATTTTTTTTTTATTGAAAGAGACTCTAAAATTATGGGAGAGCATTTCTCCTTCTACTATTTTCTAATTAAGATGTTCTCATGAGTGCCATGACCCAGCAAACAACCCTAATGCTCTAGTGGGCCCATAAATGTGTGTAAAGCTACTAGCCCGTGCAGTCCTGTAGGCAGAGTTGGGGTCTAGGTGATTTTAAAGGAGCTGCTTTGTTTGCTGTAGGAATTCATCTATCTCTGGGGAAGAACTTCCAGTTTTTTTAACAGTGTGTATCAAGATTAGTAGCCAAGTCTTGTATATTCTCAGCTCCTCATGCCAGCCCCTAAATGCGTATCATGAAAAAAATCACCCGAAAAACCAAACCAAAAGCAATTTGGATAGGCCTTGTTTATGGGTGTGCTTGAAAGAAAATCAGCCAGCAATAATGCCCACCAAGCAATTCCGCATAGAAAAATGTGACAGTACTGTAATACAAGGCTTTAACACCAACAGAAATGGAGAGTCTGTTGTTCTGAATGGGCTGTCTCTGGAGTATCCACTTTATGAAAGTTCTTTGACTTCTATAAGGATTTCTGTATAGGTTAGCTATAAAGTAGCCTAGGTCTCCTGGGCTCTTTTGCCTTGTCTTGCCACAGAAATCTCATCTAATGGCACTGGTTTGGGAAAGGAGCCATAAAGGAAAAAAAGAACAGGCTCCTTTTGTAGCTAATAACTTCCTTTAATTGGTAATTAAGCTGCCTGCTACTTATAAATGTCAATAAAGGTCAAAATATTTAGAAGCAGAATCATTTTAGTGGCTTCCCATTTCTCATTGCATAAGCTGCCTGCTCAGACCACACACACGCACATTTGAAGATGGTTAAGATTTCAGAGACCTAGTCTTCCCACCAAATTCTTATATAAAGCGGCCCAGAAGGGGACAGAGCAGCTTTAGTCAATAGGAGGGAGGATGTGAACCGAGTCTACTGGGTGAGCATTCCTCACATTTTGGAATACCACCGCAGGCGCTGGGACTGAATCAGACAAGGGGCTGGCCAGATGGTGCACTCATTTACTGTTTAATTCAGGGAAAGGGGTTGCATCTGATCCATGTGCAAAATGACTCAAGAAAAAACTGCCTGGTAACAGATTAAATACCAATTGCAGCTTGAAAATGAGCATTAGTATAAATCCTGTTGTTTCTGTTGAGCAGAGAAAAATACAGAGGATTCTCTTGGTTTTGCTTGTAGTCCCGGAGTTAACATGTACGAGTACTTACTTTCACTGCATGAATTTGCTGATTTTGTGAGCAGATTCTTCACACTGAAATTAATCAGTTTACAAGGGGGCAAGCGAGGGGATGTTTGGCTTTGAAGAGTGCAGAGAATGTATTCCCAGAGTGATCTTTAATCTTTTTATGGTGTTTTGTTTTTTAAAGTGTGTGTGTGTCTTGCAGGGGCTTGGCATTTTGGACATCAGAGCAATAGAGACTAGACTTTTATGTTACACTTTTAGAATATGGACTCCTTTTAATGCTTTCCCAAAACATCTTCAAGGAACTCAAGAGTCTAATTCACCATTCCACAAGCTTGCTGTAGAGGATGGGGTGTGTTTTTGTCTGTGCAAGTACGAATACATGTATATGTGAAAAAAAACCTTACATTGATGTGAGGCACATCTAATTCTTGCCTCTTGCTATGCTGCATCTAGGACCATACCTCAGTGCCTCTCCCTCTCTATGACCTCTAGGTCTGGTTGACACGAGACCTGTGTTCAGACAAGCCCAATCAGAAAACATGTTCCTCAGCAGTTGTAAAGGTTAGTTGTCCCTTTCATGACAGATGTCCCAATATGGTCCCTTGCCCTCTCCTGTGATTCTGTGCCA
Organism: Ibycter americanus; assembly: GCA_035590275.1. NCBI lineage: Eukaryota > Metazoa > Chordata > Aves > Falconiformes > Falconidae > Ibycter > Ibycter americanus. The sequence continues at coordinate 5,396,527 of JAVJGI010000063.1, read as the reverse complement.
AATGTCTTGCATGTGTCACGACCGTTACCAGAGGGGAAGTGGCAGTGTGAGTGGCGCAGTGAATGAGTTGTTTTCATAGTCCCTGTGAAGATGTCAGCTGATTACAGATCTCTGACTTTAGAAGAAAGCAAGAGATTTGAAATCCTCTTCTGTATTTCAGTCCTTAGTGGCCAAGGACTTCATCAGGATTTTCCTTTTGCCTGCCTCTGGCTAGTGGGAGGGCCATGCAATGATGCTTTGTTGAATCTGGAGGTGGAGATGAAGTGACCAAATAGCTTGTCAGGTAGAGCTGGGAATGGGAAACGGATGATCCTCTGGTCTTTCCTTCCTGCCAGACTGAACTATGGATATTGGTGAGGGTGCAACATGCACTCATCTCAAGTTTACTCTTGATAGCATCAGACTGGATAGGTGGAAGACTGACCTGAAAATTTTCTGAAAGGGATGATGTCCTGTTGGCACATTCATCCTGCCTGGGAACTTCACATTTGATCCACCCGCCCCAGCTCGGCACAGCTATAATTAGAAGCAAAGATTCCATGCAGTCTTGTCTGTAAATAATAATGCCAGCCAAGTTGGATCAGTGTGTTTTCTTGGGGCAGATATGCTCACTGGCTGCGCTGTGTGATCTGTGTTATTGGGTAACTCATAAAGCATTGCTGTTTTTACATATATATGTGCTTATGCCATAAAAACATCAAAACAGGGAAACACGAGGCAGTCATGCTGTATGTGAATCTTGCTTCCTTGTTTGCTCTCTGTGTCAGTCGCAGATGATTTCTGAAAAGATTTTAAGGAAATGGCTTTGAAGAGCAACATTATGTATCCATGTGCTAGCTTTCAAAAGTCAAAAATGCTTTCCAAACTCATGAGATTTTCGTAAAGACCATAAGCTTAAAGTGGCTAAGTATGCTTTCAAAATTTGTTGTTTGCCTTCTGGTTTTGAGCCATTAGACTGCTTTTACCTATTTTCTTCCAAACTTTTATTCTGTAATTGTGATGGTGAGAAGCTTCTTATCAAAAACCCTGAAGACAGAGCACTCTGAAAATCAATTTCATGACTTCAGAAGCTACTCATTTGCTAGTAATAATATATAATTATCCCAGAAGAGCAATATAACCGTTTGACCATCATACCAGAAAAATAATACATATTTTGATATTAAAGACACAAACATGAATTAAATAGTATTTTGAGACTTCTATTCGACTGATACTTCATGTGTCATTTATATAGCTTTTCTACAGCAGGTCTAGATCCCAAGATCTCATGATGCAGTGTAGAGAGTCCTCCAAAAAAATTTTTTTCTTGGAACGCCCTCCCACCCCTTTCCAGAGGTACAGTTTACAGTGTGGTCCCACAGACTGTTGCATCAGCAAAAATGAAGGGGTGCTGAGCTTCAGCAATGGAGTTAACGGTGCTTCCATCATCCCCAAAAATGCCTCCTGTAACTCTGCTGACAGGACGCAGAGGTCTCAGCTGGCTGTTCTTCAGTTTCAGTTCATGTTGCTTCACCTTCCATAAATTCACTCGTAATTCGGGTGGGGGTGGTATTGTGTATGCATCCATCTTGTTAACAGCCAAATATATACAAAAGAAGACAAACAGTCAAGTAATTTAAACTTTCATTTTCATCTTACAATTTCTGTAATACAATTAGGGTTTTGTACTGAGCCTTCTCATAAAACTCTTCCACAGAAACAGCACAGCTCTGCACCAAGCAGCCAGTGAGTGCCAGGCTACCAGACGCTACCAGGCAGTATTTCTGTCTGCGCCTCCCTGTCTGCCCCAATCCATCCCAGTGTCCCACATCATCTCAGCTAATAGAATTTGCAGATTATTGGAGGAGGACTAGAGGAATGGGAATGGTGACTTATTTCTTCGATCATGATCCTGCGTATCTTCATTGAGACTGAAGGAAAAAGCAAAAAGAGGGAAAGGAAAGGAATGCAGGCAGGATTAAAAAAACAAGGTTAAAAAACCAAAGCAGATAGAGGGCAAAAGAAGGTAATTCCTAAGTGTAATTCCAGTACTGATAATTATTGCTTAAATATCTATATATTTTCCTGGGGTATATGTAAGAAGCAGTGAATGAGTAGGGAGGAAGGTTTGCCTAAAACTCCCATATCTACTGGATTTGTTTCTCCTATTTGTTTCTCCTGGGCCTTCCAAGGTGGAAATCTGCCCTGTGTGCCCCACAGGCACAGAGTATCTAGCCCGTCATCTCCTGGGCACATGCTATACAACTGATGCAAAAGATGCATCAGACATCTGCACACAGGCTGCAGAGTTCATCTGTGAATGTCAGTGGTCATTTGTGCAGAGTAGTTGCTGTAACCAGGCTGTTGGGTATTTGGAAGCTCGAGCTTTCAGATTCTGTCCAGTCAAAATCTGTAGCCACAAGGGAGGTAGCCTCTGTATTTTTCAAGACTTGTGGAAGCCACGCACATGCCAGAGTCGTGTCAGGATTGCTGCATAATGACATGCAGATATCACAATGCCTGTTGTAGTGTTTGTCACCGTATGTTCAAAGTAGTTCTTCTTTCTACTTGATGCATCTACTCAATGCCTGTGCATCTTCTACCTGTACCAGGACAGTGAAGGATAATAAAAAAGAAGTTAGATGAAGGTGGGAATCTCCTTCAGGTCTCATCAGTGCTACTTAGCATCATACCTGTTGTCTGTCCGTCTCCATTAAGTAGTTTAGATGGGGACACCCCCAAAAAGAGCTGGAATGCTCCAGGCTGCCCAGGAACCCCAGCAGTGGTAGCACGAGTTAGCCTCTTAGTCTGCCTGAGTCCATCTCCCTGTCTTGCTGCAAGTTTTTGTTTAGCTTAGGCTGTGGCAGGCGGTGTGGAAACACTTGTGATCACTCATTAGGAATTCTTTCCACAGTTCCTTTCTCTTCTAATTCACATAAATAGTAAATCACTGCTGTCAATTATGTAACCCTGCGCATCAGCAGTGCAGCTGAGCTCTCACATAACACTGAGCAGTGACAGCTACAGTCAACCAACAAATGGTGCCGCAGATTTTCCTATATGGTTTCCCAGCACTTGAGTGTATGATTTAGATTCCTTAGCCTCTAAAGTACTCCACTGGGTGTCCTTTAATATTGCATTATATTACTCGTGATGCATAGTCGATTCCATTGCTTCCATTTACTTTAGCAATGATAAATGTCAGAAACTGTATGAGAAGTTTATAAATTTTAAGTGCTTTGCAGGCAACTGTTACCCAGAGAAATTTTCAAACTGTTTGTTACTGGTGAAGTGTAAGGGTCGTGGAAAAATTGCTTCCAGAAGCTTGGTTAATGAGTTTCAAAATAGGGTAAAATGCATGAATTCTTTATGACTAAGAAGTATTTTAGTGTCAGGATTTTCTCTTCTGTAGTAGTCATCAATTATGCACAGTGAATATTTAAAAAGGGTTACAAGAATTTAGCAAACCCCCCCCTGAACCCAAGAAACTTACAACTGAGCTTTTCTCACTGTAATATTCTCACGATGAAGTGTAAAGTTCCTAAAAACTTTCTGTTCAGCTGCAGGAGCTAGGAGTGCTGCACTGGTGGGATTTGAGCATCCTGGCCCAGATGATGTGCGTGTGTGGAAAGTAACTGTTTAGGCAGTCGGAGTGAAACCATGCTTTGGTCAGGCTGGTGTTAATACAAGTCTGCATCACCCCAGTTGTGTTCATAGTATCACAGTGTGGAACGAGTTGGAGGCAGTGCGTTGTGGTCTGGCAGTGCTTTCTTCACCAGGAATGATTTGGCCAGCCTGTGTATTACTGGTCCCTCTGGCTATTTGTTGGCCACGGATTAGCCACACTGTAGGATGTAAATAGGTCTCCTGGCCTGCTGTCTCTGCTGCTGGAAGTGGTAAACAACAGCTAGTAAAGCAGGAGGACAAAGAAAATTGGGAAGGAGTTAAAGGAACTTTGCAGGATACTGTTGTCTCCATTTCCCACAAACGGTGAGGTAAAGCATTCAGTGAGAGGAATACGAGATGTTGGCTTTACTACACAGAAGTGCTGAACCTTTGGGGATGGAATATTCTCTGCCTAGAGATGTTCATTCTTATTTAATCATCACAGGAGGGCCCACTCACGTCCTGCCTGCCTCAGAGAGCGCACTGTCTATGAAATTAGTCCTTGGAAGCAGAGTTTGCCCAAGCCCACGCAGTGCTTGTTGGAGGGGTTCAACACCTACACTCAGGCATGTAATTTGGGCAGTTTTGCTCATCTTTCAGAGTGGCTTAATTGCCTTTGGACCAAACTACTAGTGTAGGGTTAATTGATTTATCAGTTGCTCTGAAGTACCAGACACAATTCCAGCTTATTTGCAAAGCCTGGAGAGCTCCTGCATATTGCTTTCTGAAGGTCCCGTAGCTGTATCCTCGTTGCAGAGGTAACTCAGGCTGTTGATGCCCCTGTTGAGGTAGCCTAGCTGGCATGGCAGCAGTCAGACAGCACAACATCGCTGCAGCAGCGCAGGCTGATCAAATTAGCTCCTGCTGAGCTCTGCCAGCCGCTTCTCCTGACCTGACCCTTCCTGCTCCCTGAACCGGGCGCTTTCAGGTAACAGAGCCACCGCAAAGGACCCCCCAAGGTGCAGAAACGGGCAGCATGAATTATAACCCAGTTGCTGCTAGAGTGAAGATGAGTTCTGTGAAGTCCAAAAGTTTCTCTCTGCAAACTCGTTTTAACGGGATCGTGGGTGGCTGGAGGGAGCAAGGCGAGCAGTGGGGGCTCTCTCCGATCTGCCTTTGGAGGGGGCCCCCGCGGTAGATGAGGCTGTGGGTTGATGCCGTTATTCCCGCCGTCACTGCACTGCGGATGAGCGGCTGCCCTGCCCCGGGCAGGGGGAGGGTGCCCGGTGGGGGAGGAAGGTGCCCCGGGGGGGGAAGGTGCCCGGGGGTATGTCGCCCGGCAGCCGCTCTCGCTGCGAGCAGCAGGCAGCGGCCGCACGATGGCAGCGCGGGGCCGCCGGGGGAAGCGGCTGCAGCCCCAGCCCAGCACCGCTGTGCAGGATAATCTTTAGCCTTGTGTTCTGCTGCTGCAAGCAGTCACTGCAGCAGGTCAGGGTTATTTTAAATTAGACTTTGACATTTTACTTTCCTGTGTTTTGTGGTTTCTCGTTTCCCTTCCCCCACAGCCCAGCCGATGTGGGGGTGGGGGGGGAGGTGGAGGCTTCCAAGTGGTAAAATATGACCTAACAAGAATATAACAGTTTGCAGAGACTCATTTGCTGCGAGACAAATTCAGATTGCAGGCTGGTAGGAATCCACACAGGGGCTGTGTGAGGCTCGAAAGTAAGTACGCAATGAGGCGACGGGCTGCATTTGTCCTGGCCTTCAAAGCTGTGTCTGTGAAAGCATGTGAGTGATAGGCAGTGTGGAAGATCTGTGAAAGTCTATAGCGAAAATAATGCATAACTGCTAATATCAGGTCCATATGGCATCTGGTATAGCAGCACAGAAATACTCATCTAGACTTTCTATTCCTTGCAAACTATGCTTAGATTATATACATTGTCCCTATTGTGCATTGAAGGGGATGGTCTCTTTCATATGCCAGCGTCTTATGGCTTTCATTTGTTCACAGACCTCCCACTAAGTGACTGCTGATTGAAAACCTTTTTACTTTCTTGCCAGGTTTAGCAAAAAGGGCTTGGTGTACTTACTGCCTTTGATCTATCTAGGATGAACATTTTCATTGAAAGAGGTAGATGAGTCATTCTATATTTGACATGGAGCTATCTTGGAATACCTCTGGGTTTGCCTTTTCAAGCTCTTTTATATTTTTTTGCATGTGGCTATAAATATTTTGCTCTGTGAGAAGCATGAACCTCTTTTTTGGAAATGAAAGAGCCCTATTCCAAATAGGAAAAACACACTTAGCTAAGGTTTGTGCAGTGCATATTTAGTGGTAGAAGGTGCTGTGTTGGCCCTGCCTTGCTTTTCAATACAATATCCTGCAGTGTGAAATGAATGGCTGTATTTAGAGGTATCTGGAAGTGATGACTGATGTTTGGAGAAGTTACAAGGCTTTTCCTTTTCCACATGAACTCTCCAACCTGGCATTTCCACAGCAGTGAAATACTTCTGGGGCTGAGATCATCTGATTATTATTTCCTGTGTCATGTGCTGAATTTATTATTTTGTTGAATATTACAAATATATTCTTAAGTTGCCTGAGTTTTGGATTCTTCGGTAAAGTTCACTGGCATAACAAGGATATTGGACTTGCAAAAATAACTGTTTCTCCTTGGGGATTATTTAGTTGTGATTAGTGAATGAAAGTCCCAAATGAAAGGGGGGAAAAAAAAAGAGAAGAGAGGGAGGAGGAGGAGGAGATGTAAATTCAGTAAAAATGCTATCTGATATTCTGCCAGCACATAATATAGCCAGTTCCGGAAAAACTGAAATTTGTATTTTTGTACTGAAAACTGTTAAAAGCCAGGAATTCGGACATTTTATTTGCTTCAGTGTCCAATTTTTTTTCTCTTCTCTTCTTTGGAAAAAGTGAACACATTTGTGCTAATCTAGGATTATTTCTGGTCACAGCAGAATCACAGTGTTGTTTGTTACTGGGAATTGCACAGGCCAATAATGGGTTCATTGCCTCAGAAATACTTTCATGGAGATTTTTTTATTTTTTTTCATACCTCTAAAAACCAAATCAAAACAGAGACTAAAATCTAGTAAAAGCTCTTCATATAGGCATCTGTGTCCCTGTTGACATTAAAATGTGTGCATTCTTTGCAAGACCAGTAAGTAAAAAATAAGGATATTGGAAATAGTGAGAGTCTTCTCATATTTAAATGTCATTGTTTAAAACTGGATATAATACTCTACAAAACTGACTCAAAGCCACATAGGTCTCTTGAACTCTTGAGCTGCTTTGTGTGTTGCTCAGAGCAAGGCCTGTTCAGGGCTTTTCTTTAGCTTACAAATAAGGGGAAGGCGAAGCAGCATTTAAAAAAAAAATGAAATCTTGGCATCTGGATTCTTGTGATTTGTGTGTTTGTAACACCGACCATATTTCTTCTTCACTTGTTTTGGAATATTGCATGGCATGCAGGTCTTCATTAAGGGATATTTTGTCCTTTGGCTTTTTCTACATGTGATTACACAGTAGCCATCCGTTCCCAACATCTGTGTTTATTAAAACCTTTCCAATAAATCTGTGCAGAAAGGAACTGTCCACATTTCCTCCGAGTTCTGCAAAAGATGCTGTTTTTCTTTGTGAATTGGTTAAAGATTAACCAGCTGAGATGTTTGGTCTTTAGCAAGATCTTCAACATTGCTACTCATTGCCCCAAAAGTTCATTAAAAATGGAGACTGGGTGACAGGCAGCGCCTCCAAGCCTCTCTAGGACACTGAGTGCACCCTTCTGACTGAAATCCCGTTGAAGAGGGAAGAGTTAATACAGCCAAAATTTGTGCTTTACACCTTAGCTCTGCTGCCTGGAGGTGTCAAAAGCCAGCAAAGGCTGCACTAGATGTGTTCCAACCAGGGCCATTTTCCAATGAGAAAATCTAAGGAGTGACTTAGAAAATAAGCTCTTCTATCTGTAGTGTCACATCTCCCGGTGCAGCACACTCATGCCATGTTCGGTGAGTGGTAGTGGCTGGTGCATGTTTCCACACTTCACACCGGCTAAGAAGAAATGTACTGGCACCGATGATCGGCACTGGATGCTGTGCAGTATTGCATACTATGTAAGATGGGGCGGTTCTTAAGCAGATTTTTGGCTGTGTGATTCTAATTGCATGAGGTTGAATGCCTCTCACTGTGGTCTTGGAACCAAAGCCCCACTGACTATCTCGGTGTTTTGGAGGGACCTTGTGAGAAGTTCTTCAGCAGTATGTGAACCAGAGACAGCAGCTATATGTGGCTTCTTTCTTGGCTGGGCAACTTCTCTCAACTCTCATGCTGAGCATGTTTTTAAACACAGTTTCACCAATGAGCTAGTAGGCTGGCAATCAAATCCTGGCAGGTAACACTGGTCTGGGCAGAATTGTCAGTATTATATAGGTACAACCTGAGAATGTTAAGAGCTGATGAGCTTTTATCAGGGGCTTCTGTAGGACAGTTGTATCTTGGAAACTTATGTGGATGACTTAAATTTTGCATAGCTCACCCTATTCTGGATGCCTGTGAGGTCCAGCAGTTATGAAGACAACCTGAATAAGTATGTGGATTTTGAAATACTTCACAAAATCAGTTTTTTATCAGTAAGATAACACTATCTTTAACTCTTGTGGTGCTTCTGTAGCATGTTTATTATAGACTGAATTCTCAACTTGATAGGTTGCACATCCTCAGAACTATGTCTTCTACACAAGATTTTCAGAAACAGAGGCTGGTGCCCTCCAGACTTCTAAATTTAGGACTTACCTACTGTTTTTCTTTGAATAGCTTCCAGTAACATTGGCAACGGGGCCAGCATTAATTTATATTGGGATTGGGAGTGTTGAACAGGTGTGAAGACATGGGGTTTCAGAGGTGGCTTTCCTTTTGCTCTCTGCGTCTGTGCTGAGAGTGTCTTGGCCAGATGCAAGAACGTGACTCTTGTGCCAAAGAACTGGGGCTGGTTTTGGACATGATAGTTACTTGACCTGAAAAGTTGCACAAAGGCTTATGAATTAGGAACTGGTCATCATACAATTAAGCTTAGTCAGATGGTGTTCCATCATAAGCCATGACTCTTTGGGGCTGAAACCACTGCACCTCCAGTTTTTCCAGCTCGTGCTCACCAAGGGGGGAAAGAGACAAAATATAAACTACAGACTTAAACATGTTCATATGTGTTGCCCATATGTCCATTACATGGTATTGTGACAGCACTGGTCCGCCTCTCTGTAGCCTTAAAAGGTATTATCATTTGTATTCAGAAAAACAGCAGTGGCCACTGAAAAGTGGCAATTTACTGCCAGGCAACATTTTGTGAGAACGGCATGCTGTACTAGTCAAGCATTACAGTGGTAGTTGAGTTAGTAACTTATTCAACCAGTACAACCAAGACTCTAGTAAAGCTTCAATGCAGATGTTCCAAGAGCAGAGGGAGTAAGAGGCTTTTTGGTGGAATCAGTAGAGAATGGACTTTGATACATGACTATAAGTGAAAGAATCGTCTTGGGGTTAAGGCGCTGAGCTATACCTCAAGAGATCAAGATTCACTTTGTGGTTCTTGGGTAAAGGATTTAGTCTCTCTGGCAGTCAAGTCACTTCCCCATCAATAAAACTGTAGTTATTTTGTTTCTAATACCAGGGAGAGCCAGTTTTCATGAAAATAAGGAAAGGTCTTGCTCTTCTCCATGACGTGAAAATCAGACTGTCGAGGGCAGTATATCATAATCTTCAAGTGCCTAAAGCTCCCATTTTGCTTTAGTCCTGAATTGAAAGTTGCCTGGCTATTGGCAAACATTTTGTTCAGTTTCTCCTCCAAAGTCTAAAGAAGTCAGTGGAAAAAATGCTCAGGCCCTGTTTTGAGAGGGTAGATTAGAGATGTTATCTATCAACTCTCTTTAAGCTCCATTGCTGGGATTTTTATAACATCGTTTTTCCTTTCTTCTCATTTGTGTTTTGCATACAAGTCCTGGTATTTTGGTTTAGCCCACAAGCAACATGAAGCTGCTTTGAATGCCTTAATTTTTCCTGCCTACTGCAAACCAGACTTGTCCCCAGCATCAATTATCCTGAAGGGAACTGCGTATGTAAAACCACACCAAAAAGTCTGAAGCCCATATAAATGTATTTGCATTTCTTATAAAAGACTGCGTTCTTTTGCGCGTGTTGTCTTTGGGTCAACTTGTTTTTCACAATTGCTGATGACTAAGTTGGGGCAGAGGTACTGTCCATTATACCATACTCTTCCTTATGGTGGTCACTCTGGCAAACAGTAGGAGGTTTAGCGGTTGCCACTGAAGAGAAAAGAGCTGTCTAGAGCTTGTGTAGAGCTTCTCATTTTTTATTCATGCCATGGGAACCCGATCTAGGCATGAGGTTATGACAAACTATTTGCATACAGCCCTCTCTTCCAATGACCAGTGCACTAATGCTTGATTTCCAGGGAGAACATTTTTCTAAGAACACACTTTGTTTAGAGTGATAAAAAGTGTTTGTCTCATGTGCCTGGGCAGATTTAGCTGGGAAGGCTGATGGGGATGATAGCTTCTGTCTCAGTAGCAGGGACAGCTGTGGAAGGTACTTCTTAATTGCCCCAGTTTATAGCCCAATTTTTTAACCTGAGCTGCCACTGGTTTCAGTTTATTATTACACAAGGTTGTAAAATGGGATGGGTACAACCCATTAGCTATCTCTGCCAGGGTCTGGCAGCAGAGCGAGAGCTACCTCAAGTGATGATATCTGCAGCGATGAGTTAGTACTTTACAGGACAAACTTTCTCTTGTTTGCCAAAGCTCCCACTGAAAAAGGCAACCATGAGAGCACAAACATTAGGGACTGATACACCAAACTGTATTTAGATTTCAGTGTTATGCAGCCTTTCCCTACTGTCAATTTTTAGTTCTTATTCTTAGTTTCCTACTAAGCTGCTGGCTGCAGGAAGCAGGGAGAATATAGTCAGGAAGAAGTTTAGTCCACACATGCTCTGATGTTTGCATTTTCTCCCCCAAAGCATTTGCTACTGGGAGTCACTGGAGACAGGATGCTGTTCTATATGGACTTCTGATCCAATGCAGGTTGACTGTTTTCCTGGTTTTAAATACTGTAATACTGGATTTTGGCCAGATCTCCTAGGGCCTATATGAAGATAACAAATCAAAATGTCTTCCCTGAGGAGCAAACAATTTAAGCACAAGACAAGAAAGACACGGGAACAGAGACAGTCTGGGGAGTATTGAGAACGAGTTTAAAATTTCCAGCTATAAATGAGAAAAGGTCTTTCATTTTTCATCCAGCTCTGGGGAGGACATCTGAAGAGTTTGGATTTCAGTTTCATGGTCTGGGAAGCCATGCTGGCAGGATTGTTGTTTATCTCTCCTGAGAAAGAGCATGTTTCAAGTTGATTCTCTATCGAATAAAGGTTTTAAAAAAATATTTTGTTTGCTGCTTTCTCAGCTGTGCACAGCATTTGTCTTCATCCTTTGCTGGTATAATATTATAATAGTTTCTTGTAAGTGCTGAGCCTTTACTGCTGACAGCTGCTGAGAAATGATGCTGTCATGAATCATGCTTGCAAACACAGTTCTGTGATGTGACCAGTTCTCAGCCCCCATAATTAACAGCCAATTACTTCCTCTCAGAGAAGCCAAAACTCAAACAGATGAAAGAAATAGTGTTGTGGAAGCAGTGGGAGCAGATGTGTTGTATCAGTTCCTGTGTTCTTTACAAACATACACAATACTGCGGACCAAACTGAGCATTCGTTTACATCAATATGCAGCTCAGAAGTGTGGAAGTTCCTAATACCAAGCCTGGGTTTGGCCATTTGTGCTCAAAGTGCACAAGGAAAGTGAAAGGGAGGAGGGAGGAAAGGTTCAGTACAACTTCAAGATGATATGGTTGCAGTAATAGTAGGTCACCACTTTAGAGTGTTTTGGCTGTTCCCTGAAGGTAACAGTCCGTATTTATTAATGGGTGTGTGTGCACATGCATAAGCACATGTATGAGAGAGCTGTGTGCTACAGATGCCAAAAACCCAAACCAGAATGTTTACAGTCCCTAGGCTGCAGCCCTGCCTGCTCTTTTGTTTAACCAGGAGACCCAAAGCTGAGCCTTTTCCATCTGGAGTTGGTGTGGCAGAAACCAATGTGGTTTAGAAGACAGAGCTGGGGAATAGAAGCCAGGAACTCCTGACCAGAGCCTGCAGTTAGTAATTTACTGAATTTTTCTCCTCTTTCTAGATTATTTTTTAACAGAATTTCATTTTTGTTGGTTCACACATATATACTATGCAGGAATCATTTCCTGGGAACAGATTAGAGCCCATCAGATGTTCTTAAACTTTTTGCTTCGTATTTCTTTCATCATTTGATATGTGCTGTATGCAGTGAACTGCATGATGATCCTGTTTCCTGAACAGCTAACTGGGAATTTGTAAGTAGGAAAAGGTAAATTAGGATTTCAAAAGGACTCTTTGCTTTGGATGTTTCATTACCAATCCTCCACATAGTGCCTGGTTTTGTCGACGTAACATTCAGCGTCAACATTCATTAATATCATGAGATGTATGCAGAAGCAATGAGCATCTAAAAATAACTACAGGTTTCTCTTTTATTTGCTTTAGCATAGGTGGTGTAAAGGTGGTGGTGGTGGTGCCACCAATCTCTTTTCCACAAATATGTGATAGAATTTTTATTAAAAAAGTATAATAATCCTCAAACCATAAGAATAAAAGTGGAGGTTTGATTCCACAAGCTGAGGTTTTAAAAGCATGCACATTTTGTGAAATGTGCATTACATGGTAAAAGTTGTCAGCAGAGATGCAAAAACATGTGAGTATTTGAGACTTCTGCTTCTCTCTGTTGAACAAAATAATGACTTGAATGGAAACCTGCTGACCCGGGTCAAAAAGCATGGTGAATGCTGTTGAAGTAAATCTACATGTGCCATGAAATGAGCATTCTTAATCTTCTGCAATACTTTTTAGCTCTGGATCTCTTCAAAACGGCTACTGACTGACTGGCTTTGAAGCAAGCTACTTTTCTGCCTCTGTTGCTTCTATAAAATGTGTTCAGAACATTTACAGGGAGGCTGTAGGAGTTAGTATTTCTATAATTCTCTAAACATTTGAAAATGTAAAATATTTTCAGATGTAATGCCATATGTAACTACATAGCAAATTTTTATTCCTTGTATACTAAATTTCTGAATAGTAAGAGTCTCTTGGCTGGCTGCTTCTCATCTGTGAGACTTTTAAAGATCTTTTTGGGGAATGAGTCATACAGATTGTGCTCCCAAGTCACAGCTTTACCACCTCCTGCCCTGTTTTGTTGTTGCTTTCAGATCAATAGCGGTGCAAAGTGAGAGTCAGCTCCTGTCTTTATCCTAGCAAGCATCCTGTGTTCAGCTGGTTCTGTGATTCATGCTCTGGGATCAACAGCAGTTCAAAATGGATCAAGGAACAGGCTCTCTTGCCTTTCAACCTTTTGTAATTTTGCACCAATGCTTTCCCCTGCAGTTGCAAAATATCTGTGTGTATCTGAAAGGCATGTGAAAGCATTGCCCACCTGCTAACCCTGTCAGCCTGACCAAAACCGAGTTTCATAATGTGTCATTTGTATTATTTTTCCCTATACTTTCCTAAGGCTGATTCATTCCCTCCTTCTCTCCCCATCACCCCTCCTCTACAGGATTCTAAAAATTTTATGGAGTTTAACATGGCCTCTCACCCTTTGTAGTTGCATAATGCTAATGAAATAACTAACAGATCATCAAAATTATCAAAGTGGATTTACGGAGCATATGGCATTCAATTTCAGTCTTTCTGTTCAGCAGAAATCCCCAATGTCTAATGAAAAAAACCAGAATGTTTTTCAAAGAGAGAAATGCTTTGGATGAATGTGACAGCTTGAGAAAAAGGAAAAATTCACTTCTCCAGTTAGTGTCCCTGTAAGGAGCGTAATTGCCTCAACTTCCTATCTCTGTAGGACTCTACAGAAACACACTGTCCGGCATATGCTCTTGGGGCATTTCCAAGTGCCATCCCAAACCACTTCCTTTCTGGTTAGTATTTCTGCTAGTGTGCTTCCTTCCAATTTATCTTCATCTTCGCTGCCACTGGCAGCCCAGAAGAGAAAATAGTTTGTGCTGCTAACAGTGACTGGGAGGTGACATTGGGTGGCAGAGCTGTATCTCTGAGCATAGCTCTGACCTGGCACAGGGTGGTTGTGATAAAGACTGGCCATTTCTCACCATCACCAGAAATGCCTGTTCCAGGGGAAGAGAAGGGGTTATCAGCCCTTGGTGTTCCTATCAATCTCCCACCCTATAAGGCTGCCTGGATCCCTCACAGTCTCACAGGAGGACAAACCTGGAAGTGCATTTCTGATTTTGGAGGTGGCTTTGGTTTGGTGTTTCTGTTGATTCCTGGTTTACATGAACAGCTTTGTCAGTCTTCAGTGAGAACTGGCTCTTTAAAGTCCATTTCTGAGAATCTTGTACCAGCAAGGGTCCCAGTGATTGCTCTGGGGCCTCCACTCACTGCTCTGCTGTCAAAAGGGGCTTGTAAAGCAGAATTGCTGCTTTAAACCTTCTACCTCCCCGGTCTTTTTAAAATCATTGTAATCAGTCTATTTTAGGACAAGCTGTCCAATGACATCCTGGTCATTTTAAAAAAAGTTTAACAGGAAATTCTGAATGTGAGTCATGCCTTTGTCTTAGTGTTTTTCAAGGATTTTTTGAATTTATTAAAAAAAGAAAAAGCAGAAATCCTTGATGTTGACAGAAATAACCACACAAAGTCCATGTATTGAGAAGTCACTCAGCAAAGAAGGAACATCTTTAAGCTCCAAATATTTACTCGATATAAAGTCTAATTAACAAAAAAGCACAACTCCCCAAAACCCCAGAGTGAGACTGAGAGACCTAGTGGCCCTGCTATTTTTCTTCTACCTGAGCAAGCTGGGTGTTATTTGGTGGTAGAAAAGGTCTGCATTGTGGGACACTGCAAAAATCCCAGATGTTTGTGAATATCAGGTGCTTTAGGAACCACATACATGGATTAATCCTGTGCTCCCATCTGGAGTTTACAGACTCCTGACGAATGCGTTAACGGTAGCTGCCAGCTCGCTGTGCTCCAAGTGCAGAAGTAAACTGCTGTAGAGCGATACAGAAAACGGAAGCACATTAAGAGGAACTGGGACTTTGCAGAGCTAAAGCATTCAAGAAAATCCTCATTCTATGAGTTCACAGTGTTTTCACCTTTAAACTGAACATTGTCTTTATTACAGAAATGTGAAACCTTCTATGTGGTAACTGGTCAAGAGCTGTTAATTCATGATCGCAAGTCTTTTATATTAATGACTTAAGACAGGGAATCATTCTGAATCACACAAGAAATACCCATAGTCTTTAACAAAAAAAACTGTTTCAAAAGAATATTTAAAATTTATTGTAGTAAACTTTATCATTTTTGTTGACCTCTTCATGCCTTTCATCAAGAAGCAAAAGAAATTATAGATTGGAATGGAGATGAAATCATACAACCTATAAGCAGGTTGTCCTGAAAGACCTGAAGTCCTTTCCCAGGACTTTTTGGGAAAGTCCTTGTTCTTGGGAAGGGCATGATCCATTTTCTGTGTGAGATTGGACTGCTGAATGTTCATCCTTGAATTATGACCTTTTAGCTGATGAAATAAATTTCAAATAAAAATGAAGCTGGATTCAGAGTGATGTTGAACAATACAGAAGCACTGTTATCAACAACACCAGTTCTGAAAAATCAAATCAGGCTCTCTGATGTTGCAGTAACATTTTAAAAATAGCAAAAACCTAAAAGCAAAAATAACCTTGGGTTTTGTCAGGTTTGATTTCTGGCACTGAAATATTGCATCCTAGCCATGTTTTTAAGTGTTTCTTTGCAACTGTGAGAACCAGATTTTTCTTTTCTTTTTAATAAAGTAAGTGTTGAGGTTCTCATGAAACTGAAGACAATGTGAAATACAACAAGACCGTTGGCATAACTGTGAGTGCAGGGAACTGTACCGCAGCATGCTACCTGTTAAGACTCCTAACTGCACTTGGTGTACAGTGGGCTAATTCCTCTCCAGTCTCAGACTCTGAAGCAGGCATCTTTGAAGCAAGGGATAAAAACACTATCTGGCCAGAGATGAACAAAGGGTTAACTTCTGCTTTCCCTCCCTCTCTGCCTGGGTTTGTGTAGGAGACTGAGAAGAAGAAAGGAAATAGATTGTGACTGCAGAGGCAAAACTGTGCGGTTACATGCACTTGTGTTGTTGGGCTGGTCTGGGGGCATGTGGGTACAAACTGCAGGCAGCTCAGCGCTGCTGGGCATGGGTTGGAGGGCGAGGTGAGGCTTTGCAAGCCCTCCTGCAGGCTGCAGGGTCCTGCCTGTACTCTCTGCGAAAGGTAATGTGGTTAAGCCAGTGGTGCTCTGCCTGTTCCTCCTGCTCCTCTGGCAGCCCTGGAGAGAGCAGCTCCTGGAGTGGCCATCCCAGGCAGCATCCTCCAGTGCTCTGGGAAAACCTGTGAGCACAGAGGGGTCACACAGCGAAAGGGCAGAGAGGCAGAAGGATGCGTGAGGGGGGGACTGCTGCTCAGGGCTGCCCACTGAGAACTAAAGGACAGTCAGCGGGGATGACTGGTGGATTCACTTCACAAAATCACACTTCTAATCTGAATTAAAATGCTGTTACAGATACACCTAGAGTTACCTTATGATGGATGCTACCCCGAGGAAAGATCTGGCTTCATCGCTTTGCTGTTCTCATTTATAAAGCGCTACCTGATTGCTGTTAAGAGATACATAAGGTGGCAGTTCAATAGCTGTTGGGGAGAAGGTAGCCCTTGTCCTCTGTGAAAGAGAAGCCTCAGGTACTGGGCCCTGAAGTGCAGGTGGAGGTGCCTGTGTCGGTGTGTCCGTGGCCAAGGTACCAGCAGATGGTGCTCAAGAACATGAAATGTTCTCCCAAGGTTTTGAGGGCTGTTGAGCTTTTGAGGTTTTGCACTCCAAATGGCTGCTATCGTACAGGACTGTCACTCAGCAGCTTTGTCATCCTCCCCTCCAGAGGAGTGCAGATGCAGACTTGGCTATTCTGGAAGCATTCTGCATTATTTTGCATCAAGGATTTAAGAAAAAACCCCATGTGGCTTAGGCAAAGGTCCAAGTCAGAGTGCTGAGAAGGTCAGCAGTCCACAACCAGTGCTTAAACAAAATATGAGAAACTGGGTGTTCAGGGATCACTCTTCTCCTGGTTGCCACTGTAAGTGGCCGTACACATGCAGAGCAGCAGGGAATGCAGCAGAGCCTTTGCATTGTGCTACTGACACATTTCTTTCAAAACATGCAGATTACATTTACTTTCGTATCATTCCTACCACTTCCTTTATGGTGCAAATCACTCTGACGTGGGATGAGGGAGTCTGTTCAATGTAACAGTGCGAAAGTATGTTTGATCAGGTCTTGTTGCAGTCGCGTTGCAAATGGGCATGTTTTTTCTTTAAACCCCCACTGTATACTTGAAAAAGGAATGCTATGCCCCAAGTCAAGTGAATTAATGTTTTGTAAAAGGAGGGTGTAATCATTTATTAGCATTGTGCTGGACAAAGTTCTTTGTCTTTGGAGATTTGGCCAACTGCCCAGATTCAGGCAGCCTCTGACTTTTGCTTTAGTCTCTGAGATAAACTCTCAATGAAACAACGCTGGAGTTGCACCAGCTGACATGGATCCAGGGAGCAAACCCTGTCAGGAGGAACAGTTTGGAGCAATGCCAGGCCCAGCAGAGGTGGCAGAACTTTTTATAGATGTTTCGGGTATTTGTAGGATGAGGGGAAGAAGGGATCTGTTTGCAATGTGACTCCAGGTTCTGGTTAGGTTTTACTTAATTGAAGCTGATTTCCTCATCCCTGTGACCAGATGTTATTAGAAGAAGGGTCAGTTTCTCTCATCTGTCATTTTTTTTTCTATGGAGTATTGAATTTACTACTGTCTAAATATCAAAACGTTCCTGGCTTGTTTTCAGCATTTGGTTGCGTATTCTGTTTCCTATGGACATGTATTCTATGGCTGACTTAGGCTTTGTTTGAAAAACACCGCCAACTTCAAGGGTAAACCCTTTCCAGAATGAATGCAGTTAATTTAGTATGAATGTCACTTTGAGCGTTTTCCCAACGTAATCTCTTTAAAGGTTAATCATAAAGTGAAAGAATGTGCTCTGGATTCTGACACAATGCCTGACAAATATTTTCAGCAGGCCACCGCTAAAGAAACACAGGTGTGGTCTCCCTCTTAATGTCTCTGAAATAGTGTTGTATCTTTGGAGAAACAAAGATAAATTGAGAGCTTAACCCATTGGCTTCTTGGCATTTTAAAAAAAATTATTTAACTTCCACTTGTTCTGGTTTTGCTCATCCATAATTCCCTGGGGGAGATCGTGTTTCAGAGAGATGAAATACTCTTGATGTCTTTATGAAAAATGCAAACAATGTGTTATTTTTAATGATGCCTTAGACTTTCTGTGCTGTTGAATTCAGCGGGATGCTGGGAAGCCCAGTAATTACATAGTAAGCTTTAAACTGTTTTGGACTTGAAAACAAACAGTGTAAGGAGATTAAATAATCTTATTGAAATATGTCAATGATTTCTGGGATTAATCCTGATTTTTTTTTTTATCCAGACAAACCTATGATTCGATATTCTTCTTTAAAAGTAAGCTGAAGAAAAAGGAGTAGTTCTAGAATTGTTTCAGTTTTGCTTCAGCACCAAAGGAGATACATGTATCTGCTTCTAGTAATTGGGGACATCTTGTTTTTTTCTTTTTTAAAGTGCTACCCTGTTTTTCTTAATATAACTTGTAATTTCCTTCTTTAGTCTTAGAACCTAGAATTAATAGATTTTGTTTTGTTTTGTTTTGTTTGTTTCCAGAGATAGGATTGTATAGAGGGAAATGGGATGTTTAATGGAAACATGGGAAATCTTTCCAGCTCCTGTCCTCGTCATGAAAACAGCTTCTACTAAATTATGTAATGTTACTGTCTGCTTTAGTAGTCTCTCTTGTATTCACAGAGTAATTGCATTTCAGGAATTGATATTCTAGTGTGGCAAAGCTGCCAGGGTGAGAAGTCTGCCTAGCTCCGATAATGCTTCTTGAACAAGTCATTAGAGATGAAAGAATGCTCAATGCAAGGTGTAAATAGGTCTCTTACACAGCAGCTGGTTTACTTGTGCAAACAATTTTTGGTTTAGCCTTTTAATTATCACTTTAGGATGTTCTCAACCCAGGCATGTCCCTACCCTTTCTCTGAACCTTCCATTCGAGAGAGGGAAGGAGGGACAGAAGGCAGCAAGAAGGGCTTCCCTCCCTCCTTCCTCTCACCAGAGTCCACTCTCTCTGATAAGCCAAATGCTGAATGGACTGTATGTGTGGCTCTGAGGGAGAAGGCTTGACGGGGGGAATTGATAACCCTTCTCCCTTCCCCCCCCCAGTTTTTTTCCTCCAAGGAAATTACTCTTTGTATTTCTGAAGCAAAAGGCTAGATAAAAGCACTCAATATTTTGAAGTTTGGTCCCTCTACTGCATTTCTGAAAGCAAGTGTGTCAGACAACACTGTCTGCAGAAGGTTAGTGTCTTCTAGCTCTTTGGTCAATCGCTGTTCTATTTGAGGCCTAATTTTCCTAAGTTCTTCAATTTTTATCTTTTCCATGTCTCTGTGAGGTGATCCTGTTACCCCCATTTCATAGGTATGGAAGTAAGCCACGAAAAGATGGAGACTTGCCCTGTGTCTCACAGAAAGTCTGTGGCAGGGCAAGAAATGAAATTCAGGTTGCTAAAATCCTAGGTTACAGCACTGACCTCTAGTCCTCCTTCCCCTAATTGCATTGGGAGGTCTCTGGCTAACGGAACACGCACACAAAAACCAACAGGAATGCAGGTTTTAATGCCATCGTTTAGCCCATTGACTTTCACTGAGGAATTCCTTCACTGAGACACACAGACTGGGCTTGACATGAAAAACTCATTAAAGTATTTGAAAAAATAGAACAGTCCTTTCCAGTTTCCTCAAATATTATTTCCATTTTCCAGTGTTCGAAATCTGGTCAAATTAGAATTTAGCCTTTTGGAAGTCTGAGGGGGGAAAAACCCCTCCTACTGATAGATATTCATTCAAGTCATGCAGTAAACTGGCCATTATGATATTTCATTTGTCAGCATGTACTACAATCACTTCTTCTGGATCCCTTGGGCAGGCTGGCTTTCAAATCAATATTAATTATGTACCACTAGACAGTAGCTAATCTGAAAGAAAGAACAGGTTTCATTTAACAGGTGACTGATGGTTAGTAGCTTCCCCATGAGTGCAGGTTTTGGTTTGTGTTCTGGGTTTTGGGTTTTTTTTCCTTTTGAGAAATCTTCAATCACAGTATTGGAGAACTGACTCTGTTTTGCTTTGTCTAATAAAATAAAATAAAAAGTATCACCTTGTTTTCCATAAATTTAACATTGAATTCAGATTTACTGGCATCCTCATAATTGAGATTCTGTAAGATCCATCAGCCTAGAAGTTCAGCTCCAGCACCTAATGCCTTCAGAGAGCTCACCCCTGGGTAACATTTTTATTCTTTCTGGCAACTGTCCAGTGAACAACAGAGGAACCTGACGAAAGTGGCTTTGAAATATGTGTTTATTGCATTGTCATCATGCCAGAACTAGCCGTTCATCTGAAATTTGTAAAAACTGCTCCTAGTAATCATCTGAGTTTCTGGAGAGTGATCTGTAATAACCATGAGCTAGATGCTCTGCTGAGATGTCTGAAGCTGACAGGTAATTTCTGTTAAGGTTAGATGTGTGTCTGCTTGCTTTCTTCACTGGGAATGTAGACTGAAAGGTATCTGTTCTATAGATGATGTAGTAGCAAGACTGTTGGTAACTGGTGAAATTGAGGATGTTGGATATGTATTTGTTACTGTAAGATTAGTTAGATAGGAGTAAGAATCCAATTAATGTAGCTGATAATGTGAAAATGTTCACTGAATTGGAAGAGAGAGCTGGGAGGTTTCTCAGAAGATCTCCTGGTCCGTTCCCTTGATCACATACACCATTCTTTGTCAAGTGTTTGTCCAACCCATTCTCAAACCTCCTGTGATCGCATCTCATGGCCTCCCCAGCTGAACCACCTAAGGCTTTTACCAAGTGTCTGAAGGGCTCCAGCAGCTCTTTGGCAGCCGGCAGAGCTGTGATTTGCTGGCTGCAGAAAAAAGGTTCCCTTTTTCTGTAGGAACTGAGATATGCAGGTTTGGAAGGAAAATGTGCTGTATGGGCTTGCAGTGTGCCATATCATCAATAGGCAGATTTATTTTTTTAAATGGCTTAGCCCTGAAACTGTAGAAGCAAAAAGATGAGAATCCTAACTAGTGCATCTGCAAATGGGCGCAAGAAAAATAATAGAGAGCAATAATGTATTTTGTTGTATGCTTCTGGTCAGTACCTCAAATCCATCACATGGCTGGCAGTGGGTGCAGTGTCCTCGCAGCCTTGTCTCCGTGCAGTTGGAAGTGCTGATATTTAGAATTTTTCTAACGTGAGTTGTTCCTGGATTTGCAAAGAACAAAGCGTTACTTGATCTGGGCAGTGTGTCACTGATGCCGCACATTGCTGCATCTCTGGTTGCCACTTTAGCCCTGCCCTCTTACTTTTCCTGATGGCTGGAATGGATATGAATTTTGGTCCTCCTTTTGTAGATTACAATATCTATTAATCAACATTCTTGGGTCTTCCTTCATCGCCGTAACTCACTTGAGCCCCTTAGCTAGAAGAAAACTCTTGTCAACTCTCCATGTAAACTGAGACATCGCTGCTGTGAATGGTGCTGGAATTTTGTTTATTAAGTAAAGACTCTTGGATTTCTAGCTTTTGCTTTGGAATGGCAGCCGCGAAATACTACCCTCCCCTGCCTGTCCCTAGAGAAAGGAAGCCTGTAGTATAGCAGGCAGTGCAGGGTCAGGGGTCAATCTCATGATATAGGTGGCCCAACCACAGCTGCGTATCGAAGGCACGCTTTTAAAAGGAAGGAGTATCTTCATGGGGCTTAGCACAAAGTCCTCCATGCCAGGGAAGAAACATCTGCTGAAGGAATCATAAGGGAGAGACAATCCCTGTTGCTGTCCTCCTGTCATCACTGTACGACGTCCCTTTATCCTTATTCCATAGTTGTAGCTTTGCATTTGTTACATTTGAATCCTAAAGAAAATCCTTTAAAAAATTATTTCAGTATTAGGAGAAGGTATGACAGAAACTCACTTTAATTTCGGGCATTCCATTTTAGATAGTAAACTGTAAATACTTCAAAAATCCTAATGCTTATGACTGAAATGTGAACAAAGTTTTAGAGCACTGTGGTTTGGGTTTTTTCCTTGCTTGTTTTGCCATCTATGTCAATGGGAACAAGTGTTCTCACTGAGAGAGTGCCTTTTTCATTATCTTATATATTTCTTTGAAAATTGAGGGGGGAAACAAAACAATGCAGCAAACAGTGTGAAAACCATCAAGGAACGCTTATCTTTTAATTCGCAGTGCATTAGGAAATATCCCTGGGGAAGCTGTGGGAGGGAAACTTTAAAGTCTCCGGACATTTAGATTAGGAGATTTAAGAATTTAGGGAAGTCTGAAATTAAAAAAAAAATTGGAATGGGCATCATGTGCTTGTCGTAAGTAGGCGTATCTAAATATGTTTGCAAGTTGCTCATTAGCGTATGTAAAAAAACCTTTAAAAGTAATCTTTTTTATAATTTTGTGGTCTACTTTCTCATATCTTACGGTCCTTAGTTGAAAAACATACACAATTCAGAGCATAAGTGACTTCCTTTTATGAAAGGGCTGTTTTAAAAATAAAGTTTTGTCCTTCCACTTGTACAAGCACAGAAATACGTACAATTGAAACATAAAAGCAATAAACAAACATTCACAGTTTGGACTTTTTTTTTTTTTTTTTTTTTTTTTGTGTAACTTTCTGGGTGAGTATTTTTATAATCAGCTCTGGAAGCAACTGTCAAATCCCAAGCACAATTAGTGAACCATTACTACTTGAATTTCTTAAATGCAATGAAGACTTCATTAAAGATATGTCGTGGTTTCAGCTGGGATGGAGTTAATTTTCTTCTTAGTAGTTGGTGCTGTGCTGTGTTTTGGCTGTGA